>OU426978.1:74933808-75533808 GCA_911387785.2 Aelia acuminata | reverse complement strand
ATGCCCCACGAGGAACAAAACCTCTCAAGAGGTTCCTCCTAAAGGGTTTCGATATCGATCACCCTTTAGAATCAATATCCGCCACCCTCCAAGCCCGATTACCAGGGTTTAAAAATATTTGGAGGATGACCAAAACTAATGAACAGGGGCAGAAAAGACAGCTGTCACACATTATCGTGACAACTGAACATGACACTACAATCAAGCAACTAAAGGATATTGGTCCTATAGACTATATGTTCTATACGATAGAAGCAATGAAGAACATTGCTGGCCCCAGGCAGTGCCATAACTGCCAGGAATTCGGCCATACACAAGCATACTGTGGTCGTAGACACGTATGTGTAAAATGTGGTGAAAACCACGAATCATCCACATGTCCAAGGACATCCCCCCCCAAATGCGCAAATTGCGGAGGCCCTCATGTGGCCTCATATCGCAATTGCGAATTTAGGCTTAGTCTTATAAAAAATAAGATCAATAAAAAGGTGGAAAAAGCACCTGTTAACAACAACCCTCCCAGGGAGACATCTCGAGCTCCCCCTACAACCTCAGCCCCGAACTCCTACGCCGGGGTCACGGTCAGTGGACCACCTCCCCCCCCTCCACCCTCTCCACCAACCTCTCAACCTCCGTCCTCTGAAACCCCCCCATGGGTCGCCGAACTTGTGGGAATGTTCAGGGACATGAAAGAAATGTTTACTACGTTACTGACTACAGTAAACATTATTTTACAAAGAAATATCAATGGATAGACATACTATCCTAAACTATAACATAACAGGGCTCATGCATCGTAAGCTTGAGTTAGAAACCCTCCTGGCTTCTTATAAGCCATCCATAATTTCACTCACAGACACACAACTCAACAAACAGAGGTACGTATATTTCCCCGGATACAAAACCTATAGACTTGACTCACCCACACACGGCGGCGTAGCACTCCTGGTGCGTTCAGACGTCCCCTCCAGACTAATAAACGGCACAACACTAAACGACGACAAACACTCAGCCATCACTATACAAGTAAGACTAAAACATTCATACAAAATCACATGCGTCTACAGAAGTCCATCAGGCAAACTAGACACATTCAAGACATTTTTGAAAAACATTGAGACAGACAGACAACACATTATTGTAGGTGACTTAAACGCCAAACACCACCTTTGGAACTGTACTAAACCAAACGCATTAGGAAACCACCTGACCAAATGCAAATACACTATTATACACCCTAATGCGTTCACATACAGACACCACGCCAACCCATCTATCACATCCACACTAGATCTAATACTCACACAACAGCCACACAGATTCACAGACTGCACAACAATCGAGTTCAGCAACAACGACCACATCCCGGTTTTATACAAACTAGGACAAGACAACACACCAACCCAACATACAGACTACAAATATAAATTCCGGAACGGAGACTGGAAACTATACAAAAACACAGCTTACGAAAACACACCCTACATCACCACCCTACACACCACAAATGACATCGACACGGCCATTGCAACAGTAAACAACATCATACACAAAGCAGCCCAAACATCTATCCCCACATTCACACCCACACCGATACACCTACGCAAACCCCCTCGACATATACTAACACTCATAAAACAACGCAACAACATCAAAAACTGTTGGTATAGGACGAAAGACCATACCTACAAACCCATCATTAACAGTCTCACAAAACAAATCACATCCCTAATGTCGCAGTGGAAAACGTCCCTCTGGCATGAACAGTTACGCCTCACACATAACGACCATAGGAAATTCTGGAAGCTTACCAGAAGCCATAACACCAAATCAAAATCGGTGAAAATTCAACGAGGCGATGAGCTCCTCACCCCCGCAGATCAGGCTGACATTCTCTCTCACTATTACGTAGAAAGGGACAACTCACGCAACAGTAACACATACCACCACAACCCCTCCACCGATAACACACAGAATACAATATTCTCTACATATAAAGACCTGACTGCAATCCTGAGGAAAACTAAGGGAAACAAATCACCCGGGAAAGACAATATTCCATACGTCCTTCTCAAACAACTCCCCCGAAAAACCCTAATGTTTCTCCTTAACATTTATAATTCCTGCTCACGCCTCAGATACTTCCCTACGGAGTGGAAACATGCTATCGTCGTTCCACTCCTCAAACCCCGTAAACGAGGAGCGGTTCCGGAAGAATACCGGCCAATTAGTCTCCTCAACCACATCTCAAAAATATATGAGAAACTACTCATTATCCACATCCGAAAACACTGCGATACACACGACATCATACCCCCGGAACAGACGGGGTTCTCGCGTGGAGTTAGCTGTTATCACCACGTAGCCAAGCTGCAATACGATATAGCTAACAATCTCCATAAAAACCTTGCCACAGCAATGATTTCACTCGATTGCACACAGGCTTTCGACTCTGTGTCCTACCCCATCCTTATCAATAAACTCACTCACTATCAATTCCCGGACCAAATGGTCGACATCATAGGATCATACCTCACTGACCGGTACTTTGTAGTCCGGGTCAGAAATGAAATTTCAGCCCCCCGCCAAGTTACATGCGGAGTCCCCCAGGTCTCTGTCCTTGCGCCTATACTTTTCAACATATATACTGCCCAAGTAGTAGGGACAAAGATTGAAAATACCACAATCGCCGCATATGCTGATGACATTGCTATTTATACAGCCAGCATAAATGCGAAACATGCAATGCGCAAGGCACAGATAGTAGCTCAACAAATCACAGACCAATTAAAAGACATCAACATACTCATCAACACGCAGAAAACAGATGCTATCACATTCTCATACAAGAAAACACCCGATAAAACACCAACATTAAACGGCCAAACCATCACAACAAAGAAACACCTCACATACCTAGGTATTAAACTCGAATCACACTTATCATTCACAGCACACATACAGAACAGAATTCACACTGTCAGATCAACATCAACACAACTACAGCACCTACTCTACTCACCAGGGCTGTCACTCAGACTCAAATTACTCATATACAAATCTATTCTCAGACCATCTCTTTTACACGGAGCACCACTCTTACACTATCTCTACCCAACAGCCCTGAAGAAACTACAGCAATATCAGAACAGCATACTCATGAAGATATGTAGAGGCACCACATTAGAAAGACGGAACATGAATCACATTCACGATACATTACAACTCGACACAATACAAAAACACATATCACGTAGGCACATTAAATTTTTTGATAACCTACCCTCATCCTTCAATCCGCTATTCCGCACTCTCACACCATCCTTACTTCCAGCCAGATGGCAAGGCCGTAAGGGTCCAACCAACCCAATTAACATTATCATATAAACCTGCCTTACGGTTACTCCCCCACTAACTCCCTTCTCCTCTAGCCCTGTCCTCTATTCCATTATCCTTCCCCCTCCCTTTAACTTTATTATTTTATGTTTTTATATAATAACACGCGGAGGCCCCTCAACTCCTATTACATCATGTTGAGCTGAACCACAGCGAAAACAACATAACTTATCTAGTCAACGCACCTTCAAATACCACAGGTAGTATAAGGTATTAAGGTAAATCAGCATCGTTCCATAGTTATTATGGTTCGAATTTCACATTTTAATCCTGTTTTTCTGTTTTAGAGGGATCAGAAAAAAAAAAAAAAAAAAAAAAAAAAAAAAAAAAAAAAAAAAACATTAATCAGTCTTAATTTGTCAGTCTTAGACACCTCTCTCCCTGCCCGGTAGCTCCTGGTGTCTCTAGGATCTTTATACCTATATGTCTTATTTAATTTAATTCCCTACCTTAATTTTACCCTTCCTATAGAATCCTGGGGGTTGTCCTCCCAGGGCTTGGACATTGGTTGGCCCTCTGTCCAGGTGGCCTTGCTTAGATCAGCACCCTAGAGCTGTCAAAGCCCACGTCTCTCCCCTGGAATCAGCTTTGATCAGTTTTACCTTTCGGGGTAAAAGGGTAGCGTTGCTCTGGCAAGGATCTTCAGTCCTTCTTTACCTTCACCCTACCTATAGAATCCTGGGGGTTGTCCTCCCAGGGCTTGGACATTGGTTGGCCCTCTGTCCAGGTGGCCTTGCTTAGATAAGCACCCTAGAGCTGTCAAAGCCCACGTCTCTCCCGTGGAATTAGCTTTGATCAGTTTTACCTTTCGGGGTAAAAGGGTAGCGTTGCTCTGGCAAGGATCTTCGTTATTCCTCACACCTTAAGCTGAACATTGGTTGGCCCTCTGTTCTGGCTCCTTTATCTCTCTCTTTTCCCTCCCCTTTCTCTCTCTCCCATAAATAATTTTATTAAAGACACTGTGGTGGAGACATCTGAGGAGAGATTAGGAGCTTATTGATTTTTTAAGCCCCCTTGAAGTTGAAAAATATTACATTTTGGCATCCCTTGTGGGGATAGAAGACATTGAGCTCTGTACAAATATTACTTTTTGGCATCCCTTGTGAAGGATTACGATTTAAATAACCGACCTTTGATAAAAGAAGCTACAACCAGAAGATACGAATAGAGAAATGGAGAACCAAGAAAATTTTGAAGAAGCTACTAGTATCATTGAAAAAGACAATAATGAAAAAGGGGCTACCGCTATCAAAAATTATAATCTAAGACCTAGAAAGGAAGGTACGGGCAGAAAAAGGATGAAGGGAGAGGATTGTGAAGAAGAATTGCAGAGAGAGATAAACTCTGGAAGAGACGAGTCGTGGATGGAGATGATGTTCGCCAGATTAACGAAACAATTATCAGAAGACCTTAAAAACCAAGCTCTTCAAGAAAAGGCCGAAATGAAAGAGTTAATCCAGAAACAAGCTCTTGAAGAAAAGGCCGAAATGAAAGAGTTAATCCAGAAACAATCAGAAAGCCTTAAAAACCAAGCTCTTGAAGAAAAGGCCGAGATGAAAACGTTGATCCAGAAACAATCAGAAGAATTTAAAAACCAATCCAAAAAATTGGAAGAAAGACTTAAAAATGTAAGTGACAATATGGACTTAGTCGTAGAAAAATTAGGAAAAAGATTGGAAGAAGTACAGATCGATATGACTAATAAAATAAGAAAAAATGAAGACCGCCTGAATAATCTGGAACAGGACGTTGGAACTAAATTAGTATTATTAGAAGAAAAGAATCAGATTGAAATCACGGATAAATGTGAAAATCTAAAGAAAGATTTTAATAAGGAAAATGAAGAAAGGAAAGAGGACATAAAACATTTAAAAAAGATTATGGAAAATAATATGGAAGCATTAAACTACCGTGTAAATCTGCTGGAAGAAAACGTATCAAAGAGAGTTGAACAGGTTGAAAGGGTAACTTCGGACAGACCAAAGACCAACATAAGTAACCTGCCGAGCACAAGCGCCGACAAAGACAACATCACCGACGTATTCAAGGCTCTGAATTCAACCTTAATACAACAAAATAATAATTCACCCCAGAAACCTCTTTTTTTCAGAAACAGTAAGAAGGATATCCCTACAGAATTTATAAATTCTTTAAAAACTCATTGCCACCTATGGGGACATACGCTTTTATTCCAAGATTTCATAAGACAACACCTGAGAGATGAAGCTTTAGTATAGTGGTTAATGCAGGAAGCAAATATAAAGGGAATGGATGCCTTCAGTGAGGAATTCTTGAACAGATTCTGGAAGGGAAAATATGACCCTATATTCTGGGAAGAATTAAATCATGGGAGCTATTATTACCAAACTAATCTAACTCCGCAGCAGTACTTCTGCAATATGATTTTAAGAGCTCGGGCCTGTGAACATAAGCTTGAAGAAGAATTTATTTGCAAATCTATGGCACGACATTTTGGGAAAACAATAGAAGAAGTCATGCTTTATCAAGGAATCAAGAGTATCGATGGATTTCTTGAAGTATTAAACAGGTTTGGAAGGGACAGAATTTTCAAAGATATGACTTCTACTAAAGGAAATACAAATCAATATCAGGAAAATCAGGGAGCTCCATTACGGGATAAAACCCAAGTTAAATTCCAGAAGAACAATAGCCAATCCATTCAAGATAGAAATAAACCTTATCAAAGGACCCAAACACCAAATACAGGCGAAATGAATTTTAATAATAGGGGCCGTAATTGGAATCCCCGAGTAAATCGAATAACAAGATGGAGAGGAAGACATGACGCAGAAAGAAATTACGTGGACAAAATCAAACCTCAAGAAAATCACAAAAATTCGAAGGAAGGAACGACAAACCAGGACGACGATAAGGAGATCAATACAGCTCCTGTGATCAACAGTAATGAAAATCATGAAAATTGACAGCAAGCAGTTGGGAATGCAGAACCATTAGGACAAATCAATTCACTATATAAGGAATTTACTCAACTTCTCACGAACAATGAAGAAAATTTCAACAGTATATTCAATCAAAACTATAAATGTCCAGAAATTAATGTTGTAATAAATGAACAAATTTTACGAGCTCTAATTGATTCAGGAAGCGAAATAACATGCTTAAATCAGGAATTTTACCAAAAGAATTTAGAAGATACTAGAGTGGAAAAATTACCGGTATGCAACACAGTGGCAATAACCGCAACTGGAAAGAAATCTAAACCCATTAAGGAACAAGTCTTGTTAGATATGATAATCCCTGGCCAAAATATAGTGATCAAGACTCATTTTTACATAATTCCAAACCTAAGCCACAAATGCATTATTGGGTACGATTTCATAAAAGAAAATCTTGAAAAAATAACCATTACGCCACCTAGTATTACCTTAAAAATAAATAAGAAGGAAAAATTAGAGATCCCGATGACGGACATGGAAGAAGTTGAGCATATCTCCTCGGTTAAAATAAAATGTATTTCACAAGAAATACAGAAAAAATATATAGAAGAATTAATTAAGAATAAAATTGTCCAGGTTCAAGAACTAAATGAAAGCATTCCCAGCGAAACACTAAATCGTCTAGAAATTATATTAATGAAGCATAAGGACATTTTTAGTGAATCACCAGGATTAATAAAAAATTTTAGTTATCAAATCAAAATTAATAATTCAGAACCATACTTCATTAAACCATACCCCATACCAAGCCAGAAGAAGGATGGAGTAAGAAGGGAGCTCGATAAAATGCTACAAAACGGAATTATACGAAAGAGCCAAAGCAATTATATAAACCCGATCGTTATAGTTACAAAGGCAAACGGTAACATTAGACTATGTCTGGATGCAAGAAAATTAAACGAACGAATAGAATCAGATCATCAAACGTCTGGAACAATCGACGAAATATTGCAATCCTGTGGACATCAAAATTTCTTTTCTACAATTGACCTGACCAAATCCTTTTGGCAAGTACAATTGGACCCAGACAGTACAAAGTATACCGCCTTTATGTTCGAGGGAAAGGTCTATGAGTTTACTAGAGTACCTTTTGGGCTGAAAATTTCGTTAGCCGCCCTTAGCAGAGCTCTAACTCCTATCCTAGAAGAATTTCATCAGGAAGTAAAACCTTATGTGGACGACCTGCTGTGTATGAGCCATGAACCACTCCAACATCTATCACTTTTAGAAAAGTTACTCAATAAATTTAAAAGGTCCGGCATTACTATCAATCTAGAAAAATCAAATTTTTTTAGAAAAGAGACCGAATATGTGGGTTTTATACTATGTACCGACGGTTTGAAGCCTCAATATGATAAGATAAAAGCCATAAAGGAATTCCCGCGCCCAAAATGTGTCAAAGATCTAAGAAGTCTAATTGGCCTTACCAATTTTTACCAACGATTTAATGGAAGGTATGCAAAATATTTAGCCAAACTGACACATCTACTTAAGAAGGGAACAAAATGGGCGTGGACTCAAGAAGAAGAAAGAAATTTTAAACTATTAAAGGAATCATTTCTAGAAGCTGTAATGCTGAAACACCCAAATTTTAATAAACCTTTTATTCTACAAACAGACGCCAGCGGGTACGCCATTGCAGCCCAGTTAATTCAAGAGGATGACAAAGGAAAAATGGGTGTTATCTCATATGCCAGCAGGATCCTAAAAGGAGCGGAGAGGAACTACACGATAACAGAGCTTGAGTTACTGGCTATTGTTTATGCGACGAGGAAATTTATCACCTTCTTAGCAGATAGAAGGTTTATTATTGAAACTGATCATCACTCATTAACATTCATAAGAAACTGTAAAAACACAACAAGTCGCCTAATGAGGTGGTGCCTATGGTTGCAACAATTTAGCTTCGAAATAAAATACATAAAAGGAAGAGAAAACATCGTCCCAGACGTATTGAGTAGAAATATCGAAGAAATCACCGACAATTCGAAGAAAGGAAATATTGTGGAATTAAATGCAATCAAGGGTATAGAAGATGAATTACAGTCTGTAATAAGAAAATTCTCTATAAGCTACGATCCGTCGGACTTGCCGGAAGAGGCTATCAAGGGTTTCAAAAATCAAGAAATCAACAATTACTATGTCAACAAGATAGAATATAATTATAAAAGGAAGCTTATTTGGTCGAAGTACCCATATAAGGAAGAGAGACTCCTCGTACCAAAGATTTTAAGCAAGGAGTTAATTACAACAATACATAAGTATTATGGACATATGGGAATTAATAAAACCATAAAACTGATAAGCAGGGACTTCCACGTTAAAAACATATATGCATTGACATATGAAATAATACGATCCTGCGACACCTGCCAGTATAACAAAATTTCTAACAGAACATACCACGCGGAATACCAAATAATTTTACCAGAAGAACCACTTGGTTTGGTCTCTATTGATTTTTACGGACCACTTCCTCAGAGTGTAGTAGGAGTGAAGTATATCCTAGTTATAATTGACAATTTTTCGAAGTATACAAAACTTTATAATCTAAAAATAGCAACAACAGATGCCGCTATAAAATCTTTAAAACTATTTTGTGACGAGTGTGGAAAACCTAAAAGAATATTATCGGACCATGGAACACAATTCAATAATATGAAATGGAAAAGAACATTACAAGATATGAATATTAAACTAATATATTCATCAATAAGACACCCAGAGAGCAACATAAGTGAGCGGGTTAACCGTAACTTAGGAAATTATTTCCGTATCCTGACTGAGGGACATCATAAATCATGGGCACAATATACAAACCGAATCGAATTTTATTTTAACAATACTTTCCATAAAAGTATTAATGCCTATCCAAAGGAAGTACTCTATGGAGAATACATAACAACACCATGGGAAAATATAATTAAAAGAAGAAAGAAAATATGTAATCAAGAAGGCCTGTATCACCGAGTGCGAATCAACCTGGAGAAAAACGGCATCAAGAATAAAAACCTGGCTACGAAAAAATTTAAAATATACCATTTCGAAATTGGCGAAGAAGTTTTAGTAAAATCATTAAGGGGAATAACAGATCCAAACCAACAGATTTCAAAATTCACACCACTCTATGAAGGACCTTATTGCATAATAAAGAAATATGGTGAAACAACTTATTTACTGGCAAACCCGAAATATGTAAATAAGGAAAATCCAGAAGAAACAGCGAAGCAATATATAAGAGGAAAATTTCACATTTCACTACTAAAGCATTATATTCGAGCAGATCAAGGAAGCAATACGATCAAGCCCCCCTAGATCTCAACCAATCAAAAAATTACCTAATTAATTCTCCGCGGGGGGGTGGGACCTATAAATAGGCTGACCTAATTAGCCGAAGGTCACTCTTCATTTAAAACCCAACCAGGAAGGAAGATGGAAAAAAAGGTTATGAAGGCTCAAATACCTTGGAGAAGGCCGCCTCGAATTGATCTACCCCCTACATTGGCCGAAGCAATGCGTTTTATGAGGGATTTCAATAAGGGAATTGATATCCCACTCATCTCGCCCATCAAGGAAAAAAGGGCACCACAAGACGAGTTCAAAAGAAGAATTTTAAGAAACATCACGAATGTAAGAAACAACAAATTAAAAATTACACCAATTAGCGGCTTACCGACCGCAGAAATCAAAAGAAAATTAGTGAAGACTAAGGAAAATGGAAATCAAACCCCAAAGAGTTGGAAGAAGAACTTAAGAAAACAGCCTTTCTTAGAAGAGACCAACCTACAAAACGAAAAGGAGAAGGCAACGCAAACCTTATATTAAAATAAAAAAAAAAAAAAAAAAAAAAAAAAAAAAAATTTATATACAGAACAGGGTAATGTAATATCGTAGAAAATATCTTGGAGAATATGTGCTTTAGGATATATAAATACTGTTTGTAAATATTACTACTATTTACATTGTTTTAAAATTTAATCAGAATTATGTAAATTTTACCTAATGGTAATAGAATTAATTACTATTTATTAAAAAATAATTTACTTTTTTATTGGAATAATATTAATATTTGTTTATTTTAGAGCCTCATTTCTTGTATTTGTTTAAATGTTTAATTAAAATAATAAGATAATGTCATGTTTAATAGTAAAGTAAGGTAGCTAATACTTGTTTTCATTTAAATGTTAGATATAATACTCTTATCAATAACATAACCTTCTTGTTCTTTAGTTTTTATTCACTGTAAATAGTTAAATATTCTTTTTATTTTAATTTAGAATGTAGTACAGTAATGTTAAAGAATGACATTATGATTGAAAAACAGATGTGAATGAAAATATAACCTATTGTAATCAGCTGGAGCCAATGCCTCCGTAAGAGTGTATATAACAAACACATGCGCCATCTGTGGCCGATTCGGCAACTACATTTTCAAACATTACGAACTTATTTAATTTAAAATCTATTTTTAAAGAGAAATTCTTTTGTATTTTGTTATCTTTTTGAAAATAATGGCTTGTAAAAACATAAAAACAATAAAATAAAGCCTAAAGATACCAGGTCCTATCCTCTTAACTATACAGTGCAGGGCTGTGATTGTTCAATTGTTTGTCCCTTGAGGTATAAATAGGGCCGTTTTGCCCAACATTTAGGGATGGGTCGTTCCCGATACTTAATGGAGCTCTTCCAACTCGTTCCGTTCCACGAATGGAACAGTTCCAGATTACCGATACAGTTCCACTGTTCCATTGCTTTACACATGGAAATAGAAAAACTCAAAAATGATGACCGGGGGGGGGGGGGGGATCAGGGGGACCAGGTTGATTAGTTAAACCTTTTTGTATAATTTAAAATTGAAAGCTAATTTTATTTTTTCATATGCTATTGATTCTGATTATTATCATCTATAATTTTTTTTTCAGTTTACAGTGTTACACTAATGCTGCCTTATTTTTATACTTAGGAATACTTTTCTTATAATGTTTGGTGTGCTTGGTGATTTTTATAATGTACCTTTGCCATAGTTTACAACATTCAAGCAGCTCATTTGGCTTACAAAATTTTGTGTGTAATTATTATGAGCTATATATCTACATACATAAATTTAGGTATAGAGCTAATTATTGGGAGGCCTTTTAACAATTTAAATTTGTTAGGAACATGTTTTTCAATAATATAATATATACTCTACATAGAACTGGTTAAAAACTCCCAAATCGGCAAAGTCAAAACTTTAAAATGCAAATTTTATATCGACTTTTAATATTTGTTTAGTACTTTATTGTTTTCTCAACATTAACAGTAAGAAGTGGTTCGAATTTTTAAATTACCAAAAACTTAATTTCCTCCCATCCTATCCTCCCATTCTACTGCATGAAGACCCAATAAGATGGTGCTATACAAATCGGCAAGACTTTCCATGGCTCTCACTAGTAGCAGAGGAACACCTTTGCGTAACAGCTAAATCTGTTCCATGCCAACAGCTCTTTTCAAAAACAGGCATGTTTCTTTCAAAGAGACCAAGCCAATTGTCTCCACAAAATGCCAGGATGTTGCTGTTCATCAACAACAATGAAGATTATTATATTTAATAAATAAATAGTAATTTTATAATGTGTAAATAATAATTCTATATGAATTAATATATCTTTTAAACTTGTTTGTATACATTGAAGTATTAATATGTATACTTAAATTACTTAAAATTGTATAAATAAATTTTTTTATTTTTTTACAATTTTTTCAAAATGTTATATTTTATTTCCATCAAGCCTTTCTCCTTTTTATACATTATTTACTTTGGAATATATGCATTATTGACCAATATTGGTGTTTTGTTTGGAATTTGTTTTGAATAATGTTGGTAAGGACTGGGAAATAAGAGTTGTAATTAGAATTAGGCAAATTTTGTTTCAAAATATAGGTGAGATTAGTTGTCTAATAGCATCCAATTATCATTTAGTTGAAACTTCTTTCTAAAATGATGCTTTAATAATAATTGTAATATTTTATATTCTTCTCATTCAAATATAATCTAAAAACCAAACAACATTGATGAGACATAGGTCATTAGGGTTGTCAGTTGCCCTTATTAATTTTAAGATACTGTTAACAATTTCCTGAAAAAGATATATGAATATCCTTATCATAACATTGTACTTCCATGTACAAAGTGCCAAAAATGGTAATATGAAGATAAAAATAATCCCACATTTTCTAATAATCATTAGAATATAAATTAATCTCACCACAACTCAGATTTTTGAGATCAATGAATTTTATATATATATAATACATCTGTCACTGGTGGTGTAGTAGTTAGTATAGCAAATCCCAGGATCTCATTAGTATAGCAAGTCACAGGATCTCATCCCACCAAGTTGCCTTAGGATTTTTTAAAGGGAGTAAAAAATCCTTGGTCATGCTGTCCTTAGAAGGTAAAGTAAAATGAAAGCTCCAAGCCTGTGTGATGTCAGGCACTTTTTAAAGATCTCTATCATAATTATACCTGGAAAGGCAAAATTTAGCTTTGTAGCATCGCCTGATCAATCTTAGTAGCATATAGTGATGGTAAATAAATTAACAAATATTACAAATCTATTATATGAATTTCGTATTAAACTCCTTCACCAATCTACTTCTATAATGCCAGGCTAATTTACATTATTTCACTAAGGCAGGGAAGTTTTACTTCCTCTCTATTACATTCTCAATGTATAAAATTTCTTCATGATTTTTTTTTTTTTAATTTCAATAAAATGCGACAGGCCCCTATTAAATGAAAATTATTTTTTAATTCTTAGCAACTGCACAGCAAATAAAGTTGTTTTTGACCCTCCTCTGTATATTTTATTGTTTAGTCTAAATGATTCTTATCTAGCTTTAAAATCAATCTTATAATATGTATTGTCATATATTAAAAATAATTTATTTTGTGTATGTATTTTGCATAATTTTACTTTCCTCTAATACATGTTTTACTATATTACCCAATTATTTTACAATACTGCGGTATTTTCAACATTAATGCCTAAGCCAATATTATGATCTTTAATAATTTTGATTAAATCCCAAAATAATATGTTTTATTTTACAATTTCTTTTGCTAAAAAAAGGGCTCATCTTCCCTAAAGATCGGGGAGTATCGTGAGAGGAATGCTAATGGAACAGTCCTGGAGCAGGTAATGGAACCGGCGTTGGAGCAGTTAGTGGAACTGGCGTTGGAGCAGATAGTGGAGCAGACAGTGGAACCGTCACTGGAACGCTCGTGGAGCAGACAGTGGAACCGGAGTTGGAGCAGTCCGTGGAACCGTCAATGGAACGCTCGTGGAGCAGACAGTGGAACCGGAGCTGGAGCAGTCCGTGGAACCGTCACTGGAACGCTCGTGGAGCAGTCAGTGGAACTTTTCCTTACCGATCCGGGCACTCCCCACTCCTTACCGATCCGGGCGCTCCCCACTCCTTACCGATCCACTCGTATCGGTAAATCCCAGCGATTGGAACAGTTCCATACCGTTCCACAGCGAGATTAGGTTCTCGTTCCCGATCCAGTTCCACCGACCCATCCCTACCAACATTAATCAGTCTTAATTTGTCAGTCTTAGACACCTATCTCCCTGCCCGATAGCTCCTGGTGTCTCTAGGATCTTTATACCTATATAGGGATGTTACGGAACGTTTAAATGGCGTATTAGCTCCAACCGTTCCAGTTCCGACTGCGTATTAGGTTCCCTTAACCGTTCCAGTTCCACCTATCGGTTCCGAGAGTAAATTCCACCAGTGTAGGTAGACCTCTATCTCCACCTTTTCAAAAGTTAAACTACTCTCCAAGGAACATAAATAGGAAAGGAATCCAGGGGTTAATTTAATATTATAATAATATAATACAGTGTCATATTATATAATATTATTTAAATAATAATGATATTTAAAAAATAAGAATGTAAAGAATAACAAGTTATCAAGTAAACATTTTTATTATTTCTAATTTTTACAAATAAAAATTAAATCGTTATTTATAATCTTTAATTATATAATTTATAATTAGATTTTTCAATTTATAATTTAAATAAATAATTGTATGCCAATAAACATAACAAGCAGATAACAATATAAAGTATGCAGATATAAACATGTATATTTATTTTATACATTGTATCTCTCTCACTGTATATTATATGTATGGATGTGAATAAAATTTATTTAAACAAAAAAAGCGTTTACTATTAAAAATTAAAAAAAAATTCCAAGTAAGCCAGGTTAAAAAAAATGAAAATGATGACATCTTAAAATGAAATGAAAACCCGTTTGCTAGTAAAAATAAAAAAGTATATTGTACATAAAACTTATTGTTCTTCAAGTCATGACTCCATGTTAGCATTTAAAAATAAAAGCATTATTATTTTTACAGTTAAGAAAAAAGAAAACATTTTATTTTTAATTTGACTAAATATTTTTACAGCTTAATTAATTAGAATGAAATTGCTACAATGCTAATGTTAAGAAGAATTTAGGATTTTAATAAATAATGCCTTTATCGAGTTATAACTTCCCTATCCATTTAATGATTTATCTAAAAAAATGTTAAGATATTAATTTTTTTAAAGATCATATATTAGAAAAATTGAAATTTTGTTTTATTTTATTTTAAATAAATAAAGAAATGAAAGACGGTGATGTTACAAAAAGAAAGATAAATAGAAATTGCTTCTTAGATAACCATAATATGCTGGCTTAAAAATTAGTTGCAATGTCAAATCAAGAATTCCAAACTAATTTCATGAACATTTGCACTGAGGCTCCATTCCGAAGAGAGCCTCGGAACTAATAAGCTAACAGCTCCGTTAGAATCAATGGGCGAGGAAAGGTTAAACAGCTCCGACCAGCCTCGGAACTAATAAGCTAACAGCTCCGAGTCGGAGCTAGTCTCGGAACTAATAAGCTAACAGCTCCGAGTCGGAGCTAGTCTCGGAACTAATAAGCTAACAGCTCCGAGTCGGAGCTAGTCTCGGAACTAATATGCTAACAGCTCCGACTCCAGCTCCGTTAGAACCAATGAGTGGGGAGAGATTAAACAGCTCCGACGAGCCTCGGAACTAATATGCTAACAGCTCCGACTCGGAGCTAGTATAGTACACTAACAGCTCCGGTTCCAGCTCCCAAGAGTCTAGTGAAGGAAGGAGAAAGCAGACAGCTCCGACCGGAGCCGTTAAGGCATCAATGTTGGAACTGTTCCTAACAGCTCCGGGCACGTATTAGGTTCCGTGGAGCCGTTCCGGCAATTTCGCACCATCCCTATACCTATATGTCTTATTTAATTTAATTCCCTACCTTAATTTTACCCTTCCTATAGAATCCTGGGGGTTGTCCTCCCAGGGCTTGGACATTGGTTGGCCCTCTGTCCAGGTGGCCTTGCTTAGATCAGCACCCTAGAGCTGTCAAAGCCCACGTCTCTCCCCTGGAATCAGCTTTGATCAGTTTTACCTTTCGGGGTAAAAGGGTAGCGTTGCTCTGGCAAGGATCATCAGTCCTCCTTTACCTTCACCCTACCTATAGAATCCTGGGGGTTGTCCTCCCAGGGCTTGGAAATTGGTTGGCCCTCTGTCCAGGTGGCCTTGCTTAGATAAGCACCCTAGAGCTGTCAAAGCCCACGTCTCTCCCATGGAATTAGCTTTGATCAGTTTTACCTTTCGGGGTAAAAGGGTAGCGTTGCTCTGGCAAGGATCTTCGTTATTCCTCACACCTTAAGCTGAACATTGGTTGGCCCTCTGTTCTGGCTCCTTTATCTCTCTCTTTTCCCTCCCCTTTCTCTCTCTCCCATAAATAATTTTATTAAAGACACTGTGGTGGAGACATCTGAGGAGAGATTAGGAGCTTATTGATTTTTTAAGCCCCCTTGAAGTTGAAAAATATTACAAAGTATTTGGAAGAGTGGTAAGAGAAATGTAAAAAGAACAGAAATAAATTGATAGACAATTTTTATTTATTATTATATGAAAATGAAAAATAAATAACAGAATCATAATAAACACTAATAAACCAATTCTTTATAAAATGTCAAAACACATGCACATCCACTAAGATTTTTCAGTCATCAATATGCTAATACAAAAGTATAACATTATAAAGTAAACAATCAGTTTTTAATAATTCATATAAGAATATGAAGTTGTTGAAAATAAATTTCACCTTGTTTTTAAGGAAACTGAAGCTTTAATATTTCACTTTTCCAATAAACATCTTTTTTAAAATAAGTTGGTTACTAATTTAAACATATCTAACATTCACACCTCCTTCTCATGAAGAAGGTTGGAACTACCCATCCAAGAATATATTGAAGAATATTAAGAAATATTTAATAAATATACAATATTATATCACAAACATCTTAATTAGAAGAATATTGCAGTCCCTCATCCCCGAGCTAACCTCAAGAGAAATAAAGTTTGAGACTAACACTACCTAACATTGTTTTATCACACTTTTTCACTCTCATTTGCATCTTCATCTTACAGTAAAGATATTTTGGATTGAGATCCTGAAGCATCCATTACGTTGTTTTGTAATCGGTTAGATAAAACAATTTTAGAAAACGGTTAGATAAAACAATAGGCATAGATAAATAAATAAACTTAAATGTTAAATTGGTACTATTAAAATTACATTTAATTTTCTCAAATTAGATTCAGTCTATATTTCATATCCAGATTTTGTTTTGTCAATGATTAACTGAGTGAAACAAATCAATAATTAAGATTATATTGCTCATTACAGTACTAATTGTAGAAGAAAAAATCTGGTGCGATGAGCGCAACACACAACATTCACTTACCAACTTACATTAGAAATTGACATGTTTTTTTAATTGCCATTTCTATAAATAATATTAAAAAAATGACTTGATTTTGATTAAAAATGATTAATTTAATCAAAATCATTAAAGCCGTTTTTGAGATATTCCAAAAAAATGTAAAAATTGGAAAAAAAGTTATAAAATAAAGAGCCCCCTGCATTTGACCAATTTTGATGAAATTTTGTCTGTCACATTGTGAGCATATATATACACCAAATATCCAGTCTTATCAAAATCATTACAGCCGTTGTTGAGTAAATAAAAAAAAAACCTAAACATTAGATAAAATTCTTTAAATAAAGTACCCCCTCCGTTTCACCAATTTTGATGAAATTTCGGCTGACGCATCGCAGGTATATACATACATCAAATAACCAGTTTGATCAAAATCGTGAAAGTCGTTTTTAAATAAATAAAAAAATCTGGTGCGTGCGCGCAACACACAACTTTCACTTACCAACTTACTTAGATAAGAAATTGACGTGTTTTGTTAAATATCATTTCCCAAAGTCACACATTTTTCTACATTCATATCTTATTTTTATTAATCGTTAAAGCCGTTTTTGAGTAAATAAAAAACCCCGTGAAAATGATACAAAATTTATTAAGTAAAGTCCCCCTTTCGGTTGATCAATTTTGATGAAATGTTAGCTATCACATATTTGGCATATACATACATCAAATACCCAGTTTGGTCACAATCGTGAAAGCCGTTTTTGAGTAAATAAAAAAAGCACGTAAAAATGATACAAAATTTATTAAGTAAAGTGCCCCCTGCGGTTGATCAATTTTGATGAAATTTTTACAGACTTATCTCGGGCATATAAATAGATCAAATACTAAGTTTAATCAAAATCGTTAGAGCCGTTTTTGAGAAAATAAAAAAAACACGTGAAAATGTTACAAAATTTATTAAGTAAAGTCCCCCCTCCGGTTGATCAAATTTGATGAAATTTTTACAGTCATATCTCGGGCATATAAATAGATGAAATACTCAGTTAATTCAAAATCGTTAGAGCCGTTTTTGAGAAAATCGAAAAAAACCTAAAAAGTTATTAAGTAAAGTACCCCCTCCCTTTAAGTAATATTGATGAAATTTATGCTGTCACATCGCGGGCATATACCTACACTAAATACCCGATTTCAGGTTCCCACGGTTTATAGTTTTTGAGCTAGTCTGTTCACACACACACACACACACACACACACACACACACACACACACACACACACACACACACACACACACACACACACACACACACACACACACACACACACACACACACACACACACACACACACACACACACACACACACACACACACACACACAGACACACACACACACACACACACAGACCATTTCGCGGGACTTGGTCATTTCGACTCAGGGGACCCCAAAACGTGTATTTCCGTTGAAAACCGGAAGTCGAATTTTTTCACGATCGCAATTCTTCCACTTACTATATATTTCATATATAGGTAAGTGAAAGTAAAAAATCTGGTGCGTGCGCGCAACACACAACTTTCACTTACCAACTTACTTAGATTAGAAATTGACGTGTTTTGCTAAATATCATTTCCCAAAGTCACACATTTTTCTACATTCATATCTTATTTTTGTTAATCGTTAAAGCCGTTTTTGAGTAAATAAAAAAAAACCCGTGAAAATGATACAAAATTTATTAAGTAAAGTCCCCCCTCCCGTAGATCAATTTTGATGAAATTTTTACAGTCATATCTCGGGCATATATATACATCAAATACCAAGTTTGATCAAAATCGTTAAAACCGTTTTTGAGTAAATAAAAAATACACTTGAAAATGATACAAAATTTATTAAGTAAAGTCCCCCCTCCGGTAGATCAATTGTGATGAAATGTTGGTTATCACACCTTTGGCATATAAATACATCAAATACTAAGTTTGATCAAAATCGTTAAAACCGTTTTTGAGTAAATAAAAAAAACATGTAAAAATGATACAAACTTTATTAAGTAAAGTCCCCCCTCCGGTTGATCAATTTTGATGAAATTTTTACAGTCATATTTTAGGCATATAAATAGATCAAATACTCAGTTTAATCAAAATCGTTAGAGCCGTTTTTGAGAAAATCGAAAAAACGTAAAAAGTTATTCAATAAAGTACCCCCTCCCTTTGAGCAAATTTGATGAAATTTTTGCTGTCACATCGCGGGCTTATACATACTCTAAATACCCAATTTCAGGTTCGCACGGTTTATAGTTTTTGAGCTAGTCTGTTCACACACACACACACACACACACACACACACACACACACAGACACACACACACACAGACCATTTCGCGGGACTTGGTTATTTTGACTCAGGCGACCCCAAAACGTGCATTTCCGTTGAAAACCGGAAGTCGAAAATTTTCACGATCGCAATACTTCCACTTACTATATATTTCATATATAGGTAAGTGAAAGTAAAAAATCTGGTGCGATGCGCGCAACACACAACTTTCACTTACCAACTTACTTACATTAGAAATCGGCATGTTTTTTTAATTGCCATTTTTATAAATAATATAAAAGAGATGACTTGATTTTGATTAAAAATTGTTAATTTAATCAAAATCATTAAAGCCGTTTTTGAGATATTCCAAAAAAATGTAAAAATTGGAAAAAAAAGTTATGAAATAAAGAGCCCCCTGCATTTGACCAATTTTGATGAAATGTTGTCTGTCACATTGTGAGCATATACATACACCAAATATCCAGTCTGATAAAAATCATTACAGCCGCTGTTGAGTAAATAAAAAAAACACGTGAACATGAGAAAAAGTTTATTACATGAAGTCCCCCCTCCGTTTCACCAATATTGATGAAATTTCGTCTGTCGCATCGCGGGCATATACATACATCAAATACCCAGTTTCATCAAAATCATCATAGCCGTTTTTGAGAAAAAAAAAAAAAAACGTAAACATTAGATAAAATTCTTTAAGTAAAGTCCCCCCTCCGGTTGATCAATTTTGATGAAATTTTTACAGTCGTATCTCGGGCATATACATACATCACATACCCAGTTTGATCAAAACCGTTAAAGCCGTTTTGGAGTAAATAAAAAAAACACGTGAAAATGATACAAAATTTATTAAGTAAAGTCCCCCCTCCCGTAGATCAATTTTGATGAAATTTTTACAGTCATATCTCGGGCATATATATACATCAAATACCAAGTTTGATCAAAATCGTTAAAACCGTTTTTGAGTAAATAAAAAATACACTTGAAAATGATACAAAATTTATTAAGTAAAGTCCCCCCTCCGGTAGATCAATTGTGATGAAATGTTGGTTATCACACCTTTGGCATATAAATACATCAAATACTAAGTTTGATCAAAATCGTTAAAACCGTTTTTGAGTAAATAAAAAAAACATGTAAAAATGATACAAACTTTATTAAGTAAAGTCCCCCCTCCGGTTGATCAATTTTGATGAAATTTTTACAGTCATATTTTAGGCATATAAATAGATCAAATACTCAGTTTAATCAAAATCGTTAGAGCCGTTTTTGAGAAAATCGAAAAAACGTAAAAAGTTATTCAATAAAGTACCCCCTCCCTTTGAGCAAATTTGATGAAATTTTTGCTGTCACATCGCGGGCTTATACATACTCTAAATACCCAATTTCAGGTTCGCACGGTTTATAGTTTTTGAGCTAGTCTGTTCACACACACACACACACACACACACACACACACACACAGACACACACACACACAGACCATTTCGCGGGACTTGGTTATTTTGACTCAGGCGACCCCAAAACGTGCATTTCCGTTGAAAACCGGAAGTCGAAAATTTTCACGATCGCAATACTTCCACTTACTATATATTTCATATATAGGTAAGTGAAAGTAAAAAATCTGGTGCGATGCGCGCAACACACAACTTTCACTTACCAACTTACTTACATTAGAAATCGGCATGTTTTTTTAATTGCCATTTTTATAAATAATATAAAAGAGATGACTTGATTTTGATTAAAAATTGTTAATTTAATCAAAATCATTAAAGCCGTTTTTGAGATATTCCAAAAAAATGTAAAAATTGGAAAAAAAAGTTATGAAATAAAGAGCCCCCTGCATTTGACCAATTTTGATGAAATGTTGTCTGTCACATTGTGAGCATATACATACACCAAATATCCAGTCTGATAAAAATCATTACAGCCGCTGTTGAGTAAATAAAAAAAACACGTGAACATGAGAAAAAGTTTATTACATGAAGTCCCCCCTCCGTTTCACCAATATTGATGAAATTTCGTCTGTCGCATCGCGGGCATATACATACATCAAATACCCAGTTTCATCAAAATCATCATAGCCGTTTTTGAGAAAAAAAAAAAAAACGTAAACATTAGATAAAATTCTTTAAGTAAAGTCCCCCCTCCGGTTGATCAATTTTGATGAAATTTTTACAGTCGTATCTCGGGCATATACATACATCACATACCCAGTTTGATCAAAACCGTTAAAGCCGTTTTGGAGTAAATAAAAAAAACACGTGAAAATGATATAAAATTTATTAAGTAAAGTCCCCCCTCCCGTAGATCAATTTTGATGAAATTTTTACAGTCATATCTCGGGCATATAAATAGATCAAATATTCAGTTTAATCAAAATCGTTAGAGCCGTTTTTGAGAAAATCGAAAAAAACGTAAAAAGTTACTAAATAAACTACCCCCTCCCTTTGAGCAATTTTGATGAAATTTTTGCTGTCACATCGCGGGCATATACATACACTAAATACCTAATTTCAGGTTCCCACGGTTTATAGTTTTTGAGCTAGTCTGTTCACACACACACACACAGACACACACACAGACCATTTGACCACTTGATTTTGATTAAAAATTGTTAATTTAATCAAAATCATTAAAGCCGTTTTTGAGATATTCCAAAAAAATGTAAAAATTGGAAAAAAAAGTTATGAAATAAAGAGCCCCCTGCATTTGACCAATTTTGAACACGTGAACATGAGAAAAAGTTTATTACATGAAGTCCCCCCTCCGTTTCACCAATATTGATGAAATTTCGTCTGTCGCATCGCGGGCATATACATACATCAAATACCCAGTTTCATCAAAATCGTTAAAACCGTTTTTGAGTAAATAAAAAATACACTTGAAAATGATACAAAATTTATTAAGTAAAGTCCCCCCTCCGGTAGATCAATTGTGATGAAATGTTGGTTATCACACCTTTGGCATATAAATACATCAAATACTAAGTTTGATCAAAATCGTTAAAACCGTTTTTGAGTAAATAAAAAAAACATGTAAAAATGATACAAACTTTATTAAGTAAAGTCCCCCCTCCGGTTGATCAATTTTGATGAAATTTTTACAGTCATATTTTAGGCATATAAATAGATCAAATACTCAGTTTAATCAAAATCGTTAGAGCCGTTTTTGAGAAAATCGAAAAAACGTAAAAAGTTATTCAATAAAGTACCCCCTCCCTTTGAGCAAATTTGATGAAATTTTTGCTGTCACATCGCGGGCTTATACATACTCTAAATACCCAATTTCAGGTTCGCACGGTTTATAGTTTTTGAGCTAGTCTGTTCACACACACACACACACACACACACACACACACACACACACACAGACACACACACACACAGACCATTTCGCGGGACTTGGTTATTTTGACTCAGGCGACCCCAAAACGTGCATTTCCGTTGAAAACCGGAAGTCGAAAATTTTCACGATCGCAATACTTCCACTTACTATATATTTCATATATAGGTAAGTGAAAGTAAAAAATCTGGTGCGATGCGCGCAACACACAACTTTCACTTACCAACTTACTTACATTAGAAATCGGCATGTTTTTTTTAATTGCCATTTTTATAAATAATATAAAAGAGATGACTTGATTTTGATTAAAAATTGTTAATTTAATCAAAATCATTAAAGCCGTTTTTGAGATATTCCAAAAAAATGTAAAAATTGGAAAAAAAAGTTATGAAATAAAGAGCCCCCTGCATTTGACCAATTTTGATGAAATGTTGTCTGTCACATTGTGAGCATATACATACACCAAATATCCAGTCTGATAAAAATCATTACAGCCGCTGTTGAGTAAATAAAAAAAACACGTGAACATGAGAAAAAGTTTATTACATGAAGTCCCCCCTCCGTTTCACCAATATTGATGAAATTTCGTCTGTCGCATCGCGGGCATATACATACATCAAATACCCAGTTTCATCAAAATCATCATAGCCGTTTTTGAGAAAAAAAAAAAAAAACGTAAACATTAGATAAAATTCTTTAAGTAAAGTCCCCCCTCCGGTTGATCAATTTTGATGAAATTTTTACAGTCGTATCTCGGGCATATACATACATCACATACCCAGTTTGATCAAAACCGTTAAAGCCGTTTTGGAGTAAATAAAAAAAACACGTGAAAATGATACAAAATTTATTAAGTAAAGTCCCCCCTCCCGTAGATCAATTTTGATGAAATTTTTACAGTCATATCTCGGGCATATATATACATCAAATACCAAGTTTGATCAAAATCGTTAAAACCGTTTTTGAGTAAATAAAAAATACACTTGAAAATGATACAAAATTTATTAAGTAAAGTCCCCCCTCCGGTAGATCAATTGTGATGAAATGTTGGTTATCACACCTTTGGCATATAAATACATCAAATACTAAGTTTGATCAAAATCGTTAAAACCGTTTTTGAGTAAATAAAAAAAACATGTAAAAATGATACAAACTTTATTAAGTAAAGTCCCCCCTCCGGTTGATCAATTTTGATGAAATTTTTACAGTCATATTTTAGGCATATAAATAGATCAAATACTCAGTTTAATCAAAATCGTTAGAGCCGTTTTTGAGAAAATCGAAAAAACGTAAAAAGTTATTCAATAAAGTACCCCCTCCCTTTGAGCAAATTTGATGAAATTTTTGCTGTCACATCGCGGGCTTATACATACTCTAAATACCCAATTTCAGGTTCGCACGGTTTATAGTTTTTGAGCTAGTCTGTTCACACACACACACACACACACACACACACACACACACAGACACACACACACACAGACCATTTCGCGGGACTTGGTTATTTTGACTCAGGCGACCCCAAAACGTGCATTTCCGTTGAAAACCGGAAGTCGAAAATTTTCACGATCGCAATACTTCCACTTACTATATATTTCATATATAGGTAAGTGAAAGTAAAAAATCTGGTGCGATGCGCGCAACACACAACTTTCACTTACCAACTTACTTACATTAGAAATCGGCATGTTTTTTTAATTGCCATTTTTATAAATAATATAAAAGAGATGACTTGATTTTGATTAAAAATTGTTAATTTAATCAAAATCATTAAAGCCGTTTTTGAGATATTCCAAAAAAATGTAAAAATTGGAAAAAAAAGTTATGAAATAAAGAGCCCCCTGCATTTGACCAATTTTGATGAAATGTTGTCTGTCACATTGTGAGCATATACATACACCAAATATCCAGTCTGATAAAAATCATTACAGCCGCTGTTGAGTAAATAAAAAAAACACGTGAACATGAGAAAAAGTTTATTACATGAAGTCCCCCCTCCGTTTCACCAATATTGATGAAATTTCGTCTGTCGCATCGCGGGCATATACATACATCAAATACCCAGTTTCATCAAAATCATCATAGCCGTTTTTGAGAAAAAAAAAAAAAACGTAAACATTAGATAAAATTCTTTAAGTAAAGTCCCCCCTCCGGTTGATCAATTTTGATGAAATTTTTACAGTCGTATCTCGGGCATATACATACATCACATACCCAGTTTGATCAAAACCGTTAAAGCCGTTTTGGAGTAAATAAAAAAAACACGTGAAAATGATATAAAATTTATTAAGTAAAGTCCCCCCTCCCGTAGATCAATTTTGATGAAATTTTTACAGTCATATCTCGGGCATATAAATAGATCAAATATTCAGTTTAATCAAAATCGTTAGAGCCGTTTTTGAGAAAATCGAAAAAAACGTAAAAAGTTACTAAATAAACTACCCCCTCCCTTTGAGCAATTTTGATGAAATTTTTGCTGTCACATCGCGGGCATATACATACACTAAATACCTAATTTCAGGTTCCCACGGTTTATAGTTTTTGAGCTAGTCTGTTCACACACACACACACAGACACACACACAGACCATTTCGCGGGACTTGGTTATTTCGACTCAGGGGGTCCCAAAACGTGTATTTCCGTTGAAAACCAGAAGTCGAAATTTTTCACGATCGCAATACCCCCACTTACTATATATTTCATATATAGGTAAGTGAAAGTAAAAAAACGTGAACATAAGACAAAATTTATTAAGTAAAGTACCACATACATGCATCAAATATCAAGTTTAATCAAAATCGTTAGAGCGGTTTTCGAGAAAATCGAAAAAAACGTAAAAATTAGATAAAATTCTTCAAGTAAAGTACCCCCTCCGATTCACCAATTTTGATAAAATTTTTGCTGTCACATCGCGGGTATATCCATACACCAAATACCCAATTTCAGGTTCGTGCGGTTTATAGTTTTTGAGCTAGTCTGTTCACATACACACACACACACACACAGACCATTTCGCGGGACTTGGTTATTTCGACTCAGGGGGTCCCAAAACGTGTATTTCCGTTGAAAACCAGAAGTCGAAATTTTTCACGATCGCAATACCCCCACTTACTATATATTTCATATATAGGTAAGTGAAAGTAAAAAAACGTGAACATAAGACAAAATTTATTAAGTAAAGTACCACATACATGCATCAAATATCAAGTTTAATCAAAATCGTTAGAGCGGTTTTCGAGAAAATCGAAAAAAACGTAAAAATTAGATAAAATTCTTCAAGTAAAGTACCCCCTCCGATTCACCAATTTTGATAAAATTTTTGCTGTCACATCGCGGGTATATCCATACACCAAATACCCAATTTCAGGTTCGTGCGGTTTATAGTTTTTGAGCTAGTCTGTTCACATACACACACACACACACAGACCATTTCGCGGGACTTGGTTAATTGGACTCAGGGGACCCCAAAACGTGAATTTCCGTTGAAAACCGGAAGTCGAAATTTTTCACGATCGCAATACTTTCCTTACTATATATTTCATATATAAGTAAGTGAAAGTAAAAATCTGGTGCGTGCGCGCAACACACAACTTTCACTTACCAACTTACTTACAAGGGGAGGGCACAGCTATGGGGTCGTCGATCGGGCCCATTTTTTTTCTGGTGATTCTACATCGAAAAATAGTCGACACGTGTCCGAGCGTTCCGTCCAATGGGCCTTAGGTTTTGAGAAATAAAATAAAATACCTTGAAAATCCTTTATTACTTTCACTTACCTATATATGAAATATATAGTAAGTGGAAGTATTGGGATCGTGAAAATTTTCGACTTCCGGTTTTCAACGGAAATACACGTTTTGGGACCCCCTGAGTCGAAATAACCAAGTCCCGCGAAATGGTCTGTGTGTGTGTGTGTGTGTGTGTATGTGAACAGACTAGCTCAAAAACTATAAACCGTGGTAACCTGAAATTGGGTATTTAGTGTAGGTATATGCCCGCGATGTGACAGCAAAAATTTCATCAAAATTGCTCAAAGGGAGGGTGTACTTTATTTAATAACTTTTTACGTTTTTTTCGATTTTCTCAAAAACGGCTCTAACGATTTTGATTAAACTGAGTATTTGATCGATTTATATGCCCGAAATATGACTGTAAAAATTTCATCAAAATTGATTAACCGGAGGGGGGACTTTACTTAATAAATTTTGTATCATTTTCTCGTGTTTTTTTTATTTACTCAAAAACGGTTTTAACTATTTCGATCAAACTTGGTATTTGATGTATTTATATGCCCGAGATGTGACTGTAAAAAATTTATCAAAATTGAGATACGGGAGGGGGGACTTTATTTAATAAATTTTGTACCATTTTCACATGTTTTTTTTATTTACTCAAAAACGGTTTTAACGATTTTGATCAAACTTGGTATTTGATGTATTTATATGCCCGAGATATGACTGTAAAAATTTCATAAAAAATGATCTACGGGAGGGGGGACTTTACTTAATAAATTTTGTATCATTTTCACGGGTTTTTTTATTTACTCAAAAACGGCTTTAACGATTAACAAAAATAAGATAAGAATGTAGAAAAATGTGTGACTTTGGGAAATGATAATTAGCAAAACACGTCAATTTTTAATCTAAGTAAGTTGGTAAGTGAAAGTTGTGTGTTGCGCGCACGCACCAGATTTTTTTTTATCTTGAGTTTGGAAAATGATATCGCCATGATTCTTTCACTAATTCATTTATTTTAGAGAGTAGATTAAAGGAAAAACACAATCGTTAAAGAATTATTCATATTTCTTCAATTTAATTTAAAAAAAGCTTCAAGTTTTCAAGTAAACTAGCTTTATACATTTTTTCACATAAAAAAGAATAGCAGAATTGAGTTCAGCACCTCAAGAAACCCTGATGTCTTAAATATCATCCAAAACAAAAAATAAATTGTTTTTCCTGTCAGGAGCAGCTTAAAAATGTTTCAGCACAGTTGTATGTGTAGTTTCGAAAGTCTGCATCTCTTGTTGAGCTGATCCGATTTTTACGTTCTTGAGCTCGTTGCATAGAAGAAAGCTTCCTTTTTCTAACCATATAAATAGAATAGAATAGAATAGAATAGAAGTTTATTTGCATTCGGGGTTTTTCCCCATACAAATAGAGTTGGCCATTATTGAAAATATGCAGCTTACAATTGATATACATACATACACATAAATTCATTGAAAATATCTTACAAAGGTACAATATATACACCATTTTAGAAATTAAAATAATAGCCTCTAGCATACATAACAAATTATAAACCATATCACAGATATCATAAATTACCTACGTTTGTTTCTATATCATAATATATAAATGAAAGCAATGAAAAGGTTCTTCATCAAGGTTTCATTGATTGTAACATAAAAAACAAAACAAAAATAAATCTAATCTAAAATAAATTTGCAGCTTAACTTCTTCTTAACTATTGTAAATAATTACATATTGAACAATATTATATATATTTATGTACAGAAACGATCAATAATTTGTATATAAAATTTATATATATATAAGACGAAAGGAATAACAAAAGAAAATTTAAAATAATAATTGTCTGAATTAATATTAATTATTCGTCTATTATAAATTGTCGTAATTTGAGGGAGTTTACAGAGTAGTAATACAGGTTAGTTAATGTCTGGTAATCATCTATCGTCAACAGTGCGGTAATACTATTTTCTTCCATGTAATCAGGTAAATATTTTTCCCTATTGGTTAGGTATGTTGGGCAATGAAAGTAAAAGTGCTCTAATGACTCTATTTCTCCTCGATTACAGATTAAACATTTTTTATTTGTTTCAATTACAAATTTTTTCCCTTTATGAAAAACAATAATTTTATTCGAGTTACTCATTCTGATTTGAGCTGCTATACGTATTTTATGAATAGTACACCTGTGTTGAAGATAATTTTGATATTTTTTAAAATCAACGATATTTCTATAAAGAGGATTGTAGGAACTGTTGTAAACTTTATTAATATTGATACCTAGATAGTGATTTTTGAGGGATTCTATAATGTCATGTTTATTTTTAACTATTGTCGCTAGGTCTTGATCTGCTGTTAGCCCTATCACCTCAAGATTACTTATTAGTATACTGACCCAGTTAACATTTAATTTGTCCTCTTTCTTGTAAGACACGGCTTTTAACATTTGGTAACAAACCCTTGGCAATCTTGTGTCTGACATTGAAAATATCTTTTCTAGGTAGTTAACGGCTCTTTTTAAAACTGATAATCTTAGAGGGCTTAGGCCAGTTTCTATATAAATATAATGGTTTGGCGTGTTTCTTGGTAACAAGAGCAACTGTTTAACATATTGTATTAAAATTGAATCTATGTTATCTAGATATCGTAATGCCCAAATTTCCGATGAATACAGAACTGTAGCCGAGACAACTGCTTGAAATAATTTAGTTTTAGTGTCCCAACTGTCGGATTTACTTTTAGTTAAAATATTTTTAACAATGCCCATAGCTCTTTTTCCTTTTGTAATGAAATTATTGGCAGCATTCAGAAACCTTCCCGTCGAGCTAAACACTACACCTAGATAACAGTAACTATTTACAATCTCTATCGGGGAACCGTTGAACAAAAATGGCCTCAATGTTTTTAATTTTGGTGATTTTCGAAATACAACTATTTTAGTTTTGTTACTATTGATTTCTATTTTGTTATCTTCGGAATATTTTTGTAATATTTTTAATTTTAATTGAGTGTCGAGCCAAGAGTTCCCGAACAAAATGCAGTCGTCAGCAAATAAGAGGCTTAAAACGTCAGTCCTGTTATCAACATCAACTCCTTGGACCCCTCTCTCCCTGAAGTATTCCACGAAATCCGACATGAACAGAGAAAAAGCTATCGGAGACACGGATTCGCCTTGGATTACACCCCTATTGAGGTCGACTTCCCATTCGCTCAACATGTTATTATGTTTAAGACGCAGTACGGCATTATCGTATAAAGTTTGTAGTATTCGAATTATTTTTCCACTCACGCCGATCTTATTCATTTTTCGCCATAATATGTCATGAGTTACGGAATCGAAAGCTCTCCTGAAATCAACAAATACTGCAAAAAGATATCTGTTTTTTATATGAGCCCTGGTTATTAATGAATTTAAAATAAAGATGTTATCCAGACATGAACGACCCCTCCTAAACCCGGACTGCTCCTCAGGCAAGACATTATTAGTTTCAGCCCAGTTCTCTAATCTATCAAGTTCTCTAATCTATTTACCTATGAGTGAGGTAAATATTTTAGTTATTGTATTTACTAAGCCTATACTTCTATAGTTATTAGTATCTTCTGGGTCACCTTTCTTATAGATCATTGTCATCATAACTGTTGACCAGGCCTTCGGAATTTTTTCTCTGTTGAATATTTTATTTATAAAGTTGAGTAAATAATGTTCCCACGCGGGAGGAAAATTACTGTATGCTTCAAATGGTATGCCATCTAAACCTGGGGATTTATTATTTTTACATTTCTTTAATACGTTTTGAAGCTCAGACAGGCTAAAATCAATATCTAAGTATGGGTCTGTTACACTAAAGAATAGATTATTATTTTGCATTGTTGGCTCATAAAAATTTTGAAAAGCTATTTTCCAAATTTCGGGGTCTATTGATGATAGATTTATATTTCTAGTCCTGAACTTTGAAACGGTTTCCCAGAAATTTTTTGAATTTTTTACTTGGCATAAATTTTCGAGTGCCTTTTGTTGTTAATTTTTTTTGGATAATTTAATTTGGTTTCGGTAACGGTTTCTTGTTTTTATATAAATTTTACACTCATAGCTATTGTATTTGGATTTTTCAAGAGTTTTCAATGCCTGTTTGGTTTGAATTTTCAACTGTTTACAATTTTCATCGAACCACGGTTTGTTATGATTTGGGATTCTCAAATATTTTTTAGTCTTATTAACATTAATATTTATCTTTGAGACATTATAATAGACGGCATTTACAATATTTCTATATATTTCATCTACTTCCATAGAATCAAAATACAGAAATTCCGAGGACGCTAAAAGATTTGCAAATAATATATTTTTATCATTATCCCATTTTATATATTGATAAGAAACCATTGCCTCATTCGTTTTCTCCTCTACATTCAGACTATTATGAAAATTCGGAAGAATATAATCCAAAGAGCAGGCTCTATGATCTATTGTTTCTATAAATGTTATTACTTTCATATCTTTAACTTTTTTAATTGCAGAGTGGTTTGTCCAAACTAGATCGATACAGCTTTTTCCCTTATTGCTTGAAATATATGTGAAATGTGCGGGTGAATCAGAATTACTCCTGCCGTTGATATTTGTTAGTCCTAATTCGTTCATCGCTTCGCTCAATACTTTCCCCCGTTCATTAATTATAAAATCATAGGATTTTCGTTTATGGGATAGGAAAGAGTTTAAAAAAATATTTTCATCTGTAAAATCATCCTGGCCGATCCTAGAATTAAAATCCCCATACACTACCAGATCTACGGCTTCGACATTCGTTTCAATTAAATGGTTTACATATTCAAAGAAGAGTTCCGAAATATTTTTGATGTCTAGTTTAGGTTTCCAATAGTTTACTCCTAATATACAGTTGTAATCCTTAATCATGAAAAACATCCAGTGGGGTTTACTATCTAATAACAACATATTATGCTTAACAGTGATTTTATATAATACTATTATTCCGCCACTACCTCTTCCCATCTTTTTATCTTTTATAGCTTTTACGTGGTGAAAATCATAATGAGAAATAAGAAACTGCGGTAATTGAAAACTGTCAGTTAAATGCCAAGTTTCCACGAAGCACAAAAAGTCGTATTTTAGTAGTAAATTTTGTTGTTTGCAATCTAAATTAAATAAACGATTGATACCAGAAATATTGAGAAACAAAAATTTTCCTATGTTAGGGCTTATAAACTTATCAGACTTTTTACGGCTACCAGCTTGGCCTTGGTTGATGAAGTTTGAAGTTTCCGGGTCCAATAAATTTTGAAAGACATCCTTTTTCCTGATAATGGGTAACTGCTACGCTTCTGAGTTGTTTTCTAATCTTGAATAGGCAACGTTTATTTTCGAAGGGTCTGAGACTGCTCTAGGTCTAAATGCAAATTGCTGAAGGTTTTGAGACATTTTATTACGTTTGGAATCTTCAAAAGCTTCTTCGTCTTCCCTCTGCCTTTTCGCCATCATGTCTTTCAATTCCGTCAGGGAGAAATATTTGTCATCGACTAAGAGTTTTCCGTTTCTGATTTTCGGGTTTTTGTTTTTTGCCCTGAGCTCCGAAATATACGGGTATGCCTCCTTATAGAACAGCCTATCTTCTCTTGTTCGATCGTGAATAATACGGAAACCCTGGCTACTCAAATTTTTTTTTGCATTCATTAGCTCGAGTTTTTTTATTTTTGAGGTGAGCTTGATTATTATTGGTCTTTTATTACCAGTTTTTCCAATTCTATGGCAATCATCTATATCTTGTATATCCAAAACAACGCCTGCCTGCTTAAAAGTTTCTTGGACTATTTTTATGGTGCCGGTTTTCTGAATTTCATTATCTTCAGGAACATTGAATATAATTACGTTTTTCTGCAAATCCTTATTTTTTAGAAATTGAATTTCTTGCTTTTGAATTTCAATTGTTTTTTCCAATTCAAGTACTCGGGAATTGGTACTTTTGATTTCATTCACACAATGTTCTAAGGTAGTAACCACTGTAGATAAGTTGGAATTTATTGATGTTACTTGGTTGGTGTTATGCAGAATATCCTTTCGTAACGAAGTAATTTCGGAAAGGATTTTCCCAATGTCTTCTCTGATAGCTTCCATTTTTATTTATTTATTTTTTTATTATTTCTTATAAATCAAAATGCTAACTTCTTTAGTTCTTCGGTATGCCTTAAGTGGAATGTTTATAGCTCTAAGCACTTAATAATAAAGAAAAGGTTCACCTGTAGAGTAGTAGGGGTATTCCTTCTACAACTTGTCTAATCTCTGGCCTTACTGTCCCAATAGATACCAGTTTTAGATTTTCAGTTTAGCCTTGTTCTAGTCAGTATTATTGCTTGAAAATCAACATACAGTAAACTTGACACTACACAAAACTATATGCCAAATTTTAGCCCAAACTAACAACAATTCTTTAAACTGTCACAAACTTTTACGGAGACGATCTTTACCTCACGGCAGCTAATGGCCAACTCCCTAACCATATAAATAACTATTGTATTATCTCGGGAAGCTCTTGTAAAAAATGGTCCTCAAAATAAAAATTAAATTCAAACTTTTCTTTATATTATGTTGATTCCTGAACAGGTAAAAATATCTCGATTAGGTAAAAATGTGTAACTCTAGAGCCTTTATTTACCCTATAAATTTGATGAGAATCGGTAGAATTTTCTCCGAAATATGGTCGGATTTTTGGATGTTTAACGAAATTGTAAGGGTCTAGCCTCAGCGAAATTTTAATGCAATTTTTAATTTTTTTTTTTTTTTTTTTTTAATCTTCCCAAAATTTACTTATAGGTTTTTTTGATTGTCCTCAAAACGAACCTGAAAACTGTTATGAAACAAAAACAGTTTTGCACAAAATGATTTTTTAATGTCAGTATTTTGCCAGAATATTCCCTCAACATAACTCTAAAAAGTAATTATTTCCATCCTTTTCAGGATGTTTTTATCACTAGTAAATTCATTTTACGGAGCATATTTTGTTTTTCTTGGTCGGCTAGGAGAAAATGGGTTCATCCCGATTGTTTCACGTTCTCCTTACAAAAAATGATTTTGAACTTTAAACGAACTAAAATTTAAAACTACTTTTTCTCAATGATCTATATGCAATGTGTTTTTTCTATGCCATCGCCATCAACAAGTAGTACTTTTTTCTTATAGATATACTTCCAATGTGAAGTTGGTATAATGAAACAAGTGCGAACTAAAATAGAAAAACGTACTTTGTACTCGTCCGCATATACTCTTTGTTTACTTACTGGTGAGGGTAGGTGGGGGATTTTAAAACTGATAGGATGTGAATCATTCCTAATTGTTATTTGTAATTGAAAACTCTTACAAACCTCTCTCTCAAAGTGATCGACTAACTTTTTATTTTCATTCATTCTTGGATTTTTTTTTAAATTATTAGTATTGTTTTTGGTTGTTACTCGGCTCATTTGTTTCATAACAGTTTTCAGATACGTTTTGAGGACAATCAAAAAAACCTATAAGTAAATTTTGGGAAGATTAAAAAAAAAATAATAATAAAAATTGCATTAAAAGTTTCGCTAAGGCTAGACCCTTACAATTTCGTTGAACATCCAAAAATCCGACCATATTTCGGAGAAAATTCTACCGATTCTCATCAAATTTATAGGGTAAATAAAGGCTCTAGAGTTACACATTTTTACCTAATCGAGATATTTTTACCTGTTCAGGAATCAACATAATATAAAGAAAGGTTTGAATTTAATTTTTATTTAGAGGACCATTTTTTACAAGAGCTTCCCGAGATAATACAATAGTTATTTATATGGTTAGAAAAAGGAAGCTTTCTTCTATGCAACGAGCTCAAGAACGTAAAAATCGGATCAGCTCAACACGAGATGCAGACTTTCGAAACTACACATACAATTTTGCTGAAACATTTTTAAGCTGCTCCTGACAGGAAAAACAATTTATTTTTTGTTTTGGATGATATTTAAGACATCAGGGTTTCTTGAGGTGCTGAACTCAATTCTGCTATTCTTTTTTATGTGGAAAAATTTATAAAGCTAGTTTACTTGAAAACTTGAAGCTTTTTTTAAATTAAATTGAAGAAATATGAATAATTCTTTAACGATTGTATTTTTCCTTTAATCTACTCTCTAAAATAAATGAATTAGTGAAAGAATCATGGCGATATCATTTTCCAAACTCAAGATAAAAAATAAAGGATTTTCAAGGTATTTTATTTTATTTCTCAAAACCTAAGGCCCATTGGACGGAACGCTCGGACACGTGTCGACTATTTTTCGATGTAGAATCACCAGAAAAAAAATGGGCCCGATCGACGACCCCATAGCTGTGCCCTCCCCTTGTTAGATAAGAAATTAATGCGTTTTGTTAATGCCACTTCTCAACGTTACTCATTCTTCCACATTCATTTCTTATTTTTGTTTTCATTTGCTCAGAACATTTGAATAATGATAGCGCTTACCTGATATTAAATTAATATCGAATTTTCATTAAACATGACGAATATGATGAAAATCGTTAAAGGCGTTTTTGAGATAATCGAAAAATTGGAATAAAAAGAAATAAAGTGCCTCCTCCGGTTGATCAATTTTGATGAAATGTTGGCTATCACATCTTTGGCATATACATACATCAAATACCCAGTTTGATCAACATCGTTAAAACCGTTTTTGAGTAAATAAAAAAAACACGTGAAAATGATATAAAATTTATTAAGTAAAGTCCCCCCTCCGGTTGATCTATTTTGATGAAATGTTGGCTATCTCATCTTTGGCATATACATACATCAAATACCCAGTTTGATCAAAATCGTGAAAGTCGTTTTTGAGTAAATTAAAAAAACACTGAAAATGGGACAACATTTATTAAGTAAAGTGCCCCCTCCAATTGATAAATTTTGATGAAATTTTGACTCTCGATTCGCGGGCATATAAATACACCAAATACCGAGTTTAATCAAAATCGTTAAAGCATTTTTCGAGAAAATAAAATTACACGTGAAAATCGGACAACATCTATTAAGTAAAGTGCCCCCTCCGGTTGTTCAATTTTGATGAAATTTTAACAGTCACATCTCGAGCATATATATAGATCAAATACCGAGTTTAATCAAAATCGTTAAAGCCGTTTTTGAGTAAATAAAAAACCACATGAAAATGATACAAAATTTATTAAGTAAAGTGCCCCCTCCGGTTGATCAATTTTGATGAAATTTTAACACTCATATCTCGGGAATATTAATAGATCAAATACTCAGTTTAATCAAAATCGTTAGATCCGTTTTTGAGAAAATCGAAAAAAACGTAAAAAGTTATTAAATAAAGTACCCCCTCCCTTTGAGCAATTTAGATGAAATTTTTGCTGTCATATTGCGGGCATATACATACACTAAATACATAATTTCAGGTTCGCACGGTTTATAGTTTTTGAGCTAGTCTGTTCACACACACACACGCACCCACACACACACACACACACACACACACACACACACACACACACACACACACACACACACACACAGACACACAGACCATTTCGCGGGACTTGGTTATTTGGACTCAGGGGACCCCAAAACGTGTATTTCTGTTGAAAACCGGAAGTCGATATTTTTCACGATCGCAATACTTCCACTTACTATATTTTTCATATATAGGTATAGGTAAGTGAAAGTAAAAATGAATTCACTTATATTCTTTCAGATGTTTATATCACCACCTAATCAAATATTTACAATTACAGCTCTAATACTGGCTACTGAAACATAATTAATGTTAGAAGTGTAGAAATGGAAAAGATTCAAAAGCATCTGCATCAAAATGTTTGTGATTTAAGTTGTACACTTAAGTAATACTATCAATATACTAAATAAGTATGCATTAATTGAAAATAAGACATCTTTTGTTTAGATTTTGACCAAGATTAAAATTTTTATTTTCCTTAAAAAGTGCAATAATAGATCACCGCCTTTGTTGTTTATAGCTTATATAAATAAAGTAAAAATTCCAAAGAGTCGTTTTGTCCTTAATAAACGGTTCTTTTTAATAAGTATTTAAGTCCTGATATTTGTTTTCTGTTTTTATTTCTATTATAAAATAGTTAAGGAGAAGCTAAAGGTAGCTAACCACCTACCTTAGCACTAAGGAAGGAAAACAGATAAAATTTATAGGAACACCTTAGGATCTAAGGCTTCCTCAAGATAGGAAAGCGTAAAGGAACGTTTGTAAAATGAAAATTGTGTTAAGGTTAGCTAAAGGTGTGCATTTTAAGGAAGGCATTCCTAAGGAACATTCATAAATACGGCCCTTAGTCTTTGTCTGGAGACTGGCACACAAGTGGCATCGGCTGTTTATACTGCGTAATACCACTCGGTGTTATAAACAATGCACTGTACATTATTTACAATAGAATGCTCGATATAATCATAATTAAAATTATACTTATTTAAATTAAAATATATTTTGAACATAAATTTAAATTTTATTCTAAAAGAAATAAAATAAAAAAAAATTATTCCGGCTTTAACACTCACAATACCCATAAAATCGAAATCTATCTTTATTCCCCATCCTCTCATTTACTTTCTCATTGTTGCACTGCTGGGAAAACTTTGTTGAAACTCTACCTCTGTTTTTTCAAGAATTAGTTGAAACTCCTTAACATTCTGAAAGTAAAAAGTCTTTTTAACATTAATAAATAAATTAGAACTGACAGGCGAACTTCAATCTCTAATATTCTGTGTTTATCTCCACCGTTCAAGCAATCATGTAACATTTCTTTCACACCGAACCATAGTTACAGTTCATGCTTAGTGCTTCTACTCTAATAGCCAAATTAATACAAGCCTCTCCTGGTAACCTATTGCCTGCTCAAACTGCATAAAACTTTAAAAAAAAAACCTTATAATAAATCGAGTCAAAGTCTCTTGGGTAAAAATAATTCTGTTTTAACGCTGGAATTGATGGAAATGACACATGCCAGAACCAGATCTTTCATCAAGTCAGAGAAATGTTCACCTAAACCCTTCAACCTGCAAACTCGCTCGAAATGACTGTTAATAGTTTGTCCAACTAGCTTGTTTACAATTGAAGAAATGGAGTGAGAAGCACTTACCTGTTCTCCAAAACACTCAACTCAGCCCAAGGTGAATAGAGAGAAGGTGGGCTCACTTCATAAGGGGCTATAAGGCTTCCTGAGACCTATGACATAGTTGGATGAATCTGTGAATAAATAACTAACCTTGGATAGCCAGTGGGAAGGCATTGTTTATGTTTAAATTTTGAGTTTTTATTTTATCGAGCAATTTAGGATATTTTTAGTGATTGGTTAGTAATTTTATCTTAGTTCTTAATCAAAACTTTAAGGTAAACATTGAATTCTTCACATTAAGTTTGTTCATTATAGAAGGTTTAATTGAATGTGAATCCAGATATTTCAAGTTGATGAACACTTTTTCACAGTAGCCTATATATATTATATAGCGGCTGGTAAGTAATTTCATCTTAGTTATTTGGTTTAACATAAAGTCCATTAAAATAATAAATAGATTTCCTTCTGCAGATTTTCCAGAAGCCCAGTTGTTATAAAGTGGCTGGCTTGGTACTATTTTTAAATAGGGCTTTTCTTCTTTAACCTAATTAATTAAGTTGTAGTTAATAATTTAATGAAAAGATTTAAATAATTTTGCAGTTGGTGGTTGTTGATAATAAAAATGGGATGGAAAATATGTGCAGAGGCAATATGCAAAAACAAAAAATTCACCACATTTATCATTTCATAGTAAGCTCATGTCTTTAACTCTTAACCCTTTCATGGCTCCAGACGAGATATTTCGCGAAAAAAAGTCGATCTCCACAAGCTAACGACGAGATAACTCGTCTCGGGCTGCCGGTCCCAGGAGCTAATGACGAGATATCTCACATTGTTTTTTCACTTATTTAACGTCCTCAGCTTCACAAGAGATAAGTTCTCGAGATTGAGGCACATCCTATCGGATCCACGGAGACTTAATAAGTACATCTATCGGCCACTAGGCTGCAGGGGTGTCTCTATTGCAGAAATATTTGTTTCGGCCCGGTAGCTGCGTCATCTGGGTCGTCTGTTCGGGGAAGCCCGTCTCACCCCTTTTTTACCTGCTAAATTTTTTTTTCTGTCCCTTATCCCTCCCCCGGCTACTGTCAGGGGTCTTGAAGGGCATATTTACCATTATTCATTTCGAGTTCTAGACGCTTTGAGCGATAGTCCTCTGTGTTTTTTTGTGATATTCAGTGTTTTATTTCGCGATTATTTCATGAATAATCAATACATTTTATTGATTTTTATTTACCTACAATGAAATTGTATCCCATATTTTACCATAAATTATAACTGAAAACTATGACCCAATGACATGAGCAGGAAGGGATTGTGCGGGTTTGCCTCCCCACCTTCTCTCTATTCATCTTTAACTCAGCCACCTGATGCTGGTCCAAGCTCACCTGTGGTTCATTTTTCGGCACCCTTGTCGCCATACAGTATCAGCCAACAAAAACTAATAATTTTCAGAATAACATTTTTTATTGAATCATCAACCTACAATGCATTTATCTTCACAAATGGAAATACTAAAATACCCACATGTAGTTTATCAATACCACAAGAATACATTTGATTCATAGATTGGTAATTTTATAATGAGCAGAAAAATTAAAATAATATTTGCAATATTATTATTATAATAAAATAATATTTGCAGTAATATTTTAGAAATTAGTTAATTATGTTACATTAGGGGATCTAATACAAATATTCGTTTTTCAAGAGGCTTCACAGGGAACAAGAAAGCAATAGTTGAGGCATGAAGCTCTTCTAATGCCATCTGTGCATGTAGACGGGTAATATCATCCTTATCATTCTTATATACATGCTTCAAACTTTTGTATATGTCTAATAGCAAATGCTCTAAAGTCTGAAAAGTCAAAGAAAACCATGATTAAATAAATCATCTGAATTATAGTAAACCTGAGCTATAATTATCAATAATTTTTATAAACTGCAGATTAAAAGTATCACATTATTGGAAATAATTGAAAACATATTCATTTTGTTGAGTAAAAATAAGTTTTAGGTACCAATTTAAAATATGAATCTTGCACCATTCTACATACAGTGGATATCGTTTATAACGACGTACTGCTTATAGCGACGGAAATCTTAAGTCCCAGGTCCCTACGGTCATACTTTAATGAATTTTTACCCGGCTATTACGACCATGGCTATTGCGACTGATCGGCTTTTGCGACCCATTTTGAGTCCCCCGGTGAACAAAAGATAGGTTATAACATCCGGCTACTGGAATGAAGTCTTCTATCCGGCTTGCAGGATATTTCTTCCTGGGACAGGAAGACAAATCTATCACCTTTTCTAGGAAAATCCCTCCCCCGATTGTTTGTATTTTTATTCCTTCAAACAAATTCGAATCAGTTTCGGCCTACTTCTCGAATAAAAAACTTGAGCGTGGTGATATCTGTTTGTTTGTTAGTTGCAGTTTTGTTCTCCATACACTTGTGCGTGGTTATACCATGTCAAAGAGAAGGGCATTTTTGTTAGAAGAAAAATTGCACATTTGCTGTCGGCTGGAAAATGGGGAGTCGAACAGAAGTCTTTCGGAGGAACTGAATGTAAGTCATTCAACTATTTCAACAATATGGAAAATAGGGACAGCATTCGGGGACTAGTTGAACGCGGTGAATCGTTCAAGACAAAAAGTAGCTTTTTCCGCATAAAACGTTCCTGTTATTTTTTGACCCACCATCCCTAACGCAAAGATCATTATTTGTAAGAAGGCTATGATTACAATCAGCTGTTAAAAATGGACCGGCGTCGTTATAAGAGATGTCGGATGTAACGACGGTCGCCTATAAAGACAAAGTTTTTACGGTCCCTTCAATGTTCTTATAAACGATATCCACTGTATTTGAATCAGTGCAGCATTCTCAATATCAAGCAGATTACTGGGACATAGAGGGTCATAAAGAGGTTTTTGTTAATGATGGTTGTGACTTGTATTGGGTTGATGCAAAATTAATGCAGGTTTTTAATATTCATTGAAAATAGGCCATATCTTTACTTTAACAGTATATATTTAATCAAAATAATTTCCATCTGAATCAATGCACTTTTGCCAACGTTCAACAAGCTTTCTTATTCCACCAGAAAAAAAATCTGAATCCCTGGACTCAATGAAGTCACGAAAAGAATTTTCAATTTCATCCTGGTTTTGAAAATTTTTCTCCCTCAAAAAGTTATCCAGATGCCAGAAAAAGTGGAAGTTTGTAGGAGAGAGGTCAGGTGAATAAGGTGGATGTGGGAGAACTTCGTAGCCCAACTCGTGCAGTCGTCGTAGCGTTGGTTGTGCGACGTGTGGTCTGGAGTTATCATGGAGAAGGATAGGTCCCTTCCGATTCATCAATGCTGGGCAAAGATGTAATTTTTGATTCATGTTGTCAATTTCTTGACAGTACTTGTCAGCAGTTATAGTCTCACCTCGATTGAGAAAGCTGTAGTGGATAACACCATCAGTATACCAGCAAACTGTGACCATAACTTTTTTTTGGTGTAGGTTGGGCTTCAGGAAAGGTTTTGGTTGTTCATCTTTGCCCAGCCATTGGCTACAACGCCTTCTGTTGTCGTATAAGATCCATTTTTCATCGCACGTCACAATGCGATCGAGAAATGGATCATTTTTATTGCGTGTCACAAGCATGGAACAGATTTCAAAGCGGCGATTTTTTTGGTGGTCGTTTGTTGGTCCCCATTGGCTTTATGGTAACTTATTTACCTTACCAATTGCTTCCAAGTGGCGTACAACTATGGATTGGTTCACGCCGAGTTCTACCGCTATTTCTCGTCTTCCACGTTGGGTCTTCTTCCACTATTGACCTCAGCTGGTCGTTGTCAAGAGCAAAATGACGGCCCCGACCTTCCTTGTCTTCGAGGTCGAAATCTCCACTGCGAAACTTCTGGAACCAACACTGCACCGTGCACTCGTTAATAGCCCCCTGACCCCACACTTCGTTAATATTACGAGCCGTTTGCGCAGCGCTGCGCCCTAATTTCAATTCATAAAAATAAATTTGACGAAAATCGTACTTCGACATTTTCGATTTAAGACCTTTGAACACACTGAACAAAACGATTTTACTAATCAAATTCATGGTGAAAGAGAGGGTATTAGATAAGGTTTGTTTTGGTATAATAATGATCAATGTTAGGATTTGCTTTGTTTACACAATTGGAATTAAGATATCGCAATAGAGGAAACCTGCATTAATTTTGCATCAACCCAATAGCATTCTTAAAAGTTTTGTTAAGATAGTGGGGTCACGTTTTTCCCAGGTTTTCCCTCAGAATTTTCGAATTACTTAAACTTTATGTGTATACTTTATTATTTTATTTAGCACTATGTTTTAGGGGCCCATTTGAGAGGAACATTGAGGCGAAAGAAGTTAATGAAAATCCATCAACCATTACCAGACTATTCTTGGACATTCTAAAGAAACTATACACTGTCAAGCAGAACAAATAATCAATATAAAATGAATATCTAGGATAGCTTATACTCATCTGTCACAAAACGTTATTTTACGATAACCACTATTGGCTCTATCTTCATGGGCATGGTCTCATACTCTTCATATGATCTTTTAAGAGTGAGAAATAAGTAGATGGTGCAAAGGGGTCTGGATTTATAGTGTACGAGCAGAGGTGGCCACACGTTGCAGTGGCTAAGTAGCTATAATGCGTTGAATTATAGCTATCCTAATATTTTTAATAGTCAAATCAATAGTCACTGACAGAGATAAAAACGTTTCAGCTAATCTAAAAAACAGTGGAATTGATTTATTTAGAATTGATTGGTGTAGAATTAAGAAGGGTTAAAGTTTTTATCTTTTATATCTCATATTTGGCAAGTATTAATGATCCATTCATTTAGCACTTACTGGATTATTTCAACAGAGGCGAGATTAAATATAAATAACACAAATGTAAAAGGAACTGATAAAGGATATAATTAATTGGAACAGGGCTTAGTTCAATCACAATAGACAGTTAGCAAAAATGTACCAAATTAATCTTTTGCCATAATACACATTAATTAAATTCAGAATATAACACATGATGATAGGTTATGAAAAGCACTATGATTTTGGTTAACAAATAGATTCAATGTTTTCTCCATACATGAAAAGGCGACACATAATTAACCATGGGAAAAACACGGATTTTCCTAGTCCCAGCCGGTAAAAATAGATTTGGCTTCTGCATGCTTACCCACCCTAAATATTGAAAGAAAATGAAGGGTCTCAATAAATAAACTTACACCACCATCTGTTGGAAGTTTATAGAACTTACTAGTAATCATACTCTATTGTAGTATAATAAGAATTTCATTTGCAATAAAAGAATTATTGAGGCCAATAATCAAGATAAAAACTATTCTATCTTTAAAGTTGGACAAAAATGCACACAATAAGCCAAATTTTATAAAGAGTAGTTTCTGATTTTACTCCCAAAAAAATTTACTCACATTTAAAACTCCTTCACCAAGACCTTTAAATAATAAAGTCAGAACCATTATTGCAGCTCTTCTAGGTTCAGGAAATTTATCAGTTTCATAAATAGCTCTTATACATTCAAGAATCTAAAAAATAAAAATAATAGTTAATAAAATGTCAAATCAGCATCAATCAAATTACTAAAACAACAAATCAAGCATTCAAACCTATGCTCATGCTTGCAAGAAATAAGAAATACGAAACGATCTTAAACATGAAACATGTATGTTTTTATGTTTAAGATTTTTTTTTTCCCATGATAGAAAATTATCCCTCTAACATTTAAGGAATCATCTCATTCTTTACGAAATGTAGAATACATGAATCAATTTTGAAAGCTCCAGTTCAATTAATACTCATTCTACAGAGGAAAGTACTAACATGTACCAGCCGTCATTAGAACTTCAAATATCTCAAAATGACTATAATTTCTGAAACTACTAGTTGGAATTGGGTAAAATTTAGTATTTTTACTTACTTGTGTGTGATACTTAAAATGTACAAATTTTTTATCAAAATCTGAGGTGGGAGGGTATAATATTTAACTTCGGCTGAATGATTTAACGGCGAATGGCACATACAGCAACTTCTTCATGTTGGAATTTAAAGGGTTAGAAAATAAAATGCATGTAATAATCTTATCTTAAATTTCACAATAAAATTAATTTTACAGTGTCATTACTGACATAAATTATAAATTTTATTATCTGCTGTGAAAATCTATTCATCTACTCCAAAGGCATTTTCAGGAAGGTTCCTACTGTTTTATTCCCTTATTGTCATTAGAGATCCAAGGTATGGAAAAGCGGACACATACTTAATATATATACTTCATTGCCTATCCTTAATACAATTTACTCCCCATAGCTCCGTAAACATTCCAATTTTTCCAAGGACCGCTATTGGTTTTATTTATTGGTAACCCTATTGGCTAATTTTCTAATTACCATATCATATGTCATTACAATATCTCAGGGCTTAATTTTTTATTCAATAGAATATATTGTCCTAATAAGGATCTCTTGAAATCTTGATGCCTGTTATCATAACACTACAGGCCTACAATCTATTAAAACAACTTAAAAACACATTTACGAACGAAATGTAAATTTTTGTTACCTCTACAAGATAAGATGTAATTCTGAAAGACAATATTTTGCAAAGCTCTCCTAAATTAGAAAGACTAGAAGCTCTCATTAGTTCATCCTCATCACGACATCCAATTAGGAAACAAGATATAAGTTCTTTCTTATAAACTACTGTCATTTCATCTAAAAAATAAATGAAGTATTTTAAAAATAAATTATTTCCGAGTTACAATAAAGCTTTAGATATTTTGTAGCAAAGAATCTTTAAAGATAAATAGAGAGAAAGAGAAGGAAGGATTTTTTTTAATATGAATAATTACATCGTTACTTCTTACTTAATCAATGAACTTTACCAGTTGATCGTATCATGATAAAATTATTAAAAAAAGGTTATTTTTTTAAAATGTGCTTTATTAATTTATTATAAAAGCACAGTAAAGATAATTTTGTGCAAATTAATTAGAAAAAAACAAAACAAATGATGAGAAGAATTATTATATATACGTTGTGCAACAGGACATTATATTATGGCCTTGCCCTCTTCCGCTTCAGGCAAATCTGTTGTAATGGATGCGACAGATTCTGTTGCAGACAACCCACAGAATGAACAAGGCATCTGGCAAAAAGTTACTGGCCACAAGTGCCAATCAGAACTCGAATGAGATCCAGGTAAGCAAAAGAGGAGCTACTGCTACCCAGTATAATAGTATAATAGATTCCAGTTATTATCAAGAAATGACCAAACAAAATCAACAATGGCTGCTAAAAAGGTAAATAATAATGATTCACCACCACTACACACACACACACACACACACGCACATGCACACGCGCACACGCACACAGACACACACGCACTCACGCACGCTCACACACACACACTAGTAATGTACGTGGGTGAATCAAATATAAACGAGACTTTTCGCCCTTCAGGCACAATAGTGGAGAGAGAACGTTCCCGCTTTGTTTGAAGTTGGGTAGGTTTGTCAGGAGTAGGGGAAGCACATGGGCTCGCCTCCTCGACCCTCTCAGTGTCCACCGTGACGATGTTGGAGCAAGAGGTACACCCGTCAATTGCGCAACGTGTTTTAATCAGGTTTCTCGCCGCAGAAGGCGTAAAACCGGCCAAAATCATGAGGAGATTGACTACCCAGTGCGGGGAAGAGACACTGTCGCGAGCCAGAGTGTTTGCATGGCATAAACAGTTCGTGGAGGGTCGCGATCGTGTTGAAAATCAGAGCCATGACCGCAGACCTCGTACCGGCGTTACAGCAAACAACATCAGCAGTGTTCGACGGCTTATTGAAGGCTTATTTTTAGCACGAGCGCAGTACAATTAATGCGGCCTACTACTGTGACGTTTTGAGTGAGGTCTAACTTGCATATCGCCACAAAAGACAAGACCTATCGATCAGGGAAGTGGTTCTTCTCCATGAAAATGCTCGCCCCCATACAGCAGCCTTGACTTGGGAAAAATTGGAGCAACTGGGGTGGGAAACATTGGAACACCCTCCTTACAATCCAGACCTGTCACCCTGTGACTTTTATGTGTTTGGTCCTCTCAAGGAAGCTTTGGGAGGCCAAAGATTCAATAGTGATGCTGAGGTTGAAGCCTACTTGCGCAATTGGCTGTAGACACGACCTGCATCTTTCTACGTGGAAGGAATTGGAAAGCTGCCTATCCGCTGGGAAAAATGTGTTTCCAAATCAGGAGATTATGTAGAAAAATAAACTATATTCTTTTTTGCGTTTAAAATAAAAAAAAAAGTCTCGTTTATATTTGATTCACCCACGTAAAACTATTGATACTATTGATAGTTTTTAGTGATGACCAAAGGGGGGGGGGAGGATTTTTCAATGATAGGAGATCCTTTTTTATTAGGGAATTAGTTAAACATTTCTGTATGTATACGATGGGTTCCATTATAGCTTGAAATAATTTTTGTCAAAATCAAGATTGGTAGTAGCAGCAATAAAACATTTTATCAAAAAGTCAATGAAACTGTAATTAGAGGAAAGTTCAAGTAACTATGCACTCAGGATTCCCAGTTAGTCCATCAGGGGCTAGAGAAAATCTTTGAATTAACAAAAACGGCAAATAAAAGTTTATTTCTAATTCATTTGAAATTTAATTTTTTTTCTTTGTCGATAACTCCAATAAACCATTCATTATAATTATTTTACTACTTTGATGAGGTTTTTAGTAACCTTTGCATTAAAACGTTTAACACAACATTCGAACTCCGTTCTCATCATAGAGTACGGTTTATCATTGTTATTGTGTTGTTCCACACTGTGTGATCTTAACCAAATCAGTACACAATGTTTGAATGTGGGGCCCGGTGTGGCTGTGCGGTAAAGCGCCGTACTCCCATGCCGGAGCTGCGGGTTCGAGTCCCGCCCTAGGTGGTTCTTTTCTTTCGTAGGAGAAGTATCACCCAGTGCCATGGGTGTTAGTATGGGCAGTATAGGGCTTCAGTGGAAGCCTTAAAGTCCCAAAAAAAAAAAAAAAAAAAAAAAAAAAAAAAAAAAAAAAAAATGTTTGAATGTGCCCATGATATCATAACTAGGCATAACTCTGAGGTCTAGTTTATTTTTTGGTTCTATTGTTTTAGTTCACCTTTACTTCATTTACATCCAAGTGATATTTTATTATTTTATTATATTATTTTATTTTATTTTTATATTTTAGTAGCAATGTTAAAATATCTGTTCAGTTAATTTGAGTTTTATATTGGATCTTGGAGCATTAGAGCGCGCATATTTACTTTCAGCTGTACTTTTCCAAGATTACGCCACAATGGCGATGATTTTAAGCAAGCGTTAACCTTATCAGCGTATGTTGAATGGCAATATCCATCTTGTCCCTTCCAGATTTTTAGCGGATATTGGAGAGCGTCATATGAACGGTGTGTATAAGCAATGAACTGAAGATTATAATTACTTCTATGAATCACAATTTCTCGTGCACCTGTGCGATCGCCAACCATGATTCCAGCAACGTCGTCAACAACAGGTGCCTTCTGATTGTTCTTGATGCAATTGCGCCATGCTCACGCGCGCATCAGTATTTTGTTTGCGTTTCTTTGGGCTCTTCTATTTCGCATGCTTCTAGACCTACTTTAATAAGTAGATCTAGAAGGTAATATTAAGGCAAATTAACCTCTTTGCGTTTTGTTAGCATTTTTCACTGTACAAAAAAACACATAAATAGATATTAAATTGAATCATTTAATGATGAAAAACATAGTAATAATGTATTTAATCTTTGAACTAATTAATTAGAAGATAAAAGATTCGACTATGGCCGGGAATCGAACCCAGGTCCTCTGCATCTACGTTGCAGCGCTCTTACCACTGAGCTAACCGTCGGACCGTCCCACAATTATAACTTAATTGTTTAACTAAAGATCATGAATAAACAGACCTGGGCATTATTTTAAATAAAAGTATTTTAAATACAAATGAAAATACTTTTTTTTTATTTTAGTACTAGCTAGGGTGCCAGGCTTCGCTCCGGTAGTTGTTTGCTAGTTTTAATAACAGAAAAACTTTAAAATTAAAGGAAATACAGAACAAAATTAGCACCTTCTTGAAACTTGGGTTTTAACTTGGTATCAATATTAAGATTCGAGAACTGCAGAGTCCGCCCAAATAAGGAACCCTATACACTTTATAGGAGGTTAAAAATGGTTAATGAACAATTAATTTTAATGAAACTTTGTCGAGTTATGCATCGTGTTTTATGGTTTCTGTAATTCTGAATCGAATAAGCCCATTCCAAGCAGTCAGCAGATAATAACTTATTAGATTATAGTTGAAAAATCTAATACCTCAGTTAAAGATATTATATTTCGAGTATAACTTAAGCGCCGAATACTGTGATGATCCTATTAGATCCAGAAGAATAGAAACTTTTTTTAAGATCTTTCCTCCATTTCAATCTCCCTTAAGATATCCCCCCGTTATTTGACTCTGCAGAACTCGAATCTTATTACTATTACAAAGTGAAAACCAAAATTTCTTGGAGGCACAATTTTTTCATCATATTTCTTTTTAAAGGAAAGATCTTTTTGTCTTGGTTCTCCTGAACGGATGAAACGGCGCAAGGGAGTGATCAGATCAAAGATCCGAACTAGACCCAACTGTGTAAGATGTGGCTTGTGGTCCTTTAGTAACCAAGAATTTAAGTAAGTTTGGTGTCTTAAGTCTTGAAGTAAGTCAGTTTCGGTGAATTTGGAGAAATATTGTTTAACAAGTTCACCCCAGAACTGTAATTCATGCTACTCGCCCATTGGCGGCTGAGTTTAATGCTTTTCGCTCTATCGAACGGGAGCTATTCCAGGGCATTATGCAGTATTGGTAATCCAACAATAATAAAACAAACAATAAAAAATACTATCCTACTATTCATGTTTATAATACGATATCAATCATGATTGTTACTAAAAAATAAATGTTTATACGTCATATAAATATACTAGCTAGGGTGCCCGGCTTCGCTCCGGTAATAACAGAAAAACTTTAAAATTAAAGGAAATATAGAACAAAATTAGCACCTTCTTGAAACTTCGGTTTTAACTTGGTATAATAAGATTCGAGAACTGCAGAGTCCGCCCAAATAAGGGGTTGAAAATGGAAAATGAACAATTAATTTTAATGAAACTTTGTCGAGTTATGCATCGTGTTTTATGGTTTCTGTAATTCTGAATCGAATAAGCCCATTCCAAGCAGTCAGCAGATAATAACTTATTAGATTATAGTTGAAAAATCTAATACCTCAGTTAAAGATATTATATTTTGAGTATAACTTAAGCGCCGAATACTGTGATGATCCTATTAGATCCAGAAGAATAGAAACTACCGAAGATTCTTAGAAACTTTTTTTTAAGACTTTTCCTCCATTTCAATCTCCCTTAAGATATCCCCCCGTAATTTGACTCTGCAGAACTCGAATCTTATTACTATTACAAAGTGAAAAGCAAAATTTCATGAAGGCACAATTTTTTCACCATATTTCTTTTTAAAGAACCAAGAGGGATGATAAACTCTTATTGAAAAAATGCTATATTTGGAGTTAGTCATTTTTCAACCGGAATGCTCATCATACATAGTAATCAAACCAACTTCTTTTTCATAAATACAATAAGAACACTTCAAACTTTTTATTTTCGATTTATGTTCAGTCAATTCATCTCTTTTTTTATGTCTGATTTTATTCGCTCATGGTACTACTAAGAAATCTTCACTCATATTGCATTAAATTTACTTAAGTATATATTATATATAGATTGAATGTAATGTGCTGATCATATTTTAGCCTTCTTATGAGAAAACTAATTCTTTAAGGAATCCAGTTGGTTTTCTAATTGATTGCAGAGATGTAAAATCATTATTTTATTTTGAAAGCAAAGGAGAAACTAATTATTTTCGCTTAATTTTTTTTGTAATTTAAAATGAACAGGTGAACAAATATATAACCTCTACAATTTGAACTGGATGAATGAACAATAAACGTTGAGTGAAACGAACCCTAGCGCTTCCTGGTGGTCTGCAGCTCTAACTAAATGTTTCATTCATAAACTCGTATGTCATTCTCAGGTAGGCTAATTACACGTTGCGAGAGGCTTAAAATTCCAGTCCTTTTATCTTCCATTTTACACCCTTAAGACAAAAACGGAAACCTTCTTCTCCGCCAGGGGGCATACAGTTACACGCTGACATAAATCTCTTAATCGTCCGTGGAGTCGTTTCTGAGCCTTATCGGCACGCACATTGTACACTTTGCTTTATAATATATATTGATTTTAGAATTAAAATAAAATAAATCACATGTTTATTTTCATTTTAATTCTAAAATACTCAAATAAAAAAAAAGTATTTTCATTTTAATTCTAAAATACTAAAATAAAAAAAAAGTATTTTCATTTGTATTTTAAATAACAAAATAAAATAAATCTTAAGTAAGTTGTTTGAAGTTAAACAGTTTTCGTAATAGTATAGTGTAGTCCTTTGCACTAGAGCTGACACTCCTAAATATTGAGCAAGTATATTTATTTCAGTTTGATGTTGCTGTTTTTTTTTGTTTTGTTTTTTTATGGGGGGGGGGGGGGAGCGCAATTATTAAGATTGTACCGCTTTATCCGATTTCAACAAATTTTGTCACATTGATGGTTTTTGGTTATCTAAATAGACGTCTAATGAATTCATTTTACATATATGGTTTTATGCACAGGTTTTGGGGTGGAGGGTTAAATATTAACTTTGACCGCCATATCCGATTGTCACGAAATATGTAACAAATATTGTCCATAAGTCAAATAACAAGGCCAATTCCTCATCATTTTTATAAATAATAATAATTTTATAAATAAATGGGTTTTTTTAGTGGGGGGGGTGGGCGAGTTAATTGTAGACTTTTTACCGGTTTATTCGAAAGTGAAAAATTCAAAAATTAAGTTAGAGCCATAAACAGGATCCCAATTTGGAGACAACACCAAAAGAAAGTAAACTTAGTAAAAATGTGTATGACTGATACATTCAATAAAGTCGGTGATTATTTTTTCAGTTGAGGTTCGTTCGAAATTGGAGAGGAAATTCAGGCAAGATTAGAGGTAAGAAATTCTTGCGATTAACGAAATTACTTAGTTCACGGCTTCTTCCTTAAAACTTAAGAATTCGGGTTTACAAATATATTATTCCTCCTGCGGTTCTTTAAGAATGCAAAACGTGCACGCTACCATTGAATGATGAGCAAGTGAGGTGATAGCAGACAGATGAATAAAATCGAAGTGTGAAATTGCAAAACAGTGGTGAACGAATTCCATAGAAATTAATAGCAGTGACTAATGGAAAACGTCCGAAAGAAGTAAGGGCTGAGAAGCAGTAGTTCGCGTTAGGGCTGATTTGCTGAAATTCGTATTACACGGAGGTCGTTGGATGGTGCATGGGTAGCGAATAGTCTAATGGGTAGCCCAATTAGTTTAAATAGGTTCCGAATCAGATTGGTTCTGTAGAAAAAGAAATTTAATTTAATAATTTCAACAAAATGAAAGCCAAGATGATTTGATTATAAGATACATTACACCAAGCAAAGACAACCCCAAAAAAATAAATAAAAACTGTCGATTTATTAATCAATTACAACATTAAAAAAAAAAATGTATTTATTAATCAATCGCAATGCACTAGCTAATAGGTTTTAAAAGTATTTTGTATTTTCATTTTAATTGATTTTATTTAAAATACAAAATACTTTTTTAATAAATAATAAATTTAATAAAATAATTTTATCGAAAAGTATTTTAAATGATTTGAGGTTAAAATGCATTTTATTCAAATTTATTTTAAATACTTGCTATTTAAAATAAAGTATTTTAAAATAAAAATTAAAATACTTTTTGACCAGCTGTGTGAATAAATAACATTATTTAATCTTTGATTGTAAACACAAACATATATATATATACTAGCAGACCCGGCCACGCGTTGCTGTGGCTCAGTAGTTATATCCTAATATTTTTAAACAAATACAGTGATACCAATATTCATTGATAAAGATGAAAACCTTTCAGCTAATCAAAATCCAACATGATTGAGAATAGAGCATTACACCATTTAAAAGTATTTGGTAAAGAATATAAGAAAGTTAAAGTTGTGGTGTGTTGAAGCTTTTAATTTAGCAATATATTTGAGTGATAATAAATCTCTTCTTAAAGAGATTTTTACATAATACAATTAAGAATTTTTATTTATTCAAGTACTAATTTGTTCAAAATGTTTTTGGTTAACCTGTTTTGTTTTTTTTAACACAAACCAAAGATTTGATGGTTTCCACACACGTGAGCAGGCGATACCCATTTCCCACGTGAGTTATGCCATTGCCCAAGGGAAAAACACGGATTTTCAAAGTCCAAGTGGACATTGTTTCCCCTTGGGATTTGTTTATGGTCATGGCAAAAGCCAAACGAATAGGATATTGAAGCCTTTTAAATTTTATTGAAAATTCTGTCGGTTCCAGGGGAATAGGTGGCAATAGGGCGATATCTCCTGTAAACCTTCCAGGCAACATTTTTCCTTCAATAACATTTCCTGTGATCCTTTTAATGACCAAACGTGTACCGTTGCACAATTGAGGTGGATTTAAGTTACGAAGAAGAATGATCGGTGAGCCAATCTTCAACTGGAGATTGTTTGGGTGTATATCCAGGGAATTAAAAAATTCAGATGGGAAATTTACGGCTTCGTTTACATCTAGAACATTGTCAATTGATTTTGGAAGTTTATTTCATCGAAATCAACATTTTTTGCTGCCAAAATAGCACGACTACCCAGCCAATTATAGTCCAAATAATTGTTGAAAATATCAGGAAAGACACTTTATATTTCGTAGACAGTTCATTTTTCGTCTCTACAACAGTTCAGAAATTTTCTGGTAATTTGATAAATTTTGAATTTCGATGCAGCTCTATTTCACCGTTTCCAATATAGAGCAATTGTTTAAAAAATATATCTGCCGATGGATTATTTTGCAGTAGTACTCTCATATTTATGGCGGATAAATCTGAAACTTGAAGTTACCCAAATAACAATTATTCCTGTTCAGTAGAGGTGTAATAATTATTAAATGTAAAATTTAAAAAATGCCGCAATTTGTAATCCTTTCTTAATCAACAATCATTTAACGATAAGTAAAAAATTGTAGGACACCCTAAGAGCAGAGGAGGGATTGAGCGGTTGCATAGCACATTGGGAGACCAACTAAGGAAATATCACGTTGAACCTCGAACCTGGTGCAGCAATGCCGAAGGCAGTAGCAGCATACAACCACTCCATACACGCAATCACACGTTTTTCCCCATTTCAAATACTTTTCGCTTTTCGACAAAGGAGAAGGGATAGCGAGGAAACTGTAGTGGCTGAGAGCTTTTCGGGGAGGCTAAGGACTAATAGGATAGACATTTTAAAAATCCAGGAAAAAGCGCGACGGCGTATAGAATCAGAAAAGATGAAGAGAGTGGCACGTATCAATATCAAGGTATTCGACAGGATGGGAAGTATCAAGATAGGGACTGTGGTGTATCGCAAGCTTAGTTCGAATCGGGGCAAGGAGCTAGTACGATACAAAGGACTAATTTATACTTATAGAATTACTTATACTTATATTCATCAATATATATTATAAAGCAAAGTGTACAATGTGCGTGCCGATAAGGCTCAGAAACGACTCCACGGACGATTAAGAGATTTATGTCAGCGTGTAACTGTATGCCCCCTGACGGAGAAGAAGGTTTCCGTTTTTGTCTTAAGGGTGTAAAATGGAAGATAAAAGGACTGGAATTTTAAGCCTCTCGCAACGTGTAATTAGCCTACCTGAGAATGACATACGAGTTTATGAATGAAACATTTAGTTAGAGCTGCAGACCACCAGGAAGCGCTAGGGTTCGTTTCACTCAACGTTTATTGTTCATTCATCCAGTTCAAATTGTAGAGGTTATATATTTGTTCACCTGTTCATTTTAAATTACAAAAAAAATTAAGCGAAAATAATTAGTTTCTCCTTTGCTTTCAAAATAAAATAATGATTTTACATCTCTGCAATCAATTAGAAAACCAACTGGATTCCTTAAAGAATTAGTTTTCTCATAAGAAGGCTAAAATATGATCAGCACATTACATTCAATCTATATATAATATATACTTAAGTAAATTTAATGCAATATGAGTGAAGATTTCTTAGTAGTACCATGAGCGAATAAAATCAGACATAAAAAAAGAGATGAATTGACTGAACATAAATCGAAAATAAAAAGTTTGAAGTGTTCTTATTGTATTTATGAAAAAGAAGTTGGTTTGATTACTATGTATGATGAGCATTCCGGTTGAAAAATGACTAACTCCAAATATAGCATTTTTTCAATAAGAGTTTATCATCCCTCTTGGTTCTTTAAAAAGAAATATGGTGAAAAAATTGTGCCTTCATGAAATTTTGCTTTTCACTTTGTAATAGTAATAAGATTCGAGTTCTGCAGAGTCAAATTACGGGGGGATATCTTAAGGGAGATTGAAATGGAGGAAAAGTCTTAAAAAAAAGTTTCTAAGAATCTTCGGTAGTTTCTATTCTTCTGGATCTAATAGGATCATCACAGTATTCGGCGCTTAAGTTATACTCGAAATATAATATCTTTAACTGAGGTATTAGATTTTTCAACTATAATCTAATAAGTTATTATCTGCTGACTGCTTGGAATGGGCTTATTCGATTCAGAATTACAGAAACCATAAAACACGATGCATAACTCGACAAAGTTTCATTAAAATTAATTGTTCATTTTCCATTTTCAACCCCTTATTTGGGCGGACTCTGCAGTTCTCGAATCTTATTATACCAAGTTAAAACCGAAGTTTCAAGAAGGTGCTAATTTTGTTCTATATTTCCTTTAATTTTAAAGTTTTTCTGTTATTACCGGAGCGAAGCCGGGCACCCTAGCTAGTATATTTATATGACGTATAAACATTTATTTTTTAGTAACAATCATGATTGATATCGTATTATAAACATGAATAGTAGGATAGTATTTTTTATTGTTTGTTTTATTATTGTTGGATTACCAATACTGCATAATGCCCTGGAATAGCTCCCGTTCGATAGAGCGAAAAGCATTAAACTCAGCCGCCAATGGGCGAGTAGCATGAATTACAGTTCTGGGGTGAACTTGTTAAACAATATTTCTCCAAATTCACCGAAACTGACCTACTTCAAGACTTAAGACACCAAACTTACTTAAATTCTTGGTTACTAAAGGACCACAAGCCACATCTTACACAGTTGGGTCTAGTTCGGATCTTTGATCTGATCACTCCCTTGCGCCGTTTCATCCGTTCAGGAGAACCAAGACAAAAAGATCTTTCCTTTTTCCAATGAACATATTAGGACTGCTACGAAAAAAGACTAAATCAGATGCTCACAGTCCCTTTATCTTTAAAAATAGATATTGAAATCGAGGAGGCTATTGAAATATTGACAAGGAGCATTCAGGAATCACCTTGGTCCTCATCAATTCCTAAACCCAAAAGATCATCGAGCCATCTTAACTATCCACAGTACATAAGAGATCTTATCGGAGCCAAGAAAAGCTCGTAAAGTATAATAGACTAACAGAATACTATCTACTAATATACTATGTACTAATAGACATATAACTGAATAAAAATTGAATTAAAATGACAAATACAGATATTCAAGCAGACTAACTATGACTGATTCTTAAATAACCTCTTTACTGATGACAGAAGCTTATGGAGATAAACTAATAAACCTAAAGCATCGCAAGGTGTCTGCACCACTCTGAAAAGATGGTTCCTGGGCCATGATGAACATATGAAGATGACATATGACATATGACATATTATGAAGTTAGCAGTTCTTAATGCAGTGGTAGTATCAGACTCCTTATCATCCAGGAATTCACAATATTTTAGGACTTTTGAAAGAATTGTATCATGCTGGAAAATCAATATATTTCATTTGGTCTCCAGTCATGTAGGCATTAGAGAAATGAAATGGTTGATAAGGCAGCAAAAGAAGCTCTTACCCTTTGAGGACATGGTACAGACTTCTTAACAGCGTCCAAACTAGTGCAACTATTAAAAGAGGTCATATTGCAGGATTGGCAAACAACAGCTCCCCCCCCTCCCCCCGAGAATAAAGAAGGTCGGAGCATGGAGCACCCCCCAGCCACAACAGCCTATCTGTCTGAAGAAGATTTTTTAAAAACATCTAATATATTCTCATATTTTTTTTTTCTAAATCATAAAATACCTCCATTTTAACTATTTGTTTGTCTTACTTTTTATTTGCCTAATTTCCCAATTATCTGTTTCCATTTTATTACAAAAATAATAAACATAATAAAAAAGCAATATATATATATATAAGAATAATCAACAGCGTTGATAACCATTAGGTTTTACGCCCTCTTACCCAAATAACCAACCAACCTTCTAAATTCTATTTGATAGCAGGTTTTTCTTTTATTCTTCTCTGTATGTCTGGGAGCTTATTCCTCCCAGGAGCCTCTTACTCAAATATATAAGTAGAGAGAGAGAATATAACTCTTGCTTCAGAGGGACATATACTAAAATAGGAACAATACCTAGTTCCATATCCTATACTACATATAGGCCTGTCAAGGAGAAGGAGAAGTATATACTTTCGAAACAAATGATTATATGAAAAATCAGAACTTGTTGCAGTTCAAAAATTCGAGGTGTAAAATTAGTGTTGCTTACTGAGTGTTCTTCCTAGCTTTATAAGTACTTCCCCAACTTTAAGCCGATTTTCAAGACAATGTTTCGATGACATGTATTCTTCTATTAGTGAAGTGAGAACTTCATCAGGAAAAGAAGAAGCCAAGGAAGTTAAGCCATCAACTGCACTTAAATAAAGATAGGAATCCTCATCCTTAAGATTCTCCTACAAATAAAAAATAAAAGTGATATTTATTTATCTACATAAAATTAAATATTTAAAAAACATTGAATTTTGTTTTCTATTTTTACTGAATGGTTTCGATAGTGTAACCAAGAAGCAGGGATGGCCCCTTTCAGAAACAGAACGAGGAACTTACTCCATCCTTGAAATGGTTTAAAAAGCTACGAGATCTCATGGATCAGGACTGGTATATTCTGGGCGGAATGAATAAAGCTCGTTCCATTTGAACTGGGCTGGGACGTTCTGGCTGAAATGAGGGATTCTTGTTCCACTGGAATGTTACAATAAGAATGAGAAAAGGCACTAATTCCAACTTTTAGAACAGAATTAAATCTTGAGCATATTTGTTAATTTCAGTGTTTTTCATAAACCTTCCCACTAGACTGAGATCTGTGAACTAAATGAGAACGTTTTTAAGTTTTATTTTATTCTAAAGTCTGTAATCTCCAATTATGATGTTTTTTTTTACAGAACAAAGGGTCTTCATATGGAATTATGTTTAGTTTTTAGTTCTTAAATAAATTTAGCTGTATGTTTACATCTACATTTTATTAGACGAAATTAATAATTTACAATGTCAGAAAAACAATAAAAAAACTTACAACTAACAATGTAACAAAAAGTATCAATTTGCAACGACACAGTAACACAAAAGTAATCATATGATTCGATCTTGAGAGCAAGACTATAACTCTAGTCCATTTCTCCTTATATTTAGTCTGAATTCGAACATCTAAGGTCCTCAAATAGCATAGAACATTCTTGAACAATCAAAAACAGGAACTAGAATAGTTGGTAACTGTTGTTCATTAGTCCAGTAAGACTACAAGAATGTTAATCCCGCATTTAAGCAATTACAGATAGTTAACAGGGAGGGCTAATTAATAAGTTGCTACCAGTTTATTCGATTTTAATGAATCTTGACACCCTGGTTGTTCATAGGGCAAATAGAAATGTTGATTCCATTTGAAGAGGGGGGTCTAGTAATTTCATATCATCAAAGCTAAACGGGTTAGGTAAGCTAGTTGTTTATGAATTTTCAAAGTTTACGATGTTGTTGCGAGTTAAAATTGCATTGTTATTGTAAAAGAGGGATTGAAGGAAAATCGTTGGCCAGAAAGATTTATCATGAATTGCAACAAAAATAGAAAGGAACAAAACAAAAATCATTACCTGGCAATCCAAATTGTTGGGATGGAATGAAAATGGAATGGAGCGAAGACTGGAATGAGTTCCAGAGGTAGAAAGGAATGATCATTCCATTACGAGTTAAGTCAGAAAGGCCCATCCATATATAATATAGGAGTTCTGTCTTGAAATCTAAAAATAAGAAGTACCACACTATTATACTTCCAATGATTCTTTCATCAGAAGTGAAACAAGGCTGCTTACATTAGGGTTTAAGGTTAAGGTTTTTCTGAAGTTACTTTTTTTTTAACACTTAAGGTTTTTAAAAGTAAAGTGTTACATAGAATTTTGGACCGAAAAGGACAAGCCTACCTGACTATTTAGACTGTTATACAATTCTGATGAGAAGAAAAAGATTGATGAGCACCTCAACTATTAGTAAACTTCCAAGAGTTAGGCTAAGGTGGAGTTGTGAGGATGTGTCAAAGTTAGGTTTGGACAATGAAGTGAGTCAGTGAATGGAAGTGTGTAGGCAGCAACTGGAAGTTTGTTGGCATCAAACCCTGACTTAGCTGGGCCTTGTAATCATCATAAAAGGAAGTGAATTAACAAAGCTAGGCAGCAGGGTAACCTGTTGTGTATTGGTTAGCATAGCCAACTACTGTATCCGAGGTCACGGGTGTGTAGCCCGGCAGATGGCCTTAGGATTTTTTAATTGGAAATAAAATCCTTGTCTATGCCGTCCTTTGGAAGGGACATAAAGTGGAAGTCCCGAGCCTGTGGCATTTCAAGTACTTGTTACCATACCCTAATTATACCAGAATAGGCAAAATTTAGAACTCCCACTGTAGCATCGTCTGATTAGCCATAGCAGCATACAGTGATGTTGAATTAATAAAAAAAAAACGTATGCAGTAATTTCATTAATTTTTATTTAAAAAGTAAAATAGAATATGTGGTAAAGCTCCTCCTATGTTAATGCTGGGTGTTGCCTATTTCGGGAGGCTATATTACCATAATATAAGAGGACTCTCATGATGTCATTTTCAGATAAAAAGGCCCTTGATTAGCTTTATTAGATCCCAGCTTTCGACTCCTGCAAAAATAACTAAACTCCCAAACTGATCCTTTTCAGTGGAGATCAGGGCTACACTAAACGACACTATGTTGGCTTAGCCCAGAAATAACATCGGGAAACTAATACCAAATATCTTAATATCGAATGTTTGGTACTTAGCTTCCTCAGTATTGATGGGGAAAAATTATAAGGTGAAAGGTGGCAGGTAGTGATATAAAACTATTGATAGTTTCGATAGTATCGGACATAAAACTATCGATAGTTTTTAGTGATGACCGGAGGGGGGGGGGGTAGGATTTTTCAATGATAGGAGCTTTTTAATGCACGTTATCATTTGCAATTTTTTTCTTTCCTTTTTTATTAGGGAATTAGTTAAACATTTCTGTATGTATATGATGGGTTCCATTATAGCTTGAAATAATTTTTGTCAAAATCAAGATTGGTAGTAGCAGCAATAAAACATTTTATCAAAAAGTCAATGAAACTGTAATTAGAGGAAAGTTCAAGTAACTATGCACTCAGGATTCCCAGTTGCGGCGGATTTATAATACTAACTGTGTATTTTCCTGGAAGTATGGAATTTGAAGTCCATCAGGAGCTAGAGAAAATCTTTGAATTAACAAAAACGGCAAATAAAAGTTTATTTCTAATTCATTTGAAATTTAATTTTTTTCTTTGTCGATAACTCCAATAAATCATTCATTATAATTATTTTACTACTTTGACGAGGTTTTTAGTAACCTTTTAATTAAAATGTTTAACACAACATTCGAACTCCGATCTCATCATAGAGTACGGTTTATCATTGTTATTGTGTTGTTCCAGACTGTGTGATCTTAAACAAATCAGTACACAATGTTTGAATGTGCCCATGATATCATAACTAGGCATAACTCTGAGGTCTAGTTTATTTTTTGGTTCTATTGTTTTAGTTCAACTTTACTTCATTTACATCCAAGTGATATTTTATGTGAGTAGCAATGTTAAAATATCTGTTCAGTTAATTTGAGTTTTACATCTTTTAAATTAAAGTAATGTTTTTTTTATAGAGTAGATATATAAATATAAATTAAATTATACCGTATCATTTCCCATTTAAATGAATTACATAGCTAATACATTAAATCATTATATATTATATAGGGTGCTTAAAGGCAGAGGTTATAACTTTTCCCCTTTAAAAAACAAAGTTTTCGATAGTACTATCGATAGTCCAATAAACTATCGATAGTCCAATAAACTATCGATAGTTGGATAGTTTTACATCACTAGTGGTAGGGGTTAGTTTGCCAACTTCAAAAGGTTTATTTTTGGGGAACCCAAGGCTTTTGAAGGGAAAGGCTACATGATGAAGTGTAAAAGAAAAGTACAAAAGTGTAAAAACTAACAATATAGATGGTATACTATACAAAATGTTTATATCTGAACTCAATAATAAGATAGAGTGAGAGTATACACTAAGTAACAATGTATATAAAAAAAATAAAAAAGGAAGTTATGTAATAATAATATTGAGGTACATCGATAATTGCGGGTACCTACCTATGAAATCTAAAACTAGGCTTTGAGGATGCGGAAGATCTTAGAGTAAGTAGATGACATTATCTGTTTATCTATGGTTTACAAGATTATTTTTTGCAGATGGATGAATATGGATTCTGAGAGAAGTCATTTATTGTGGTTAGGTACAGTAGCAAATACAGATGAGTTCTCAAAGTCAAAGGAATGGTTTTGGTTAATGGCATGTTCTGCTAATTTAGATGTTAACGACTTATGTGTGGAAATACTGTATTTAGGTTGGCAATCCGTTTTTTAAAATAATTTCAGCTTTTTTCTTAATTTTACTACTCCTAATTCCAATTCCAACAACCTAATCCCCTCACTCATCATATAATTAGCAATTACCTTTCACACCAACCCATTCCTTCATCTCCTTTTTCAGCCCAATTCTTATAGACCTTTCCTCAACCTGTTTATTCCTTAAAACTCATAACCAAGTCATTGTAACCCATGCGGATAATTGAAACAAAACTGTTGTCATGGACTGCGCATATTACAATGGAAAAATAAAAACTCTTCTCTCTGACACTAACACTTATCAAACCACCAAACGTCATCTCATTACAAAATTCAACCAACACCTCCTAAACAAATAAATATCCATACTTACAGAAACTATATTTCCTACAATTCCAATGCTCCTCCTTGTTCCGGTCTACCAGAAATCCATAAACCCGGTAAACCCATCTGTTCCATTATTTCAAATATTAATTCCTCCTCCACCAAACTTAGCAAATCCTTTTCCCTCCATTACAATCCCTTAGTCATGATAATCCTTACGACGTAATCAATTCTTTTCACCATAAAAAATCTCTCAATATTCCCAATAACTTTATTTTAGCCTCTTGATGCCGAGACTCTATTCACTAACACCCCAACAGATCGAGCCCTCCAAATTGTTGAAGAAAATTGGGACACTTTAGAATCGCAACTAAACTTAATAAATCAGCCTATCTTGACTCCCTTGCATTATGTTGTAATTCCGGATATCTTTGTTTTCAAAATAAATATTTTCTCCAAACTTCTAGCCTTGCAATGGGTAGTTATCTAGCTTCCGACCTCTCCAGGATTGTTCTTAACAACCTACTTGATACTTAAATTCCCCAATTATATTTTTTTCATTAAAAAAATATGTAGATGACCTACTAGGTAGTTACAAAAGTCCTTGTGCATATCAAGTTGTTTATATTGAGGTCTCTAATTTAATCCTTATTTAATCTCTGACGAATATAATTTTGATGTCAATGTTTACATTAACTAATCCTCTAATTATCTATGTACGCCAACTGTCCCTGCCTTTCATTCAGTTTATTAAATTTCACTACAAATGTCGGAAGAAAAATTTGTCATCCGCGGCCTTCTTAGGCATTATTGGAAAAAGGTTTTAGTGCAAAGGCCTCAGCCGAGGAAATTTGTGCAGTGGAAGGGGAAAGTGTGGTGCATCGAAACACGGCCGCATTTTGGTTCAGGCGGTTTAATTCTGGGAATACAAGCCTTGAAGATGAACCTAGATCAGGTCGTCCTTATCGTCAGGTATCAACATCAAATACAACTTTTGGCTGAAAGATGGGTTAAAGTAGTTGAAAATGATGGCCTGTATTTTGAAGAATAAATTTGATTTGTATATTTTGTACTCACATTTGAATAAAATTAATTTTGTGAACAAGGACTTTTGTAACAACCTAGTATTGATCCTCAATCCCAATGATATCACTGATTTTCTCACTGCCTTTAACTCCTACCACACGCGTCTTCATTTAAGTGTTGTTTGGAAACCAATCATTCCCTTCCATTCCTAGACATTTCCATCACCATAAACCCCAACAATTCAATATCCACTAATTGGTACAACAAACTCACCTATTCTGGCCACCTCCTAAACTATTCCAAACATCCACATCACCAAAACATCAACGTGGCTAAAAACCTCATTCATCATAGCCTGACATCCAATCCACAATTCCATGATCACAACCAAATCCGCTTGCAAAATATCTTAAAGTCCAATGATTCTCCTGAACACTTAATAAAAACATTGATCAGTAATACTGCAAAAACTAACAATTGTCTTACCAACTCACCACAGCCTCTGCTCACTACTTTCCAATACATCTATCCCATATACCTCCATTCTCTCCAACAAAATAAAAACATCGTTTTCATCCAGTTTCCCACACCTACACCAAGTATTAAAAAATAACAGCAAATTAAAAACTATTCATGCCAAACTAAAAGAACCCAAACCACTCCTAGAAAAATGTAATCTTTTAAACCATAAAATATATACATTTTTTATACTACACCATCTGTATTGTTAGTTTTTGCACTTAGGTACTTTTATTTTACACTTAGTAATCATGTAGCATTTCACATCAAAAGCTTTGGGTTTCCCAAAAATAAACCTTTGAAGTTAGCAAACTAACCCATATCACCTTTCACCTTATAATTTTTCCCTCAGTCTCTGTATTACTCTGAACTCAACAAAGTAAATTCAAATATTCATGTATAATTTTACTAATATATAATTATCAGATTACTTAAGTACCCAAGTCATGTAAACATACCATCAGTCGGATTTGGTTTCCAATATTTTGTTACTATCTATAATTAATGATTACATGATAAATAATTTATTACCATCTTTTGGCATAGATACTCTACCTGTTGCTCATATATTTGTCTTCATTTTAGCCCTGACGAAGATCCACATGTTTGGATCGAAACATTGACTCTCCAAATAAAGAAAACTAGACTTAAAATCCTGACTATTAATCATCTTCATCTTAAATAAAACAGTTTACTATTACACACCTACATATACGTGTGCATTATTTACTAGCCTCTAGTTCAGACAAGTGCAGACAGTGTAATATCAAAAGAGCAGTTGTAACTTAGGCGGCTGTGCTTCGAAAAGGTACAAAAATGGAATAAGATTGAAAAAAAAAAAAGATATCAGTGAAGATCAAATATGAAAATATATTGCATATACCAAATGTACATATATCTGCTGAATAGCTCACGAATCTTTTTTTTTCCTGGATCCCTCTAAAACTGAAAATAAATAGTTAGAATCTAATGTAATGCAATATCATGAGGATTGTAATATAAATTTAACACTGAATGGCCGCAGTTACATAATGAGTGGCAGCCCCAAAACGACTATCATCAGCAGCAGGCAGCTACGGAAAGGACAGGCACCTAACTATACCAAAATAAATTATACTTATATGGATAAATACTGTGATAGGTATAAGGTAATTAATAGGGAAAGTACTTCATTATTAATTCCAAGGCCTCGATTAAAGTCTGGTAGTGCTAAAACATTTATAAGTGGTTAGTTAACCTTTATTGGGGCTGGGAAACAACTGATGATTGAGGGTGAATAGTTTTTTAGTAACTGTTGACCAAGAGATAGTACTTCCATGCTGAGTATTGAATTCGAGACTTTAAGTGATACAGTTTTTAAACCTTTTTACTTTAACTTACCTATATATGTAATATATAGTAAGGGGAAGTATTGCGATCGTGAAAAATTTCGACTTCCAGTTTTCAACGGAAATACACTCAATACTATAATACACAATACTAGCTCAAAAACTATATACTGTGCGAACCTAAAATTGGGTATTTAGTGTATGTATATGCCCGCGATGTGACAGCGAAAATTTCACCAAAATTGCTCAAAGGGAGGGGTACTTTATTTAATAACTTATTACATTTTTTTCGATTTTCTCATAAACGGCTCAAATGATTTTGATTAAACTGAGTATTTGATGTAATAATATGCCTGAGATATGACTGTAAAAATTTCATCAAAATTGATCAACCAGAGGGGGGACTTTACTAAGTTAATTTTGTATCATTTTCACATGTTTTTTTATTTACTCAAAAATGGCTTTAACGATTTTGATCAAACTGGGTTATTTGATGTATGTATATGCCCGAGATATGACTGTAAAAATTTCATCAAAATTGGTCAAATGGAGGGGGCACTTTACTTTATAAATTTTGTATCATTTTCATGTGTTTTTTTTATTTACTCAAAAACGGCTTTAACGATTTTAACCAAACTGGGTTATTTGATGTATGTATATGCCAAAGATGTGATAGCCAACATTTCATCAAAATTGGTCAAATGGAGGAGGCACTTTATTTAATAACTTTTTTTCCAATTTTTACTTTTTTTTCGATTATCTCAAAAACGGCTTTAACGATTTTCATCAAATTCGTCATGTTTAATGAAAATTAGGTGTTCTTTAATATCAGGTAAGCTTTATCATTATTTTAATGTCCTGAGGGGGCTTACATTTGTTTGTTCTTTTGTTTCCTATAAAGAACCTTTGTTTTTGTTTATATGGAGAAATTAACTGTCCCTAGTTACGCCTAAAAATAAGAAATGGGTAAATATGAGGTATGATAAAAATCAAGTAAATATATAGAGGAGAAAAAAAGAAAAATATTCAGTCAACTCATAAAACACGTTGAGCCCATGCATGCATAGTACGCCTTTAATGACAGACCATTGTAAAACACATCGATTTCTAATCTAAGTAATTTCGTAAGTGAAAGTTGTGTGTTGCGCGCATTGCACCAGATTTTTTTTTATTCCTTCTGTAAATTTCATCAGTATTTATAACAGAAAGTAGAGTGATAATAATTAATTTAAATACAAGAAATGCTATTTAATATTATGTTAATTAATAATATTATAATAAATAATTTATCATATTGATTTTATATAACATCACAACATAAAACACAACAAATGTTGTGCTTCATTAAAATTAAATTAATACTTAATCAATCAACCTACTTTGAAAATCAAAAAAATTGTATCCATCTGTTTAAGTGCCTCTTGGTCCTTAGCCTTTATTAGTCTACCAAGTTCCTTCAAACCATGGGCCCTTACTGGTAGTAAAGCATCTACAGACTCCTCTAAAGCTTTTGCCAAATTCGTTTGTACTTCCTCAGCTTTCTCTTTATTTTTCTTCACAACACCATGACACAAAATTAATTCACATAATTCATTAGCGAGAACATTAGTTTCACTGTTAGCAGATTTTAAATTCTTCAGTGGCTCAATTAAACATTTAAAAATATTCCAATCTACAGGTTTATGCTTAAGAGGTGAATCTACAATTATACCAACAATCATAAGTACTAAGCAAACTATATTATCACCATAATGTTGATGTCCTTCTATCAGTCCTTTTGTAAATGGTATAATACAAGAAGGATCTTCCCCTAAAAATTTTTGAACATCTGAATCATTGCTTATTTCCGCAAGTAGTTTAGCATAAATAAGCTGCCTTACTAATTCCTTATTTTCTGTTATTGATTCAAGAAGCATTACAAAAAATTTTGCTTTCAGCGAAGTGCTGCCATATGATAACACTAAATATAAAATAGAATCAGCTACATTTTCAGGATGACTGTCATCAAAACCATAATCAGTGTACACACCACCTTCTGATCCAAGTTGGTAGATTACATTTAAACTTTCAAACACTGCAGCCTCAAATATTTCTTTAACATTGGTCTTCTCATCCGCCAAAATACAACAGGCAATGTCAGATATTTTTGATTTCAAGTAAGATACACTTAGTCTAGTCTTAGTGTAGAGTTTAAAGAAATTTATGAACCCATTTTTGAAAACATTAGGAGAAACAGTCCAGGGTGCAGAAATTCCACAACAACAATGAATGGCTTCCAATGATACTCCCATATCATGCTCATTACCAGGCTTAATAATAGGTTGTAGAAGTGGTTTAACAAAAAATTCATCACAATCATCAGGATTGTTTTCTGATAGCAATTTAAAACTCATTACAGCAACTTGCTTATATTCAGTGTTTTTTTCTTTCAACAGTTCCAATAACTGAAAAAAAAAATAATAATCATTTGTACAAATTACTAAAGAAGCTGCTATAAGCTCATAGATTAAGAACTGACAGCATTCATTAAACTGGCAGATGTAAAGATACAAACCCTATAGATTGAAAGTACATAAGGTCTTAAAACCATGGACTCCATACCCGAGTCAAAAATTTAAAATTTTATGAATGCATTTTGCTTAATTTCACCTAAGTTGGACTTTTATTAAAGCTGGATAGTCAAAGAAACAGAATATATAAACAAGCATATAGAAATACTAGAACTAGAAAACACAAAAGTTGAAATAGTAAGAGATTTTATGATTGAAAGGCCAAGAAAAAGGATACCCTCAAATTAATCTGGAGTAAATATTCTTCTTTAAAAACCACCAATCAGTTTTGAAATATTTCAAGCGGTTTAACAGATAACACACTATAATAATTAAAGTGTAATGTATGTTTTTAGGCAAACAAAGGAGAGTGGTAAGTGAAAGTTCTGTGACGCGCGCAACACACCTGATTTTTTTTTAACAAATGCCAGAAACGATTTGAGAAAATTCACTAAAAATAACCTTTTAAAGAAATAATAAATAGATACAATTCTACATGCAAAAGGATTAAAAGGGGTTTTTATTTAAGAAAGCTTTATTTTTACAGTAGACCCCATTTCTTATTTCTAAAATGTTTCATCAATTTTTTATTTGCTTGCCGTATTAGGAAAAAAATTGATTAGATTGATTTATTTTTAATGCAATATATAATATCTTGCAATTTTAATGCAAATGTAATATCTTCACAAAGGCACTGAAACTGTTTTAATAACACTGTAAATAGTCCTTATGGTTGAACCAATCTCCTTGTTGGCTATGTGTAAATAGTACTTGAATAGGTTTGATTCTAAAAATGTAGTTAATTTTTAGAATATTTAATGGTTATAAGCGACATTAATGTAAATAACCTTCATTACACGCTTTCTGGAAATAAAATGTTAATAGTGCTTACTTGAAATTTAAAATTTATTTATTCTATTTCTTTCTTTTATTACTTAATCATAATGGTGTAATGATTCATAAAATAATAGTTAATATGAGAATAATTACTTACTTGGATGTTAGATGTGACGATTTGACAAATGAGATAACATTCTAAATTAGAAATGTCAATAGTTAATAACCAAGTACAATTATTTCGTTGAATATTTAATTTTGATAATATAACAAGTATTTAAAGCAATGAAGGTAACTAATAGTTAGTTTTGTTTGAATGTTAGATGTAATGTTTCTATAGTAAGATAACCTACTTGTTTCTTTAATAAACAGAAAAGTAATGACATTAAATATGAAATGAAGAAAAATAAAATGAGATTTATTGTAATTCCAATTCGTATCAATACTTTCAGTTTTAAAAGAGAGATTCTAGAACATTCTATCTTCTTTTTAAAAACAATAATTTGTAAATAGATAAAAACAATAAAATAAAACCTAGAGATAACAGGTCCTACCAACCCAAATAGCAGGGCTGCTGTACATCACTTTTTGGTCCCGATGGGTATAAATAGGACACTATCGCCCAAAATTAGTGTCTTAGTCTTTGGCGGTTTTAGACTAACTCCTTCCCTTCTTCCTTTGTTTCTAACGTCTCTGCCCGATAGCAAAGCTGGTGTCTCTAGGCTGACTTATACAAAGTTGACTTATTTTATTTACTCTCGTATCCTTTCTCTTTCCTCATACCAACCTTACTTTACCCTGTTCTTTTTTCCTGTCATGGAAGGCCTGGTTTGATACCAGTTTCTAAATTTTCCCTCAACATCACCTGGGCGATGTGAAGTTACCTACACCTATTACATACCTCGGGGTTGGCCTCTCAGGGCCTGTATATGCTGGATGATCTTTTAAATACAGGGATCTTTCCTCCTTGCTTAGTTGCATAAAGCTGTCAAGGCCCACCATTTCTCCCTTGAAACTAGCTTTACATCTGGAACTAGCTTTAGCTCAAGCATATTCCTTTTCAGCTTCAGGGTCTGACGCCTTGAGGTGCTGTTTTCTATCTCAACCCTGTATAATTGGTTGAACCTCAAGAATACAGGATCCTTTCGGTCTCCTTGGTTAGATAATGTCCGTAAATTACAAAGGTCCATGCATATCCCTTATGCTAACAGGTGCTATTTCTTATACCCTGTATAATTGGTTGACCATTTGGAATACAGGATCCTTTTAATCTCCTTGCTTAGACAGTGTCCTAAAATTACCAAGGTGCATATCCCTTGGGCTAACCGTTGGTATATTACTTCACAGAAGTAAAGGGCAGCATAGCTCTGGCAAGGACTTCTAGCCAGATGGAATATAAGGTCTAATTTAGACAGCACCCTTAACAGGTTCGAGGCTAGAGACCTTTTCTCATTTTCACCTCCGTACTGAAACTTTTTTTTTTTACCATTAAGTCTTTAAAATTATAAAAATGATGTCTAGACTTAATCTGATTGTAAATATAAGCTCAAATATATAAATATAATACATGACGCCGATTGGCGTCATTAGCAGGGCAGTATGAAATGGGTAGGCAAAACCCGCACAGCTTCTCTGATGTTAATTTGCTTGAAGATTATTTTCCCTTCTTAAAAATAGAAAAAAACTATCTTTTCTTTTTAACTACATTCTTTTATATAATATCTGTAAAATATAACAATAATAATTCAATTGACAATACAAATAAATAATTTATTTTTTATTATTACTATAAAAAGGACTTTAAACTTCCGCTTTCCATAAATATTCTTACACTCTTTTCTTATTTATTTTTCTTTCTGTCAATTTATTATTATTTTTAAATATTTTTGCAAATACTTTATTGTTATAATTTTAAAACAATAATATAAAAGTATGAGTTCCCATTTTAAATTTATGCAAAATTTATGATGTGTTGAAATGCATTTTGTTTTCTAATAAAAATGTATAAAGTGTGAAAAATAAATAATTTGATTTGAAATATACTTAAAAAAATATATTTTTTATAATGAAATAACTGTAAATATAAGAAAAAAACATTTTCATTCTTGAGGAAGTTGATTTAGCTTCTGAACGCATCATATATATTTGAAACTGTTGAGATGAGGATAAAATAAAATAAGCATTTTTATGAATAATATATACACTATATTCACAATAAAAATGAAATACAATAAGAATTTATAAAACAAAAAATTATTTACATATTTAATTTCAATTGTAATAAAAGATTAAGAAAAAAAAAAAATAATCGGAAAATTATTAAAATATTTCGGATTACCACATAATTCTACTATTACTACTAATAAAAACATAATTCAGAAAATTATTAAAATATTTTAGTTTACCACATAATTCTACTATTACTACTAATAAAAACATAATTTTTACAACTACTACTAATAAAAATATGGATACATTTACAAGAATATTTAAATTAATTCAAAACATTTACGCATATTTATGGTATGATTTGAAGCAAGGATTTAGGCATAGGGCTGGGCGATCTGGACTGTCACTACAAAACTATGTCGTGTCCTTTCTTTTTCCACCTTTGTAGCAGAAAACACCTGGTAGGGGCTCTTGTCTCGCCAATATCACAGGCTAATGGATGGAAGGGGCTGATCGGGGTGGTGGAGTTCTCGGCGGGAAATCTTTAGGTGGAAGTAATTTTGAAACCACTTCCAACTGGAAATCATGGAGATCCATTTTCTCCACATTAGGACACTTGTTGTACAGGAAATGTGCATTGACCAGCATCATTTGAAACACATGGATGGCCAGTTTTTTGTACCAACGCAATTTTGTGGGTGATGGGGTAGTATGATAGCATCTGGTCCTGGGATTCGACACCCTTCATGTATTTATTATATTCTGCTATCATTCTAGGTTTTTTTGTGGACACTCCTCGGCGATTACGGACATCGACTAATTCGCCGTTGAATTCACTGGAGAGTGCAAGGACATCCCTCTTGTCCTTCCATTTGCACACACAAATTCCACTTTGGTTGAAGGCAAAAACGGATTCCCCTTTACGTAGTTTTGCATCAACAATCTTCTTCGGGTTGTCCTTCTGTTTTGACTGGAGAGTTCCCGTGCAGTAACACTACTCTTGGAGCAGCTCGGTTGCCAAAGGGACGCTATTATAAAAATTATCCATGAAGAGACTGTGCCCCACTCCTCTCTTCTTCTCCATGAGCTTCTTTACTACTTTTTTGGTGTGGTCTCTTCCTCCGATCTCAGTGTCTCCTGCTCCCCCGTAAATATGGATGGACTGGACCAAGCCATCTGGCTGAGCGAGTACGTAGAGTTTCATCCAGTATTTATGTTTTTTATTTTGGATGTACTGCCTGAACCGAAGGCGTCCTCTCCAGCCAACCATGGATTCATCAATAGATAAATTTTTTTGAGGGTAATAAATTTCTTTCATTTTTGAATTAAAAAAATTTATTATCGGGCTGATTTTGTCCAACGGGTTACTTTGTTCGGTGTTTTTTGAAAAATGGAGGCACCTGAAGAGAAGAAGATATCGGTCGCGGCCCATATATTTAGTTATCGGGAGATTGAACAAATGATGGGTCTTCCAATAATCCCTTATTCTGTTTATTCTCACGAGGCCCATATAAAACAAAATTCCGAAGAATGTCAGCAATTCTTCAGCTGATGTGTCCCGCCACTGGAGAATTCTTGCCGAAGTCATGCCCGCTGATGACAGGAAAACTGTTTCAGCAAAAGAATTCGTTTCCCGACCAAAAATTGCATAAATTCCATGGTAAAAAATAATTTAAAGAAACAATGAGGAGAAAATTCATCGGGAAATTTTTTCAGGCCCGAATTTGCCGTAAATGGTATTTCCTGCCTTCCCGGAGGTGGCTGGTCCATCCACTCCTGGCTGTCTGGATCCATTGAGACAAAGGGCTGAAGTAGAGGAGAAGAGGTGGGTGACCTTACGATGTCAGGAACGCTGTCTGGAGCCTAGCTAGGCCCAGGAACTGAAGGTTCAGGTATAGGGACTTCTAATAGCTGGTCAGGTAATGGAGCCTCAATGTCGCCAGGCTCCCTCCCCCTTTCCTCTTCATCCTCTGAAGACAAACAGGAATCAAATTCGATATCATCATCGGTCCAATTGCCTGTTTCAATGCGTGTGAGGATATCTTCTGCACTGTAGGTCTTCTTCCTCTCCTCTCTCTTCTGCTTCTTGGAAGAAGTTGGCTAATCTGACATCTAGGGAAAAAATAACAATACATTCAGTCGAAAGAAACGCTAAGAAAAACTAAGGCAAAAACAATTGTTTATTTCAAAACTTACGAGGTAGTGACAGATCGAGAGAAAAAAAAAAAGTGGCTAAACACGAATTTTGAATACATATTGGTAAAAATTGAATTTCGCCGTCATTTTCAAAGTAACAATGTAAATTAAAAAGTTTATAATAAAGCTGAAAAAAAAATATCTGAAATAGATACATTCTAACAAAATAAGTGAAAGCCCCACCCCCTTATATCCACGTAAGCTACTTCAGAAAAAAAATTAATAATAATAAATAAATAAATAAAAATTAAAGACAGCATTGATTACTATTTACAATAAGCAATAATTTAAAAAAAAATCATATTCTTTTCAAATACTGAATCACAAAGAAGAAAAAAATTATCTGGAATATATACATTCTAACAACATTATTGAAAGCCCAACCCCCTTATATACCTACGTAAGCTATTACAGAGAAAAAAATAAACAAATAAAATAAAGACAACATTGATTACTATCTACAATAAGCAGTAATTATGAAAAAAATTATCATATTCTTTTCCAAGACTGAGTCACAAAGAAAAATAAATTGAAACGTTAGTCGATAAAATATCATAAAAATGGAAAAAAAGTTTGAAAGAATTCCGAAGTCTTCAATAAATTCGACTTTTTAAAAAATTTCCTGTGGTCAACCTAATTTTGCATAGCTAAAAATATTATTTTTTATATTCAATAACTATTAGAAATGACAAAGGTACAATAAATTAAAATAATAATAAATAAAAAAAACGCAAAACTGAAAATTACAATAAAAAAATTTCTCCAAGGTTTGCTAGCTCACTTTTGGTAAAATCTACTCCCAATTCATTATTTCAAATTCTATTTTAAAAGAAACAATAATATTAAAACACTTACCTTTAAAAAAAAATGCGAATCCTGTAGGTTAAGGAGTTGCAGAAATTGAGCAATTTAAAAAAACTACACAAAAGCCCGGGAGAGTAAAATTTACTAACGAACCTTCTCACTTATGAGCTGGGGGTATACTGAGTGCAGTGGGGAGAGAGGAACCCCTTCCTACCATCCTACTACCTGTGAGACCCTTGTAAAGCCAGAGGGAGCCTTGACGCCGATGGGCGACATCAGCCCGGAGGCCCCAGGTCACCATGACGCCGATGGGCATCATCAGCCCCGAACGTGTTAAATAACCAAGGTCCATTCATATAACTTGGGTCAACCTTGGTAACATACATCACAAAAGTAAGGGGTAGCATAGCTCTGACAACATCAACCAGTCAAATTGTCACTCTTAAGACATTAGAGTTACTCAGGTGGAAAATCCTTGGGAAAAGTTAGAGCCCTTAGTGAGTATATTACTGCAAATCAACAATCAGTATAGGCTAGTATGAGTAGCCGGTTATAATGGGGTGTATAAAAAAAAAATGACTGTTTTTTAACCAAATATTTGTATTATTATTTCTTTGATATAAAATACAATTAATACTCAAAGTATAGTCCTTTGTTATCTACCATCATTAGTCAATTGCTCGATGCCATGCTGATACCATTCCTTGGGATTGCTGTCAAAGAACTCTTGGACCGCATTTTCAACTTCTACAAAATTATGAAATTTTTTCCCTTGAAGAAAATGGGCCATAGATTGAAACAAGTAGTAATCCAATGGTGCGAGGTCTGGACTATATGGTGGATGAGGGAGGAATTCAAACCCATGAAGTTCTGTAAACTTTTCTTTACGTCCACACATGGGAAGTGTGTGCACAAGCATTACCTTGTTGGAATAAAACTCTTTTTTGGTTGATCAGAGCAGGATAACGCTCTAACAACTTCGCGTAAAATCTTTCCAGTTGTTCGCAGTAGAGTTTAGAATTCATAGAGCATCCATCAGGAACAAATTTGTGATGAATAACACCTTCGAAATTCCAAAAAACGCAAAGCATGGATTTTTTTTTCAAAATGCCCTCTTGCAGTAACTGGTAAATCAGTTTGACCACTATCTAGCCATTGCTCATGGGTATTCAGATTTCACCAGAAACTCACTTTTCATAACAGGTAACAATCTTCCGATAAAATCTCACTTCACAAGGGTTTTTCAATAAATTATCACAAATTTCTAGCCTTTTGGCTGATTGATGAGGAGTAAGTTTGTGAGGGATAAGTATCCTGGTCTTTTTCACATTCATGGGGAGAAGATGGCGACTAACAGTATCTTTCGACATACTACACTCCCTGGCAAGTTTGCGAGGACTTGTGGACGGATTTGACTCAACAGCTTCCTTCAGAACCTCATCAATATCCATTAATGGTCGCCCGGAGCCCTTCTTCCTTTCCAACGTTGTATCTCCACTTCTAAATTTTTCAAACCAACGCCGCGGTCAAGGACACCTTCCCCTTCATATTTAATAATTTCACGAGTTGCTTCAGCAGCAGTGAAATTTTTTTTTTCAGTAATGTTTTAAAATTATGAGAATTTCGTAGGACACTGTCATGTTTCTTCTTTGAAATAAATAACTAAACTGAGGTTTTTTTAAATAAGTCCAGTATTAGTAAACAAGCTTATAGAATGCTCTAAAGGGATTATTAAATATTGGTAAATAATAAATAGCATTAAAATATTTACAGACTTTAGAGCTCTGGAATTTGATAAAACGGTAATTTTTTTTTATACACCCTACAACCTAATAGTGAGAAAATGGTCAGTAAGATAAGAGGAATGGTGGGGGATTGTATAAATACTAATTACTTGACTATTAATCTGCAAATGGCAACCAATTGCTTTTCTATTATATTCGCAAAATTAGTTCTATAAATTAATATACCTTAGGATATAGAGAAGAATGTTTAGGAGCTGTTAAAACTTTGGCTAATACAGAAACATGCTCCCAGTATTGTGGACTATCTTTAGAATCCCCAGTCAAATCCAGAATCGCTCGTAACATGGCAAGGAGGCCACCTTCTGAAGTAAGTCTAGCACTTAAAATATCACTAATCCAATGATGTAGCCTTCTGGGAATATCCTGAAAGTTTTAGTATAAAAAATAAACATATTATTATTTCATTTCCTATTAATGTATAGATTTATACATTTATTGAAAATTACTCTTCTTTTAAAATCATTAACAGATTATGACTTTAAAAATTATAAATAATACTGATGCAGAAAAATATAAAAATATTAAGGTGATATGAGTACTTAAAACATACAACTCACAATTGTATAAATAAATATCACATCAAAAAAGGAGGCTCAGACGAGCCAATTGTGATAAATTAATCAATTCCTAGCATAAAATAAAAGTAGAAATTAAAATTCTAGATAGGTACAGTTTTATTAAGTATTTACATTATGAGATTAACTAGAAACTTAGGGAATCATGTGGGTAGAAAGGGTTAAACCCCCTCAAAACAATGACTAAGAATGAAAATATTAAGCCTTATAGGAAATAGAGATTTAAATTAATCCCAAATAGCCCCCTTCCTTACAAGTCACATTAGTAATATTCAGACGCTAATTTCTCTTTCTTCCTCCTTTTTTTTTTTTTTTTCTTTATACACTAATAATTACAAGAGATTATAAAAACTTTTTGTTTCAATGGAATAAAGTCTTAGTCAAATCTTCGAAAGGTGCTTGGTTTTTGACCATATGTGGTGGTATTCCTTTGGTAACCAGCATTGAATCGGCTTCCACCATTAAACTTGTTGAATTTTCCGTTCCTGAAACCTCCACGGGAATATGCACTTCCTCCACCAGAGAATCTTGTCATGGCTTGCAACTCAGAAGAGACACTTTGTTTTGCCTCAGCTAGAACTGCAACGAGATCCCTAGCCTGTTTTTGGTTTGCGGATGTAAAAAAAGTATAGGCTGTACCAGAGGCAGACGATCGCCCAGTACGACCTATACGGTGAATATAATCTTCTGAGGAGTTAGTCATAATTGATGACATACATTACATCTTCAACATCTAATCCCCGGGCAGCAACATCTGTTGCAACGAGGATCATGGATTTGCCTCGTCTAAAATCTCTTAAAACATAATCTCTTTCATTTTGTGATTTGTCACCGTGAATACATACAGCAGGCCACCCAACCCTTTTGAGACCATTGGCGATTGACTCAACTTTCTTCTTGGTCTCAACGAAAATTATGGTTTTCTCTAATTTTTGGGTTCCTATTTCTTCAAGTAAGGTATTAAGCTTGGATTGTTTATCACCTTCTTCACAAACATCAACGATTTGAACAATATTATGATTCGCAGCAAGTTCAAGAGACCCTATGTTAACCTGAACATAATCTTGGAGAAAATCTTCAGCTAAGGCTTTGACTTCCTTAGGCCAAGTAGCAGACCACATGAGAACCTGACGGTCAGGCCTGATTTGATGCATGATTTTTCTGATTTGGGGTTCAAATCCCATGTCTAACATTCTATCAGCTTCATCAAGAACCAAGTAGGTACATCTCCTGAGATTGATCGTACCTCGTGTTAAGAAATCAATTAATCTTCCAGGTGTGGCAATGACAATTTCCACTCCCCTCTCCAAATCCCTAGCTTGAGGTCCTTTGGGAGCACCACCAAATATGGCAACAGTCCGCTGACCACATTGGCCACCAAACTGACTAGCTACTGTCTGAATTTGTTGGGCTAATTCTCTTGTAGGCGCTAGCACAAGAGCTATAGGCCCATCTCCACGTATCTATAGGCCCATCTCAATTCCCTACAAATCATTATAATTTCTTTATTAACCTTGTCTCCTCGCGCGTCTCATTACCGCGTATGGGGAGCGTCCCATGGGTGGCAGATATGGGGATAGCCTGCTGAATACAGCGGGTCGGTTAAAATTGGTCGCGAATGAGGTTACAAAGAACAGTTTAGATATTGTGGCGCTGCAAGAGGTCTGCTGCCCAGGGGAGGGCTCGTTAAGAGAAGGTAAGTACACTATTTGGTACAGAGGAGGCGAAAATTATTGCTTGTTTAGGCACTGGGTTTTTGATTGGAAATAGGTTACTATCTGCTTTGAGGGACATTCAATTTTCGGGGATAGGATATCAGTGGCAGTATTTCAGGGACGGTGGTTTAGAATTGCATTAATCAACATATGTTCTCCGACCGAAGACAGCGATGACGATGTTAAGTCTGAATTTTACAATAAACTAGAGTGGATTTATGATAAATTACCATGAAACTGCATGAAGATAATTTTAGGAGATGCTAACGCAAAGCTGGGTAGGGAAGAAGTATGTTATCTGACTATTGGTAAAGAAAGTTTAAACAAAATTAGTAATGATAATGGAATCTGATTGATTAACTTTGTTATTTTCAAAAAACTTAAAAGTAAAACATTTAAACATAAATATATTCATAAATACACCAGGACATCACCGGATTTGCAAACACTAAATCAAATTGATCATGTTTTGGTATAGCATATGTGGCGAAATAGTATTACTAATGTTAGGTCGTATTGCAGGGCAGGGTTCAGGTTGGGTCATGAACTATTAGCCGCTAAAGTTCGACAAAAACTTTCTATTAAAAAAAGGCTAAAATCCGGATCTCGACCGAATATTTTAATCCGGAAAAACTTAGAATTCTAATGATTAGAAAACAGTTTAAAATTGAATTCAAGAATAGATTTGATGTATTAGAACCATCTATCAAGGTAAAGACATCGATCAATTGTGGGTAAGGATTAGGGATAATATTAAAGAATTCAGTAAATTGTTTCTGAGAAAAAGGGAAAATAATAATGGTTTGATGAAGAATGTTCAAACTAGTGTGAGAAAAGAAAAGCCGCTAAGCTCAAAGTTTAAAATGATCTTCATGAAGACAATCATACCTACTTCCGAGGCATAAGGAACAAAATGATTTAATTGCTTGAAAATAAAAAAAGAGACCAACTCAAAAACAAAATAATAGAATCGAAAATAACATTAGAGATATGTACAAATACTTAAATTTAAATTTATCACATAAATGTTAAGGACCAGTTATTACTGGCATTAGGGATAAAAATAATAATATCATAGCGTATGTGGTAGACATTGTAAATAAGTTCAAAGAATACTTTGATTTTGATTGTTCAGAGCGGCCCCATGGTTAGCTCAGTGGTAAAAGCACTGCAACGTAGATGCAGAGGACCTGGGTTCCTCCCTGATTCCTGATTCCCGGCCGTGGTTGCATCTTTTTATCTTCTAATTAATTAGTTTAAGAGAGAAAGTCTTTAAAGCTGTGGAGAAATTTAGATATTTAGGATCTAAAATAACTGGAAAAAAACAAAACTGAAGTGGAAATTAAGGCTAGGAATTAAAAAAACTGTAATTCTTCCAACGGTTCCTTACAGATGTGAAACATGGCCGCTTACAGAAAGGGATGAGCAACGCATTACGGTCTTTGAAAATAAAATACTGCATAGAATATTTGGGCCAGAGACAGAGAATTTAGACGGCTACACAATGCATCGGTGAGGACTAATCTTGTGGAGAATGGATTGGATGGGAGAGGTGGATGGAGGTGTGTAGGGAGTGATTGGTGGTGTCGTTCGTTAAGCCTTTGTTCTTATTCTTATTAACCTTGTCAAGGTTTTATTTCAAGCAATGCGTCATCGTCAAGGCTTTGAAACATAAATACAACTGAAATATAAGGCATGCGGAGAAAAAACAGTAATGTACATAGATAACAGAGGAAAAACAAATTTTTCCTAATAAAATTAATAACAGATGGAATGGACGGTAAGAATGCAAAGAAAAATTAAAAAATCCACCTAGATCCTGTCGTACTTCTGCTTCAGTTTTAGCCCTAACAATGGCTCTATGCTTGGGTCAAAATGTAAACAAGTCAAAGAAATAATAAAGATTAAAACGTTTGACAATTAATCATTAATGAACGAAAAAACATTCAACTACAGTCTAATAACATACTGTACTTATGGTTTTAAAATTTTTATGACATGGAACAATTTACAGTAAACCCTCGATATAGCGAACTGGTAGGGGGTTTGATATCGAACGAAATATTCATAGTTCGCTATAACGAGATTCGTTATAACCGAGTATTCTTTTATTTTTTTAGCCAATGGCCGCACTAATTTGATCATTTTTAGAAGGAAATTCATTCATTAGAACTAGCTACATTAAAACGCATGTATGTAATTTATTTTTAGATAAACTACATATTAATTAAACAATGAGATTCATTAATTTACCTGCCATGAGAGTTCTTTAGCCTTAGATTTAATAAGAGTGTCTGAGATTGGTATTTGAGATTGGAATTTGTTTAAAGTTATTTATCAATTTTTTTTTCCAAATATTCATGAGCTGCGGAGCGCAATCGTTTATTTGATGCTGAAGTTAATCCCTGGGCTGTGGTTGAATATATTTTATCTTTGTTTTTTATAATGGTAGACAATGTTCATTTTGGAATTCCATAATTTTCTGTAATAGTTTTCTTACTTAGAATTCCCGATTCAATATCATGGAGAATTTTGAATTTTTCCTCGATTGATAAGGATTATGTTTGTGACACAAACGTAAAAAAAAAAACGGTATAAACGACTACAGAATACTGATTTGAATAATACAGAAGTCGAAACAGAACTGAGCTAGTTTTGAGAAAAAAGTCAATGGAATCAGAGAGAGAGCAAAAGGGAATCAGATTAGTTAAGAGTAAAAAAACACCTCAATTCTAGAAACTGGAGCTACTTCGTCTTCCCGCGCTCATTCTAGGTAATATAGTAAAAAAAAAAAAAATTAATAAAAATTCTAGCAGTTCGGTATAACAAAATATAATAATTCTCAGACATCAAATTTAGTTTGTAGTTCGCACTAACAGTGGGATTTCGCTATAACGAGGGGTTCAGCAGAATATAATGGTAATTTTGGGGGGATAGTATTTTAGTTCGCTATATCAAGGTGTTCGTTATATCCGAGTTTGTAATAATGAGGATTTACTGTACAATTATCAATTATCATTAGATGGAGTAACTCAATTTTTTTTTTTTTTTTTTGGTGCAGTATGCCACTGATACCTTTGGACGTTTATGGTGGTATTCTTACAGATCTTTGCAGGAGCTCAGACAACTGAACAGGGTAGCCCAACCTCATGTTGCTACAAACTAAGGTCTCCATGGTGCAGCGGCAGGTTGCCCATAGCTTCATAACCAATCCCATTGGGGCCAATTTGGCAGTGTCCTTCCCACAGATGGTTGTTGTTGTTTGTTTAACGTCCATTTATGCTACTTAGGCTAATCGGATGATGCTACAGTGGGAGTCCTAAATTTTGCCTATCCAGGTATAATTAGGATAGGGAACTTTAACGAGTACCTGACATCGTACAGGCTCGGGACCTCCATTTTATGTCCTATCCGAGGGACGCCCACAGATGGTGTCAGCACTTTCAGGTTCAAGGGCAGTGACAGTTAACAACACTTGGACTGTGTGACTTTCATCTGAGGGCAATCACCCATCCAACAGTAATAACGCCTGTTTATGGTATTATTTATTCTAAATTCCTGGTTTTGGCTCATATTGTCTAAATTATGTTTCATTATTTATAGTTATATTGTCATGTGGCATTATTTATGTATTGTTAAAATAATTCATTATTGTTTGAGAAAGTCTGGTCATTAAATATTGTATTTGTTCTGAGAATTGCAAGCTAACTTATTTCTTAGCTTAAACCAATTTTTACGATAACATTTTTGGTTACTCCGGGCCTGAAAAATATTAATTCAGAATGAACAATGAAGAGGTGAGACGTCTTAGAAGCCGAGACATCCCATTAAATCGGAGACAGGAAGACGATGTTGAAGTCCAACAGCACCAAGGTATGAACATTGGTAGTAGCCAGAGAGGCTCTAATAATTTTGGTTCGCAGGTAGCTGTTGGCGAAGACATGACTTCACAAATCCGAGGTGAAGAAGTAACGTCGAGGCACGGTAGTAACGTCTCTAAAAGAACAGAACTACAGTTCCAACTAGAGGAAGCTGAAGCAGCCTATCGTTATAGGAAACGAGCGCGGGAGTTGGCGAGGATGAAGGAGGAGCTGGAGGAGGAGTACCGTTTGGAGCGGCTGCGGAGAGCGGTAGAAAAGGCTAGTTCTGCCGGAAGCGTTGCTGGAGTTAGCAAGATTAGCCAAGCTTCCTCGGTACCTAGTCCTTATAGGGAATCTACCAAAAACAAAGTAAGGGATTGGGTAAGCAAAAACAATTACCTAATAGATGAGGAAGAAGGATTACGCGAGGTTCCTCCTGAATTTACTGATAATTCTAGAGAGCCATCCCCAATGTCGCGACCACGGTCTACAATTTCGGCCCAACCTAAATCTCCAATTAATAATCCTGTTTGTTTAAATCCCTGCCAACAGCCCCATTTTTCTGTGGAGACTTATCTAGCGCGAAAATCTGTAGGAAAAGCCCTTCCATCATTTAGCGGTGACCCCTCGGAGTGGCTACATTTTATTACTAGTTTTCGTAATTCAACGAACATATGTAAATTTTCTGAGGCGGAAAATTTACAGCGAATTAGTAAAGCTCTTACAGGTAGGGCAAAAGAATCTGTGAGATCCCTATTATGTGTTCCCAATACGGTTAATAAAATTATACAAATTTTAGAGCTACAATATGGTCGTCCAATCATTATAATAAATAACCTTATTGAGGAAGTTAAAAGGTTTCCTAGATTAGCAGAGGATAATTTGCATAGCCTTTTGGATTTAGCTACTAAAGTATACAATCTGACTGTAGCGATCGAAGGCCTAGAGGAATATCAGTTTTTTACTAACCCTCAGCTTATAGACGAAATCGTAAATAAGCTAAATGCTAATATAAAATTACAATGGGGAGAAACCGTTGTTAGGTTAGGAAAAAGGGCTGATCTTAGGGATCTTAATGATTTTCTTTATAATAAGGCAGTCGCTGTTAATCACGCTTCATCTACTTCACCATGGAAAATAAATTCTCGTAAAATTCATGCAATAACAGAGGTTGAAGATAAGCGTGTAGATGAAAGGTGCAATTATTGTAAAGGAAATCATAAGATTATAAGCTGTGAAAGATTTTTATTACTTTCTGTATCCGATAGACGTAAATGGGTTGGTGAGAAAAGGTTATGTTTTTTATGCATGGGCAAATTCCACCGAGCAGCCAAATGTAGAACAAAGAATCGCTGCGGAGTGGGAGATTGCAAAGCTACTCACCACTCGTTACTCCATCTTGAAACAGAAGGTAATGCTACTCGCACAGGTTTTAACAGTGTAGTTGCCTACAGCACAGGCAATTCGGCCTCCACGTTATTGAAGATACTCCCAGTTCGTGTAAAGGGTCCCTTGGGTAGTACAGTTGTAACAGCCTTGCTTGACGAAGGTGCTGATTGTACCTTAATAGACAGCAAGCTGGCAAAGTCTTTAGGGTTAAAGGGTAAAAGGTCTCCTTTATGTATTCAGTGGATACAAGGGGAAACAAGATCGGAAAATGATTCGGAGGAGGTTGATTTGTCAATTGGGGGAATAAATAATAAAAGTAAGGTTTATAACCTCACAGGTGTTCGAACTGTTAATAATTTATCATTGCCAAGACAACAAATTAACCTGAAAAAATTAGAAAGTTCGTGGCCTCAAATAAAATATATTCCCCTTAATTTTCGTGATGAAGCTCCAAAATTATTAATTGGCCAAGACCACTGGAGCATTATAGAAACCTGTAAAAGTCGGCGTAAGTCTTGGAATGGTCTTGGGCTTAGCAAGACAAGATTGGGTTGGGTCCTTCACGGAAGGGCTGACAATTGTATGCGATCGGTCATTTGTCACCCCCTGCATTTATGCCAGGTTCAAAAATCCGACGAAAACTTACAGCTGCTAGTAGCCGAAAATTTCAATATTGATAGCTGTTATGAGATGGAAGATAATTTTAATAAATCTCTATCGATGGACGTTAAAAAAGCTGTAGCAATTTTGAATAAAACGGCCAAATTAGTAGGTGAAATAGCAAGGCTAACGAATCCTGAGCGATGGAGGTGGGTGCCAGGTACATTAAATCCAGCTGATTGGGCGACAAAGGATAAAACGTGTAAGTTGGACCAATGGTTTAAGGGTCCAAAATTTCTGCAAGGTGGAGAAGAAACGTGGCCAATTTCCCCTAACACCGAAATAGACGCTGGAAATTTGTGTGAGCTAGAGCGGATGAATTTAGTTCTTTCTTCTCAACCGGGGTTTGGGTTTTTACCAGACATCAACCGTTTTTCGAACTTTTCTCGATTAATTAGAGCATCGGCTTGGACCCTGAGATTTATTGAAAATATGAAGAAATGTCTCTTAGGATGTAAATCTCAGAGCTTTTCCGTAAAATTTCTTTTGTTACCTGTTGAAGAACGTTCGGCAGAAGTGTTCTGGTGGAAACATCTTCAGCTGCTCCATTTCTCTCAAGAAATAACGTGTTTGAAGGCTGGAAAAGCGGTGCATTGTAGTAGTAAGATTTATCGGCTCAGTCCCTTCTTAGACGACCAGGGTGTCTTACGCGTTAGAGGGCGAATTGGAAAGGTTATCGATGTTCCTTACGACTCAAAGCACCCCGTCATCCTAGATTCACGTAATCGTTTCGTAGAACTCCTAATTGACAAATATCACAGGAGAGCCAATCATCAAGGGAAGGAGTATGTTATGAATGAGCTACGACAAATTTATTGGATTTTAGGTCTTCGTCGAGCAGTAAGGCGTTCTTGGCATCGTTGCCTTCTATGCGCAAGGGAGCGTTCGAAGCCATTTCAACAGCCTATGGGTCCCCTCCCTATCGAGAAACTTCATCATAATGCTCGTCCTTTCACAAATGTTAGACTGGATTATTTCGGACCACTGATGGTGACAGTGAAGCGTTCTAAGGAGAAACGTTATGTAGCTTTGTTTTCATGCATGACTACTAGAGCTATCCATCTAGAGCTCATCCGAGATCTCACCACGGAGGGAACCCTTCTAGCAATAAGAAGGATGTCTGCAAGAAGAGGATATCCCGAGAAGATTTGGTCAGACAATGGAACCAATTTCCGTGGAGCAGAAAAAATAATCAAGGACTGTTTGAAAAGGATGGACCAGGACACTATGGCGCAAGAACTTAGTAGCCATCAAATAGAATGGAACTTCTTGCCCCCTGCGGCACCTAACATGGGAGGAAGCTGGGAGAGATTAATCCGCTCGGTTAAGAAGTCCTTGACGCATACCCTGAAATGTCAAGCTCCGAGAGAAGATGTTTTAAACACGCTGTTGGCGGAGGCTGAGAACCTGATAAACAGTAGACCGATAACCACGGTATCAGATGATCCAGAAGATCCTGAGGCTTTGACACCAAACCATTTCCTCCTTGGATCTAGCAATGGCTTGCCTCGATGGGTCCCCGATGATGAGAACTTTGATCTGCGTAAAAGATGGCAGCTAGCACAGCAATTAGCCGACAACTTCTGGTGCAGATGGCTGAAAGAATACCTACCGAGCCTAATAAAGTCATCACGTTGGTTCGGGAAGACCGAAGAGATCAAGATCAATCAGCTGATCTATCTAGCAGAGCCCAAAGAGCGACGAGGTGTATGGAGGCCTGGAAGGATTGTGGCGGTGTATCCTGGAGCCGACGGGAGGACGCGAGTCGTGGATGTGAAGACCAGCGAAGGGATCATCAGGCGTCCGGTTACCAAGCTTCTTCCTCTCCCGCCTTCTGGCTTGTAGCTGCCGCTACTAAGGGAGGGAGGATGTTTATGGTATTATTTATTCTAAATTCCTGGTTTTGGCTCATATTGTCTAAATTATGTTTCATTATTTATAGTTATATTGTCATGTGGCATTATTTATGTATTGTTAAAATAATTCATTATTGTTTGAGAAAGTCTGGTCATTAAATATTGTATTTGTTCTGAGAATTGCAAGCTAACTTATTTCTTAGCTTAAACCAATTTTTACGGTAACAACGCCAAACATTGCTTAACTTTGATCACCTGTTGCAACTTTGCCCCTTCCTGAGTTACTCAGAAAAAAAGAAAAATACATAACTATGGTGGTCTAATGATAATAAAAAACAACATATATACCTTATTTCCGAGCATAATCATAAGCTCTTGTATCACAAGTGGCTGATATGTATCTTCAATTAACATTTTTAAAAATTTAGAACACAACTTTGAATCTACAGCTTGCTTTTCTAAGATAAGTTGAAAATTCGCAGCTAATAGATCTCCTAAATGTTTAGATGCAATTAAAGTTCGATATAATTCTGATTCATAGAGATTCATAAGCCCAAGAACAGAACAATTTAGGAGATAGAATATCTAAAAAGGCAAAAATAATAAATAATTAATACATTAACAAATCAAGAGAAATTTTATTAGTAAAATATTCTTTCAGTTATTTTATTTATTCTTTACAACTCAACTCCTTGCTTTGAATTTACTGGAAATACTTCTGGTACTAGCCAACTAGTAAAATACTAAAATTATTATATAAAGAGATGTTTGTGTAAAGTTAAGGGAGTGGGGTGACTATTTCAGCGCAATAAGGGCTAAATTCAACTAATTACTAGATACCTACATACCTTTCATTGGTTTAAAAAAAAAAAGTGAATCTAGACATCCCCAATCTGGTTGGGTAACCTCTAGGTATGTCCATTGGCCAAGAATCAAATATCTAGGAGCCAGAATATTTCCCATCTCTAGAACAATACCATTCTAAAAACAAAATATTTAACAAATATCTGTATTTGATTCTTTTCTAATGATGGTGCTAAAGTTTTGCTCAAATATTATACAGATTTAAACTGATAAAAAAAGTCGGTTTTGGATGGCAATTTTGTTGCCCAAAATATATAGACACTTATACATAAATATACTTGGACGTCTCTGGATTCGCAAACCCGTAATCAAATTGATCATGTCTTGGTTCAACGTAGGTGGCAAAATAGCGTAATTAATATTCGATCATATCGTGGGGCCGAATGCGGGTCGGATCATGAACTAGTAATCGCGAAAATTCGCCAGAGACTTATAATACATAGGAAAAATGAGGCTGGTTTTAATTATGATAATTATAATTTGGAGAAGTTAAAAATTCCGACGGTTAGAAAACAATTCGAACTGGAAGTCAAAAATAGGTTTGAGGCGTTGGAATCGTCTGACGAGGATAACGAAGACATTGATAAGTTGTGGGAAGGTATCAGGGATAGTATTAAAGAGGTCGGTAACTCTTGTCTTGGAAAAAAAAAAACAAACCTTGGTTCGATGATGAATGTATTAACATGTGCGACAAAAGAAAAGCTGCTAAATTAGAAGCGTTAAATATTCCTAACGAAATCAATCTTGCTAACTTTCGAGCATCAAGAAAAGAAACAACTAAACTGCTAAAATTCAAAAAGCGAGAATATCTCAAAAATAAAATAATAGCGATCGAAAGTAACAAAATCGAGAATAACGTTAAAGCCATGTACGAAGGCATAAACAGAATTCGTAAACGGTCGGGCCCGGTTACAACTGGAATTAGGGATGAAAATAACAATATCTTGGCCGATCCGGTAGACATCTTAAGACGGTTCAAGGATTATTTCGATAGTATTTTAAATACGGAAAATAATAATCTATCTTCCTCTTCGGAATACCAGAGTGCTGAACCGTTAGTAGTAGAACCGAGTAGAGAGGAGGTTGAAATAGCCTATCTTAAGACGGTTCAAGGATTATTTCGATAGTATTTTAAATACGGAAAATAATAATCTATCTTCCTCTTCGGAATACCAGAGTGCTGAACCGTTAGTAGTAGAACCGAGTAGAGAGGAGGTTGAAATAGCCATTGGAAAATTAAAATCTCATAAAGCAGCGGGAACAGATAATGTCCCTAGCGAACTAATCAAGGCATGCGGGGAAGCTGGGATATCAAAAATATTTCTTTTGGTTAAAAAGATCTGGGAACAAGAAAAGATACCCGAAGAGTGGAAAGAGTCTATTCTCATTCCGATTCACAAAAAGGGATCAAAAACGGATTGCAATAACTATCGCGGAATCTCACTCCTTCCGGTTTGCTATAAAATATTTACGTTAATCCTAACTAGTCGAATCACTGAATAGGCCGAGGAAATTATCGGAGAATATCAATGTGGTTTCAGGCAAAACCGATCAACCGTAGACCAAATATTCTCTCTTCGCCAAATATTAGAGAAAAAATTAGAATATAACGGAATCGTACATCAGCTTTTTATCGATTTCAAAAAGGCATATGATTCTATTAACCGCCAAAAGTTGTATAACATTCTGGTCGAGCAGGGAATACCAAAAAAATTAGTAAACTTAGTAAAAATGTGTATGACTGAAACGTTCAATAAAGTTAGAATCGGTAATTATTTTTCTGAGAAGTTCGAGGTCCGCTCTGGTTTGAAACAAGGAGATTCTCTCTCACCTGTTTTATTTAATTTAGCACTGGAATATGCCATTAGGGAGGTGACACGTACCGGAAAGGGTTTGAATTTGGGAGGGAATATACCCGTGCTCGGATATGCCGATGATTTGGTATTGCTTGGGGAGGACGTGGAAACCATAGAAATAAACACAAAAACGTTGATGAAAGCCGGACAAGAATTTGGACTGGAAATGAATACGGATAAGACAAAATATATGGTTAGTCGTAGAAGTGGTGAGGATTTCGCTGATATCAATGTAGGGGGGTATACGTTTGAACAGGTAGAGAAATTTAGATATTTAGGGACGATGGTAACTAGAAAAAACGAAATAGATGAGGAAATTAAGGCTAGATTAAAAGCCGGTAATGCTTGCTACTTTTCAGTCGCGAAATTGCTTAGCTCCCGCCTTCTGTCCCAAAACTTAAAAATTAGGATTTACAAAACTATTATTCTTCCAACGGTCGTTTACGGATGCGAAACTTGGCCGCTGACATTGAGGGATCAGCAACGGCTTAGAGTTTTTGAAAATAAAGTACTGCGTAAAATATTTGGACGGAAGAGGGATGAAATAACCGGAGAATTTAGACGCTTACACAACGCCGAACTGAGTGAACTTTACCCAGTAAATATAATTGACGTGATTGCAGCAAGACGAATAAAATGGGCGTGTAAAATTGCAAAACTTGGCTGTGAACGTATTCCGAAAAGATTAATAAGCGCGGTGCCGAATGGGAAACGTCCGAGGGGCAGGCCGAGACGGAGGTGGGAGGATTGCGTTAGGGCGGATCTATCGAAGTTAGGTCTGGAAGACGGTCGATGGATGGAGGTGTGCAGGGAGCGATTGGTGGTGTCGGCATCGAACCTTCGGGTTCGTTAAGCCTTTATCATTATTATTATTATTATTAAAATATATAGACAAGAGGACAGGGACAGTAATTGCAATTTTTTTTTATTTCTACTCCTCCTTTCTGTATTCTATAACTCATCATGCAAATGCAGTCTCTAGCTTCACAACAGTGTTTTAAGTCAAATGTTTCGGAATAATATCATCACATAACATCATCCGATTTTATGGTGTTATAAGGTCAACACCAGCAATCATATAAAAACTATATTCTGAATTACTCTTTAAAACAAAATTTCAATAGTATTACTATCCTCTTTATCCTGCTTAAGGCCAGTACCTCCAATATATGTGAGCACAGCTGATATTTCACACACTAGCCAATCCTTAGTTAGGGATATATGTTGTTATTAGAATTAATTTTTGAAATTTTAACTGTTTAACAGCTACAGACGAGATGGAGATGACCCTCACCAACTCCAGACGAGATAACTCATGCCGGCTGCCCGGGCCCTTATCGTTCAGGACGAGGTATCTATCTTGTAACCAGTTTCCACTCGTCCCACTGTCCCAGCTCCAGACGAGATAACTTGTCCCGACTATGGCACATCCTAGAGGATCTTCAGAGAGTTAATAAATACATCTAGCCGCCTTAAATTAATCTTCATCAATGATTAAACAGGATTCATACTAAAAACATCAAACTGTTTTAAATGATAAGCAAGAAGCATGGGGTACCCCACTTTTCCCACAAAATTCAAAAATTAGCTTGTGACATATTTCAGTGACATCCAATCATATATTCTAAAATCTTGTGTCTGCAACCTTCCTAAGCAGACTGATGCGTCTGATGTGGCTATTGCTGAAAGTCTTTGTGCAGAACCAGCAGCAGGTCACCTTTTTCTCCAAGACCCAAACCAAAAGTGAATGTCATCACATGGCTGTTGAGAAGGAAGCTTACGCAATTATCGAAACACTTCAGAAATGGAGTAATTATTTAACACATCATAAGTTCCAATTAATAACTGATCAGAAATATATTACTCATATATTTGACATTAGTAATTCTAAAATAACAGAAATGAGAAAATCACTTGATGGCAACTTAGTTTAGCTGCCAAAAACTCTGATATTATTCATCAATCAGGAAAAGAAAATGTAGCGATACCTTACCATACCAGATTCTGCAGCTCTTTCTACTTCACGTTTAAAGGCCCCTTGTTGATATATTGTTAGATGTCGATAGATCGGTATTAGTCAGAGTGAGATCATGTGGCATTATGTATAAAAAAGTCAGTAATAAAAAGGTTTTCTTATATAGTTGAAATGCGTTCTTTTTATAACACTAATTAAACAACATGGTGTCAGGTGAAAATAAAATTGAGATGGACTTAACGTTGAATTCAACGTCTTCAACCATGTCTCACTCAAGCATCAATAGTTTAAGTGGAATTACGCAGCTAAGAATTGATGATGATAATAATACTGTAGCATGGAAAAGTTGGTATCAAAAGTTTGATTTTTTATTACAGCAGGAGATCTGGAAGGAGCTACGGATAAAAGAAAGATTGCTTTGCTACTGCATGCTATAGGGGATAAAGGTATAGAAATATATAATTCGTTTAATTTATCAGAAAAAGACAAAACATTTACTAATGTTGTGAAATTATTTGAAGATCATTTTATTCCAAAACAGAATGTCACGGTAGAACGATAACAATTTTTTACTAGAGCACAATTTCCGAATGAATCTCTTAATAATTTTTTAACAGATTTGAACAATAAAAGTCTAACCTGTGAATTCGGGACTATTAGGGAAGAATTAGTAAAAGATATTTTGATTGTTGGTATTAATGATCCGTCTCTTAAGGAGCGATTGCTTCGAGAAGAAGATTTAACGCTACAAAAGGCCATTACGATTTGCAAAGCTGCTGAGTTATCACAGAAGCGGATGCGTGAATTAAGCAATGTTGATAAGGATTCGACTGTGTTTCAAGTGGTGAGAAAACAAGACGAGGTTAAGAAAAAAGAGACACAGCAATTTCAATCACAACTGCAGCCAAGATCAAATAAAAAATGTTATAGGTGTGGCAATACCTGGGATTCTTTACATAATTGTTCAGCCATCGGCCAAACTTGTAAAAAATGTGGTCTTAAAAATCATTTTGCTCGTGTGTGTCGCAATACATCAAATCAGAAGCAGATTCATGATGTACAGGTAGGAGAGGGTGACTGTTTTTTCATCGGAAGCTTAGAAAGCAGTTTTGCACCAAAGGATTGGTTTGAGACTATCGAAATTAATGGAAAAAGGATACTCGCAAAATTGGACTCCGGGGCTCAGGTAAACTGTTTATCACTAAAAACGTTTAAAGAATTAAATTTGAGTCAGAATGATATTCATAATTCCAAGATTAAACTGACCACTTTGGATAGCAAGGTTGTAGATACAATTGGTACGTGTAAGATCAAATGTTTTCTTACTAATGGGAAGTCGGCTATTATCGATTTTGTTATTATAAAAGTTCCATGCATTACAATACTAGGGCTTCAGTCTTGCGTTGAATTAGATTTGATTAGAAGAAATATCGTAAATATTGATTTTATTAAAGGTTATAGCTATGATAACCTTATTGAGCAATATAAACATTTATTTCAAGGAATAGGGTGCTTTAGTCAGAAGTACACTATTTGTTTGAAGAAAGATGCACGACCAAGAGTTGAACCTCCACGACGTATTCCGTTAGCGCTAGAAAAATCATTCAAACAGGAATTGGATAAGATGTGTAGTATGAACATTATTGAAAAAATCGATACTCCAGTAGAATGGTCTAATTCTATTGTTATCGTAAAGAAAAAGAATAACCAACTACGCATATGTCTAGATCCAAGATATTTAAATCAGTGTTTAATAAGGCAACAGAAGCTGTTGCCAACTGTTGATGACATTATTGAAAAATTAGCAAGCGCCAGATACTTTACTACTTTAGACTGCAATAGTGGGTTTTGGACAGTTCAATTAGATGAGGCCAGTTCTCGATTATGCACGTTTTCAACACCTTTCGGTAAGTACAAGTTTAAAAGATTACCTTTTGGCTTATGTGTTTCAACAGAAGCTTTTCAGGAACGCATGGAAAAGGCATTTAAGGATGTAGAAGGAGTAGCGATATATGTGGATGATCTCGTAATCTACGCTGACTCCATTGAAGAACATGATAGAAGATTAAAAAAGGTATTGGATGTTGCTAATTCACATAAAATACGATTTAACTTAGAGAAGTCAAAATTTGGAAAAGAAGAGATAAAATTTTTAGGAATGATAGTTAATAAAAACGGGATTTCACCGGATCCTTCAAAAGTTGCGGCCATTACTGAAATAAAGTCATTAAAAGATAGAAAAGATTTAGAAAGATTTCTTGGATTGACAAATTATTTATCAAAATTCATTACAAACTATTCAGACATTACCGCGCCATTGCGTGAATTGGTTAAGAAAGACAACGAGTTCTGCTGGAAAATTTTACATGAAAACGCATTTAACAAATTAAAAGAGTGTCTGGTAAAAGCTCCTGTGTTGCAAATATTCAACCCCAACAAGGAGATAACGATTTCGGTGGACGCCAGCTCAGAAGGTGTTGGAGCTTGCCTATTGCAAGAAGGAAAACCAGTCTGTTATGCTTCAAAGGCATTAACGGATTATTAAAAACGGTATGCACAGGTTGAAAGAGAAATGTTTGCGATAGTATTTGGATGCAAACGTTTCCACAAATATATTTTAGGACGTCGCATATTAATTGAAACGGATCATTCAGCATTGGAGGCATTGTTTAAAAAACCTTTGAATGTAGCACCTTTACGCATACAAAGAATGATGTTGAAAGTACAAGGTTATGACATTGTAGTTAAATATGTCCCAGGTAGATACATGTTTGTTTCAGATTTCCTTAGCCGATCTTTCATTTCTTCAACCGAGAAAGATGAGGTTGATGACCAAGAGATTCACAACGAAATAGTCTGCCACGTGAATGCTACAGTACACCACCTACCGATATCTGACAATAGGAAAGCTCTGTTTAAACTGAAAACTTCTGAAGACGAGGTACTCTTAATTCTCAAGCAATATATTCAACATGGATGGCCCTCAAACAAGACAAATGTAAGTGAACTAGTTGTACCATTTTGGAACATAAGAGATGAATTATCAGTAATTGATGGTATTGTTTTTAAAAACGATAAAATCGTAGTTCCTCATAGTTTGCAAAGAATGATACTTCAGTCCATTCATGAAGGCCATTTTGGCTAACAGACTTGCATAAATCGAGCTAAACCCTTGGTATATTGGCCTAACATGAGATCAGAAATAACAAAACCTTTGTCAAAATTGTAAAACCTGTGCTACTTATAGGGCAAGTAATTCTAAACAACCGATAGTGTTTCATGACATCCCTATGTTTCCGTGGTTAAAATTAGGTGCTGATCTATTTGAATTCAATAAAAACAATTATGTTATAGTTACAGATTATTACAGCAAATATATAGAACTTGCGAGGTTGGAAGATTTACGCTCCATTACGGTGATAAAAAACATGAAATCAATCATAGCTCGACATGGAATTCCTCTGGAAATTGTTACTGATAATGGCCCTCAGTTTAGTAGTACTGAATTTAAGAACTTTGTAAGTGAATACGGTTTTAATCATATCACATCATCTCCAAATTATCCCCAGTCTAATGGACAGGTGGAGTCTAGTGTAAAAATTATAAAACAAATTTTAAAAAGATGTGTTCACAGCAATTCCGATCCATATTTGGCACTTCTGAACTATAGGAACACGCCTAAAAATGGTTCGCCGTCACCAGCTAACTTATTGTTTAATCGTAATCTTAACACTACTTTACCTGCTTCGAGAGAATATTTAAAGCCTAAATTGTACTGTAGGAACAAAGAATTTGATGTAACTAGACAAGAAATTATAAAAAAAGTACTACAATCGGCACACAAAAACCTTAAAGGATTTACGTCCAGGCCAGAACATATTATTTAAGAAACAAACAGATGATAAGAGCTGGACTCAAGGAAAGGTATTGCAGAGGTTAGATCCTCCTCGATCGTATGAAATTTTTGTGTACTTTAACTATTAGTAATTAATGTAATTAACACGTAATAAACACTGTATTTATTAGCACAACAAGAGTAACAAAACAATCACAACAAGGTTATTATGTGAACTAACTATCTCTAATTAACATATGTTTTTTAATATAAATAAGTATTGTTGCCAATACTCATTACTCTTCCCCTTCTAGAATGAGGAATAGGTTAGCCTCTGAGGAGGCCGGCGGTTTCTCACTGGTCTGGTTGGGGCAGGTTGATCATCAGGTTTTTCTGAGCCTGTCCTATGGTTCACAGGAGAATCATCCGTGGGTATTGTTGCACTTGAGGTAGCTTTTGGTTCAGGAGCCATCACCTCTGGAGACAAGAAGGGTCTGAGCTGCGAGCTGTGTTTTTTCTCCCCAGACTCTAGAATGTATGTATTTTTCCCACAGCTACGAGCGATCTGTCCCTTCTTCCATGTTGAGTTCCTTCCTTCTCTCACCCAAATCGGCTGTAGTTCCCTGAAGTATTTTTTTGAAATTACATTTTCAGGTGTTGAACATGTCTTGAGTGGATGCATGACATCTAATTTTGTCCTTATTTGTCGACGCAAAAACAGCTCCGCAGGACTTGCACCTGATGAAACTGGAGTAGAACGAAACTGAAACAAGAAGTTGCACAATATTCCTTTTGTATGTCTTTCCCAGTTTCCATTAATTTTCGAAGACTCTGTTTAGTGGTCTGTACATATCTCTCTACCTGTCCATTGGATTGGGGGTGATAGCTTGGAGTTAAAATATGCTTGATTCCAAAATTAGCGCAGAATAGTTTGAATTCAGAGGACCTGAATGTGCTTTGATTGTCTGTGACGATCGTCTTAGGAAAGCCAAAACGAGTCAGTAATTGTGATTTAATTAAGTATATTGTTGTATCAGCTGTCATGTCATTGACAACAAATGCTTCAAGCCATTTTGAATAAGCGTCTACGACCAGCAATAATAATTTCCCTTTGAATGGGCCTGCAAAATCCAGATGTATTCTGTCCCAAGGGTGTCCAGAAGCTGGCCATGGTATAGATTCTACAGGTTCCTGATTTCTGTATTTGTTGCATATTTCACAGGACTTAATTTTTTCTTCAATTTCTTGGTCCAATTTAGGCTACCAAAACTTCCCACGTGCCAAGGCTTTAGACCTTACAATGCCAATGTGTGTATCATGGAGAGATGAAATCAATCGTTTTCTTAGTGTGGGAGGTACGATAACTCTGATTCCCTAAAGAATACATCCTCCGTGTATTGATAATTCATTTCTGATTTTGAAGTAGGGTAGAAGTTCTTCAGAGCATTTTGCAGGCCATCCTTTCAATATGAAATTTTGTACATTGAGAAGAATAGGGTCCTTGGAGGTCTCTTTGGCAATATCTTGGCTTTGAATTGGTAAGGAGTTTATATTTTCATCAAATATTTTTGAGACAACTTCCTCAAATGCAAAGTCAGTCTGTTCTAATTGAGGAATGGGCAAGCGACTTAGAGCATCAACTTTTCCAAATTTTGAAGTATTCACATATTTCACTGTGAATGTGTAGTTCATGAGCAAAAGGCTCCACCTCTGGAGTCTATTTGCTGTATTTTGAGGTATTCCCTTTTTGCTACTTATAATATGCATCAGAGGACGACTATCTGTCTGCAAAATGAATTTCCGACCCCATAAAAATTTGTGAAATTTTCTGATCCCATATACAATAGCCAGCCCCTCTCTCTCTATTTGAGAATATTTTTGTTCAGCAGAATTTAGCGTTTTAGAGCCGTACATGACTGGACGTTCGGTTCCATCAGGATATCGGTGTAAAAGACTTATCCCCACCCCCTTAGAACTGGCATCGGCAGCCAAAACTAATGGTAATCTTGGGTCATAATGAGCAAGAATGTTTTCTTCAGTCAGGGATGTAGTTAACTTTTTAAAAGCTTGATGACAAGATTGGTCCCACACAAAGGGTGTATCTTTTTCCCTCAGTTGGTTTAATGGTGCGCAAATATCACTGAAGTCTTTAATAAATTTTCCATAGTAATTAATCATACCAATAAAAGCTTCCAATTCTTTCAGGTTAGTTGGTTCAGGCATTTCTTGTATAGCTTTAATTTTATTCGGGGATGGACGGAGGCCTGATTTCTCAATGACGTAGCCTAAGTACTCAACTCTATTCTTCAAAAATTCACATTTGATTTTGTTTAGTTTTAGACCGGCAGTTTGGAGTCTCTCGAGTACTAATTGGAGTCTTTGAAAGTGTTGTTCTTCATTTCCAGATACAATGATATCATCCATCAAACAAGCAACGCCTTCTATACCTTGTAAAATAATTTCCATTTTCTCTTGATAAATCATTGGAGCTGAATTAATTCCAAAAGCGAGCCGCTGGAAACTATAAAGTCCGAAAGGAGTGTTTATTACAAGTAATTTTTTGGTCTCTTCATCAACGGGTAGTGAAAAGTAAGCTTCTGAGATGTCCAATTTTGAAAAAACTTCAGCCCCATCAACTTTTGTAAAAAGATCTTCAATCACTGGTAATGGATACTGGTAGATTTCTAACCTCTCATTTAAACCTGTTGAAAAATCTGCACATAAACGAATTTTATTGTTTGGTTTCCTAACCACAACAATGGGTGCGGCATATTCAGAATATCTTACAGGCTTTATAATGCCCAGTGCTTCCAATCTATCCAGTTCACGTTTTAGTGGCTCGCGTAAAGCAAATGGAACCACCCTAGCTCGACAAAAAACTGGTGTTACGTTTTCTTTAAGTCGGAGCTTTACTTGCATATCCTTGCAGTAGCCAATACCCTCCTGAAATAACTTTGGAAATTTCTTTAATATTTCTTGCAGTTTGGCATTATTCAAAGGATTATTCGCTGTATCTTGTTTTTCTAAAACAGAAAAACAGCTTAATCTGCCCAAATCTAAATTTAATAATGGTTTATTCCATTCCAACCCTAGCAAATTCTTCCCATTTGGTGCTTCAGCTACAACAATCGGCAGTTTCTTCGAATTTCCTCTCCAAGTAGCTTCAACTTCAGCTTCTCCTAAAACTTTTATTTCATGCCCTGAATAACTGTATAACTTTATATTTGACCTTACTAGAGGAAATTTACCACAAGTAACCCAAGAATTTTTAGATAATATAGTATTTCTTGAACCACAATCTAATTCGAATTCCGTAGGATTTTCTTGACCATTTATGTTTACCAAAAGTTTGATTTTACCTGCTTTGTCATGTGATGTCATATTGAAAATATCGGTAACGTTATGATTTGAATCATTATCCTTTGCGGCTCCCTTTTTTAGACAGAATTTGGCAAAATGATTCAATTTTTTGCAATAGTGACATTCTTTGCCATAGGCAGGACATTCGTTGATTCCATGTATCAAACCACAGTTTCTGCATTTAAATTTTATTTTACTTTTTTGGCAAGCTAGGGGAGAATGCAAACTATGTTTTGGAGAAATTTTATTTATATCCGAATCTGTCTGGTCGACTTTTGAAATTTCTAAGGCTCCAGTTAGAACCTTGGCTAACTCTACAGTCTCATTAAAATTTTTTAATTCTTTTTGCAATAGTACGGAGCGAACATTTGCGCTATTTATGTTCATTACAAATGAGGTTATCAAAGCTTCCTCGTAAAAATCCGCAGGGAATTTACATTTGTCGGCTTGTTCCTTTAATTTGAGTGAATATGTGTTGAGGTTATCCGAGTCTTGAAACATTTTGAAAAATTTACATCTTTCAGAAATCGTAAATGAAACTTCTTTAAAATTTTCATCTAATTTTTCAAGTAATTGATTAATATTAAAATCAGAGGGAGATTTTGGCTTGCAAATATTGATTAAAATTTCAAGTGCCTGTCCATTTAAGTTGCTTATTAACAATGCAACTTTCAATTTCTCATCTTCTACGTTCGAAATTTGTAAGCACGCTTTGAATTTAATGCTCCAGGTATTCCACTTTATTATTGAAGAATCAAAAGGTTCAATATGATAAAAATTTATCTTACCCAATCCTTTTGTTTCATCGATTCCATTATTTTTATCATACTTTGGAGGCATTTTTCTTTTATCCTCGTCGCCACTTTTGTGTACTTTAACTATTAGTAATTAATGTAATTAACACGTAATAAACACTGTATTTATTAGCACAACAAGAGTAACAAAACAATCACAACAAGGTTATTATGTGAACTAACTATCTCTAATTAACATATGTTTTTTAATATAAATAAGTATTGTTGCCAATACTCATTAGAAATCATAGATGAAGATGGAAAGAAGTTGAGAAGAAATAGGCAACACATCATAGAAGGTAGTGGCGAACAGGAATGTTCGTCTTATGCATATGTTGACGAGGAACTGGATGAATCTAAAGACAAAGTGACAAGTGAAGGGCAAGATGATGGGAGCTATCAAACAAGATCAGGAAGAGTTGTAAAGAAACCAGAAAAACTAAACTTGTAGTGGTTAAAATTTCATTTATCAATGTAAAGGTTATATAATTTCATTTATCAATGTTTATATATTATTATATGATTATATATGATTTAAAAAAAAAAAAAAATTTAAATGTTTAGGTTAAGGAGAGGAATGTTGATATATTGTTACATGTCGATAGATCGATATTAGCCAGAGTGAGATCATGTGGCATTATGTATAAAAAAGTCAGTAATAAAAAGGTTTTCTTATATAGTTGAAATGCGTTCTTTTTATAACACTAATTAAACAACACCCCTTACCACCTGATGTTCGCCATAAATATCATTTAACTGTCGTTAAAATGTTATAATGCTTATTAAAGTCTTGTTGATAAAAGCGGTTTTCAATTCATTACATTCATTCATAGGACAGTGAAAGTAAAAAACAAAATGCTAAAAATGCTTCAAATTCAAATAATTTAAAATTTATATCATAAGTAATTACCTCTTCTGGTTGCTGAATTTTAGAATGCAAAGGGAATTTGATGGATATTTTCTTTTCTAATGGAACTCCTATACCATTCTTAATATAAGGCAAAATGCCTATACATGAAATCATTTCAACAGAAGTTTTCAATAATTTCAGTTGCTTCAAACTTAATAATAAATCATTATCATTACTATGAACAATCTTTATATTATGTAATCTTAGAAGGAGAATTTGTATAAACCTGATCCTAAAACAAGTATAGTTAAAATAAATTGAACAAAGATTACATGTTGTCTAAACACTAATTGAGGAAATAAAATAAATTCACCATGGAGAATTATTGGATAAATTGGTCTTCTTTGGCAAAAGACTAAGATATTTCAATCCTTCAAAACAGTTTATATCTTCCTTAATAGTTTTAAGTAACAATGCCTGTTCCAACGATGAAACTGGTTCTTTAAAAAGTGCATAAATATGAAAGAAAAAAAAAAAAAGAATAACTAATTGAATAAATATTAAATGATTAAAAATATTATACCTGACAAAGGTTTTACTAGTTCCTCTATAGTGTTAAAATGAGCTTCCAGTTCCATACTTTTAACACAACAAAATACCTAGCATTAAAACTCCAAAATCACCTTTATCTAACATTATAATACAATACAAGCCTCACTCAATTACTGTAAAGATCAACTCAGGCATAACAGACCTTATGATTTTATGCCATTGAAGCCCCAATAAACTTTGAAATTATAAAATGATGCCAAAGGTCCAAGGTGTAGTCTAGAAAAAATAATGAACAATAGATTTAAGCTTCGATATTATTAATTGATCTTTACATATTCTAATCTTATTAAACTATTGAAAAGGTGGCGAATACAGATTTACATCAGGCACACATAAACATTGAAAACTAATTCGTTATTTGGGTTATTAGCACGGAAGGTTATAAATAGGAAGGAACGAGTTAATTTACTCTAAGTATTGTTTTATTTTTTTGGTGTTTTATAAACTCCTCGAAAAATCATACACTAGATATATAATTTTTTTAAGCTAATTAAAATATTAAAGAAAATATTCTGCTTTGGGATTTTCTGCTCTTTAAATTACAAATTTGAAGATAATTAATAATGATCGCCTGTAGGGGGAGCTACTGTAGCTTTCTGGCTGAGATCAAGGGAAGTGTTGACTTCATTCTAGTTGTTCTGAATGATTCATATGAATGATTTTAGGAAAATTTTAGTAATTTTTTGAAATATGATCAAATGTCAGTTTTAGCTATTATCGCTGACAGTTGTAAGTAATTCATGCTCAAAGCTCTTCCAATATATTGTCTACTGAATGTTTTAATTTTGATGTTATAGTCAAAACAATGCTTTTTTGTGAATAATTCTCATCATTGTAAGCATTTTTATAATTTTTCTTGTAAAATATTAAGTAATTTCACCTACTATGTTCTATTGCATGAAATATACATCCTCATTATTGTTTATTGTTAAACATGTTTCAGAGGTTCCCAAAACTTTAGGAGGTAATGGCTACAATTTTGCAAGGAAATGGAATGAAACCTCTTCAAAATGGAAGTTATAGTGCTTTGGAAATGAATAAACTTTCAGGTGGTGTTGCTCATGAAATGCCTGCTAGTAATGAAACTCTACATCAGCTAAAATCAGAACAAATTTGCTCCGATGGCTTTCAGGAAGGGTACCAGAACAATGCTGTATTGAATGGAAGTTATAGTGCTTTGGAAATGAATAAACTTTCGGGTGGTATTGCTCATGAAATGCCTGCTAGTAATGAAACCTTGTGTCAGATAAAATCAGAACAAGTTTGCACTGATGACTTTCAGGATGAATACCAGAACAATGCTGTATTACCAGTAGTAATCAGTGATGAACCAGAAGTTGACATTGTTATAAATAATGTGGTGTGTAGTTTTAGTGTAAGGTGTCATCTTAACCTTCGCCAGATTGCTCTTACTGGATGTCACGTTGAATATAGAAGAGAAAACGGGGTAAGAATTTAATTTTCTAGTGTAGTTAAGATTTGTTTCATTAATTAGTTTTTTAAAAATCATTTGAACAAGGTCATTTGTTGCAATTAAGAGTTTTATTATTTGATCATGGTATTAATTAAATATTTTATTAACTTGAATTTGAAAACCTTATTCTGTTGATGTTTCCCTACTAATTACCATGTTAACCAATTTCTCACTGGTAACATTAATTACCAAGACTATATTTTGGGGTTTTTAGGACACATGAAGCAGGTTAAGGTGATGGCCACACTTAGTATTACATGATAGAGTTTTATTTCATTTTTTTCAGTCGTTCATCTATTTTTATTATTTAGATTTATTTATTTTTAGGATTCAGTTAATTATATTCTGACTAAAACTAGTGCCCATACTTTTAATAATTATATGTATAGATATCCTTAGTCAAGACTTTGTTTATTTCCTTTATTACATTTATTTTTCATTTCTTAGGTATTGGATGATATTTTAAGTTCATAAACACATATTTTATATTATGAAAATATTCCTTTGCCACAGTAATAATATTTAAGCTCAATTTGCTTCTTCTTTATTTTCTGGTATCCAATCATCCAGCCCCTTACTGTTTCCAATTATGTCAATATTCTTGTAGAGTTTTTTCCTAAAACTAAAAATCCTGTAAAACTACATTCTATCTAGGTTATTGAATTCAGTACTCAGTATTATTTTAGTTCTGTATGTACCAGGTCAGTTTTTGGGCAAGATTCTGATTTGACCAGTAATACTTTTTGTTGCCTGAAATGAAATTGTCACTATTTAAAGGTCAACCATCTTTCACTGAACTACATGAATCACTGTAAATGTCCTGTTCCTTGTTCACTAGTCTGGCTTGTTTTGGGGATCATCTATTCTCTCCGCTGTTTGGTTAAAAGGATTTATATGATATAATATGTTGGGATTTATATGGTATTAGTATCCAAATGTCGGCATTATGCCTTTGGCCTTAGTCGCAGATTTGAGATTTTTAAAGTTGAAAGTTTTTGTTTTCTAATGTTATGAAAATAGTAATTTATTGAATAATAATCTTGTATTGGCCCTCAAGAAGCCCACCGCAAGATGGGTGAAAGCTTGGCTGTTGGAAAATCTTTATGAAGTCTACAGTGTTTTAGCTTTGATTTTTTTTAATAGTAAATAACTCGAAACTACAAAAATCTTGACTTTATATGTTTCACTTGTAAACCAATGATGTATAAAAAATCTTTACTCTTGAATGGCAAATAGTTCTGTATATTGGGTTATTCCATATAGGCAAGTCAGTGCTATGTTAAACAACAAGGGACAGCATAACTAAGGATTTTTTACTCCTTTTAAAAAATCCTAGGAATAATTTGTTCTTCTTTACATTATTTATTAAAAATATTATCATTCAAAATAATATTATATTATTATAATATTATATTATACCCTGGATTCGTTTCCGGCTGAGGTCTACACTGGTGCCGTTAGGTGGAACTTGAATGCTTAAGGGAACCTAATAGGCGAATTAATGACACAAACCTGCGGCATTTAGTATTGTAGGTTGCCATGCTAACCACTATACCACAGTTGACCCATACCTTGAGAGTTAAGAACCTTTTTGTGCTTTTAATTATCTCCCTATTAATAATAAAATTGGATTTCTAAAAAATAAGATTAACACTAAAAAAGAATATATATTCTAAATACTTAAACTTAAAGTAAGTAGTCGTTGGATAAACCCGACAAGTCCACATATTCAAATCAAAAGAGAAAAAAATATTTTAGTCAGTAACCTTGTTATAAAAAAGGGGGTTCAGTTGCATCAAATGGTGGTTGTTGATTTTGTTCCTTGTTCTTGTATGGATGAGACTCTGATGCAAAAATTAATTTTTCAACCTTAGCAGCTCCCTCCCCCCACCGGATCACCAATAACATCCCAAAAACTGTTTTCCATTTTGACCCCGAAGAAACACGTTTTCGACAAAATACTACTCTATACATTTTAAACTAGATTATATCCGCTAACATTTGAGACCAAAACTGACTCAGCAGTCTAACTAGCTTTTGAGATACAGCTTTACATATTCAATAGGCCGTCATATTGTATTCCATCGGCTTTATTATGGCAATGATTTACTACATTATTATTTAGATGTGATAATATGTATTTTTATTATTATCAGCCTGTTATTTCAAGATTAGTCTTGAAGTATGGTCTAACACCCCGTGGGGACCAGCCGTACTAGGAAGTAGGGGCTGGGATTCGATCCTATAACCTAACTAGTACACGTGATATACAGGGTGTCCAAAAAGAGTATTCGGGGTTTGAAAGTTGAATAAAATCTCAAATATAGAATATCAAGTAGGATGTTTACCTTTTATTTAAACACAAAAAACTGAAAATTTATTTAGAAAAACAATATTGTTTAGGTGTCCACCATGACACTGCTGGCACTCCTCGAATCTCAAATTTCTAAAATCACGTTGACACATTGTTCCTGAGATTGCCGTCATTTCTGTTCTGATATTTTGCTTCAATTGCGTTAGATTCGTCGGTTTCTTTTCGTATACCCTACTTTTCAGGTATCCCCACAGAAGAAGTCAAGAGGACTGAGATCGGGACTCCTGGGAGGCCAGCTAATGGTGCCTCTATGAGAAATCACTTTGTTTTGGAATAATTCGTTAACTGTAGCAAATGATAAGTCTGAAGAATGGCCAGTGGCCCCGTCTTGCTGAAACCATGTTCTAGAGTTATATCCTTTAAACTCTTAAAGTTCTTAGGCCAAAAAAACCACTTATCATTTCACAATAACAAAAACCCGAACACCCTTTCTGGACACCCTGTACTATAGATAAATTAATTATGATTATGATATAACTATAACATATAGTTAAATTACTGTGATTTATAAGCTTTCATTGATATTATTGCTAAAATAGACATATTAAACAGTAACACGTATTATATATAAACGCTTAAGTTAAGTTTCGGCTTTGGTTTTGGACCGAAACCGATCTATGGCCGAAATTCTGTTTCGGCTAAAATTTTGGTTTCGGTTGGACACCAATATATTGATTTCATAACAAATGGCATGTTCTAATACTCATATCAAAGTTTTTTTATTGTTTGATAACTTTATTTATTACTTATCTTCTTAAACAAAGGGTTAGCATAAAAATAAGGTGTCTTGGTTCAAGTTTCTTAGCAAAAACATTTCAGGATCAGACAATTCCCTGCTTGCAGTGCAAGGGTACGTTTATCCTTGCATCCGACCAAAGAAACGTTAATGTCCTTGAGATGGCTGTCAATAACATACTGTACAATGCAAGTCCTCAGTTCTCTCCGAAAACAGGATTACGCCTTTCAGATATTTATACTTCTTTCCACAGAACCAAAAAAAATTGAATGATCCTTTCTCGCCCTTTAAACAACCCTCTGGAATTCCCTTCCATCTACTATCTGCCCTGCTCCTTCTCAATCCTTATTCATATTCCACCAATTTAATCATATCCATTATTTCCAAGCTGACGCTGTTTTAATTTTAAAATGTTCAACTCAAGGTTTAATTCCTGAATAGAAAACTAGAGACTCGATATATCGATCCATTAATTTTTGTAAAAGATGTGTAACCCATATGGAAAAAAATAATAAAAAAATTCTCTCTTGTGATTTTACTTATGTAAAGTTAATACCTACAGAAGTATACAAGAAGTACGTTCTAGTCTTAGTCCTCAATTTCTTATAATTTCTAAATTTTCTCTTTCACTTTTTTTTTCTTTTTCTTTTCTACATTCCATATTTTTCCTATATTCCTTTTGGCTTGCTCACTTTTTATTGACTTTAAGTATAAATCAACCCTCTACAGTATTAGGAATTATCAGATAGATCCAAAACTTTTAGTAGCTAGAAAGTGAAAGAATTTGATGGCTACTGTTGACATATCAAAGATTTATTTATCTGATCCGTAGTTTATTTGACTAATAGATCATAACGTCCTCTCATCAGCTGTTGCATTATCCTATTTTACTGGAGAATCTTTAAAACAGCTAGGAGGTTATTAATTAACAAATTATTAAAGGTGCAAACAATGCAGTTCTGACAGAAAATAATATGACTAGGATTTTCTTTTCTCTAATCAAATGACTTTTCTGGATCATGGTTGATCAGATAACCAATTGAAATAAACTTTTGGACATATCCTTTTTGTTGTTGACTGAGACAAGTGAGGGAGATGGGAGCTAAATCTTTAAAAAGTTGAATGGCATGACCATGGTGTATGCATTCACTATTTTCTTTATGAGGAATTATTTACTCTGCTCTTGATTGAAATGAATTTCAATTAGAATAAATTTCAGGCATGAACCTGTTATGATTTAATTTTGAAAAATAACATTAATGGCCTATTAGGTTATGAACTTTGCCTGATTTATATTTAAAAATTAACATTAGTTGCCTATTAATGTTTATCTATACCTATAGGAAGAATTATAGTATAGTTAATTTTATTTTTTTAATTGGCAAGAGAAGTTGTGGGCTAAGTAGGTAATTTTGCAACTGAAAAACAATAATATCCTGTTTTTAATCCAGCATTAACTTTTATCACTTCAATCATTACTGTTTCTGCTGGTAAACATACATTGGGTCATATCTGTGTTCACTCATATCTTCACTGTCTTTTATCAAATTTGTTGTATTCAGTTTTATTGTTATCTTGTCTTCACTTAGCAATTCTGAAACTCGTTAGCATATCTGAACATACTATATTTCCATCCATATCTCTCTAATGTTCTTGTGGTGTATGGTATGGTATATTCTTGTGCTAAATTGTATAAGACTTGTCTAAGGAAATCCCCTTGTTTCTAATTTGGATGAACCTTAAACCTCTCTAAAAAAATAATTACTGATTCTGACATAATGTCTTTGGAATTCCCAGCCCAATCAGATTTTTACACTGCTTATGGTAGCCCATTGGAAATTAATGTATATGATGAACAACACCTTATAATTTAATTTCTATTATGAATATATTCTCAGGTATCAAACAATATTCATAACTTAAGTTATATATATTGGCAAATTATAAACAACGTTTTTATTATTATTGCTCTGTTATAAAACTATGTGTTTTATATTCCACACAATTGAATTTCTTTAGTTTTTTTTCTTTTTGGGGCCTCCTGTTGTTTATTTGCCTCTATTTTGTTTTTCTTTCTTTTTTTAACCACTATTCTTATAATTTCATATTTTAAATAACAAATATTCAAGTTTCTACTTAAATGTCATGTGTATTTTTTTTTAATTCTCCGCAGATGTTAACTATGAAATTGAGAAAACCCTATACAACAGCATCAATGTGGTCTTCAGGTAAAGTAACATGTACAGGAGCTACCTCTGAAGAAATGTCTCATATTGCTGCCCGAAGATTTGCGAGACGACTTCAACATCTTGGGTTTAAGACACGTTTTACAAATTACAGAGTTGTTAACGTTCTTGGGACCTGTTCCATGCCTTTTGCTATAAAAATAACTCTGTTTTCTGAGAAACACCGAGAAGCAGAGTAAGTTACTGTTTTAACTTTTTTGAAACATTGTATCAGTTATCATGTTTTATAAATTTTATCATAAAACTTTTTTCTTTTATATTCACTTCCAATGAAATTTAATGTGTCAATTGTTTTTCACTAAATTTCCTTATGTTTTTGTTTATTATACTTTTTAAAATAGTATGCGAACCCACTCTAAGGCTATTGCATGTTAGGAATTGGTGCCATGAGACATTCAGGTTCTGTTCAGGTTTTGAAAATTGTGGTAAGGTTTTAAAAATATTGCAGTGGATTTTATATTTTATTAAAATATAAAATATAGAGGGGGATAGAGGTGAAAACCCCTAAGCATATCTCTGATAAGATTAAAAGAACTACTGATTTATAATAAATAATATATTATAATAAACCTGTTTCATCGGACATATTTTAATTATCTTGATTGTTAATGTCAACTAGTTCTTATCCCGCTATGTCTTATATTCCATTCTACAAAAGTAATATACTTTCATATCAATTATCCTGCTATTTTCAACAACGAATTGGATAAACGAATAAATTATACTAAAAAATAAATAAATAAAATAAGTTATACTTCTTGCTGATTCTTAATGCTTATCTGTTGGACTATAGAAATAATTTCCTATGGTCCTAGCTAATTACTTATTAGATGCTCTGTTATTTCTGCCTTGTCATTATAAAGTATATGTCGCTTCTCCAAATGCGTGTGCTGAATATATTTGCATAAAAAATCTATAGTACAATATCATTTGTATGAATAAACTTGTTTCCCAAATACTGCTTTTACTTTGTAAAATGGATAGATACCTAACACAAGATCATTTGCACAGGTGTTCTTTGAAAGGAAACATCTTAGATTAAATGTTAGTACCTTATGATTTATATTTTTAGATAAAAGCATAATTGATTTAAATACCATAACAGTTATGTAATATTAATTTATAGCATAAAAACAACAAGATATATATTTATATAAAATAATTTGGTCATTAGTCTTTTATATGTTTCATCAATCTCTATCCACAATTAATGTTAACATTATACACTTAGTTTATATCATAAACAAGACCAGTCCTTTAGTACAAGAAAAAGCTTGGTAAGAGTAGGAACAATGAAGGAGGAGGATTGATTGGTTCAAAAAAATATGCCAAGTGAGTAGGGAAAAAAACTTCAAATAACCCTTACCTACCATTAGGTATACTCTTTTTTGCATACCTCAAGCTGAGAAAAGTCAAAATCCAGCTGATCTAATGCCATCATCTATTTATTATACCAGTCAGAATTAAAGAAGAAAAATAAGTAACTTTACAATTACAATAAGCACAAGAAATTTTGGTTACTCTGCTTTTGAACTTAAAGAAACCAGGCATAATTATGACAATTACTATAGTATTAGATGTCAGCCACTGTGAAGACAGTACCATTCGACTGGTATACAAGGACTTAAAGGAAATCATTGGTATGGAAAAAATAAGGAAATACTTATAACTACATCTAAAATCAAAAGAGAGGGTTTAAGAAGACAGAGGCCTTCCTATAGTTATCACTGCCAACTCTTAGTACATATAAAGAATCATTGCATCTATAGAATGAATGTGAACCCCATGATATTTCCCATTGCTTAAAAAAGGAGAGCCGTGAACATAAAAATTGTAACAGACTTGACTCACAGCGCTTCATACAGGCAATGTGAAAAGCATGTAGACTAGGATTTATTAGTTATAATTTCTTTTCTTGATTACGACTTCAAATCAGGCCAAACTATCAGCTCAGATTTAAGAATTAATATTGCTTTTTTTATAAAACTCTTCTCTTAGTCAATATAGTATAGTATTAAGTAATTCTTCAATTTTTATTTATAGATATGAACCGGAATTACATCCAGGTGTAACTTATAAGCTGAAAAATCCAAAAGCTACTCTAAAAATATTTTCTACTGGAAGTATTACTGTAACAGGTGAGTTCATGAAAATAAAAATTAATTTTATGATATTATTGCTTGTAAATATGAAACTGGATTTTATTGAATTACTAGCTAGGGTGCCCGGCTTCGCTCCGTTAGTTGTGTGGTAGTTTTAATAACAGAAACACTTTAAAATTAAAGAAAATCTAGAACAAAATTAGCACTTTCTTGAAACTTTTAACATAGTATCAATATTAAGATTCGATATCTGCCGAGTCCGCCCAAATAAGGAACCCTATATGCTTTAAAGGCGGTTTAAAATGGTGAATGAACAATTAATTTTGCTGCAACTTTGTCGAGTCATGCATCGTTTTTGATGGTTTCTGTGATTCTGAATTCTATATGCCCATTCCAAGCTGTCAGCAGATAATAAGTTATTAGATTATGGTTGAAAAATCTATTAGTTAAAAAACTATATTTCGATTACAACTTAAGCGCCGACTACTGTGATGGTCCTATTAGATCCAGAAGTTTAGAAACTACCGAAATCAATAGAAACTTTTTTTTAAGACCTTTCTTCCAATTCAATCTCCCTTAAGATATCCCCCCCCCCCCCCCCGTAATTTGGCCGGACACTGCACCTACTATTACAAAGTGAAAACCAAAATATCATGAGGGCACAATTTTTTCATCATATTTCTTTTTATTCTGAACTATGAGGGGTGATAAAATCTTATTGAAAAAATGCTGTAATTGGAGTTAGTCATTTTGTCAACTGGAATGCTCATCATAAATTGTAATAAAACCATTTTTCATAATTACATACAATAAGAACACTTCAAACACTTTATTTTCGATTTATAATCAGTCAATTCAGCTCTCCTTTTTTGTTTTATGTCTGTTTTTATTCGCTCACTGTACTACTCAAAAATGTTCACTCATATTGCATTAAATTTACTTAAGTAGGTATTTATTTACATATTGATTAAATATAATGTGTTAATCAATTAACCTTCTTATGAGAAAATTAATTTTGTAAGGTATCCAGTCGGTTTTCTAATTGATATGTAAAATCATTATTTTATTTTGAAAGAAAAGGTGAAACTAATTATTTTCGCTTGATTTTTTAGTAATTTAAAAAGAACAGCTGAACAAATACATAACCTCTATAAATTGAACAGAATGAATGAACAATAAACATCGAGTGAAACGCACCCTAGCGCTTCCTGGTAGCCTGGAGCTCGAACTAAATTTTTCATTCATGAACTCGCATCTCAATCTCAAGTAGGTTAATTAAATGGTGCGAGAGCCTTAAAATTCCAGTCCTTTTCTCTTCAATTTCACACCCTTAAGAGAAAAACGGAAACCTTCTTCTCCGTTAGGGGGCATACAGTTACACGCTGACATAAATCTCTTAATCGTCCGTGGAGTCGTTTCTGAGCCTTATCGGCACGCACATTGTACACTTTGCTTTATAATATATATTGATTATTATTTTTTAGTCTATTGTAATTTGTTCAAAAAATTGCAAGTAGTTCAAACTGGGCATAAGGGATTCGTGTTAAAAATTAGTCTTTGGTGGAAGGTTTTGTAGTATTCTGTGGCTGTATCGACGACTGTTGGCATATTCAGGTCCTTGTACAGTAAGTCATTTGTCACATGGTATGTTGCATCTACTATTTTCCTCAATACTTTGGACTAGAATGACTGAATTCTTTCTTTCATAATGGTCGAACTAGTACTTTATAAATGGTAATTTTGTTATTTATTGATAATTTGGAGCGTCTGTCAAGTAACCTAGTTTATATTCCAAATCATTTGTTGAGTTGTTTCCTTTCTAGTCCTGTTGTGGGTTCTCCATGTCATTCTTTTGTCCTGGTGAAACCCCAGATATCTTACTTCTTGGGATTCAGGGATCTTCAGCAATTATAGCTTGTAGAGCATGTTAGTGTTCTGGTGAGTCTGCTTTGAAAATATTTGAGTGTAGTGCTCCAAGTACACTAACCTGTGGAACTCCAGCTCTAACATTTTTTATACTGAATAGTTCGTTTCCTACTTTAACAATAAAGTTTCTGTCAGGTAAGAGAGGAGTATTAAATAGTATGTAGGGGGAAGAGAAATTTCAAGTTTGGAACGCAATCCTTCATGCTAAACCTTATCAAAAGCTGACTGATATTAAGAAAAACACCAGGACAGTAATTTTTTTATTCTAAAGCATTTGAAATGTAGTCCACTAATTGGTGACGTTATATGGTGGAATGATTTTTCCTAAACCCGAGCTGATGATTTGGAATAGCTTTTAATATTACAAGGGAATTAAAACGATATAGAAGAGAAGATTTTTTAACAATTTGGAAAAGGAAGGTAGAAGGCTTACAGGACGGTAGGAATTTAGGCAGTCTGAAGGTTTATTGGCTTTTAATAACATAACAACTTCAAAATATTTCCACACTGCCGGGAAGTATGTTATTACTTTCACTTACCTATATATGAAATATACAGTAAGGGGAAGTATTGCCATCATGAAAAATTTTGACTTCCAGTTTTCAACAGAAATACATGTTTTGGGGTGTGTGCGCGTGCGTGTGTGTTTGTGTGTGTGTGTGTGTGTGTGTGTGTGTGTGTGTGTGTGTGTGTACAGACTAGCTCAAAAACTATAAACCATGCGAACTTGAAATCGGGTATTTAGTGTATCTATATACCCACGATGTGACAGCTAAAATTTCATTAAAATTGGTCAAAAGGAGGGGGCACTTTATTTAATAACTTTTTACGTTTTTTTCGATTTTCTCAAAAATGGCTCTAACTATTTTGATTAAACTGAGTATTTGATGTATTAATAAGCCCGAGATATGACTGTAAAAATTTCATCTAAATTGATCTACCTGAAGGGGTACTTTACTTAATAAATTTTGTATCATTTTCACGTGTTTTACAAATTACAGAGTTGTTAACGTTCTTGGGACCTGTTCCATGCCTTTTGCTATAAAAATAACTCTGTTTTCTGAGAAACACCGAGAAGTAGAGTAAGTTACTATTTTAACTTTTTTGAAACATTGTATCAGTTATCATGTTTTATAAATTTTATAATAAAACTTTTTTCTTTTATATTTACTTCCAATGAAATTGAATGTGTCAATTGTTTTTCACTAAATTTCCTTATGTTTTTGTTTATTATACTTTTAAAAATAGTATGCGAAACCCACTCTAAGGCTATTGCATGTTAGGAATTGGTGCCATGAGACATTCAGGTTCTCTTCAGGTTTTGAAAATTTGGGTTAGGTTTTAAAAATATTGCAGTGGATTTTATATTTTATTAAAATATAAAATGTAGAGGGGGATAGAGGTGAAAACCCTTAAGCATATCTCTGATAAATATAAAATATATAGGGGGGTAGAGGTGAAAACCCCTAAGCATATCTCTGATATGATTAAAAGAACTACTGATTTATAACAAATAATATATTATAATAAACCTGTTTCATCGGACATATTTTAATTATCTTGATTGTTAATGTCAACTAGTTCTTATCCCGCTATGTCTTATATTCCATTCTACAAAAGTAATATACTTTCATATCAATTGGTCAAAAGGAGGGGGCACTTTATTTAATAACTTTTTACGTTTTTTTTCGATTTTCTCAAAAATGGCTCTAACGATTTTGATTAAACTGAGTATTTGATGTATTAATATGCCCGAGATATGACTGTAAAAATTTCATCTAAATTGATCAACCTGAGGGTTGAGGGTTGAATTTTGTATCATTTTCATGTGTTTTTTTTTATTTACTCAAAAACTGCTTTAACGATTTTGATTAAACTCGGTATTTGGTGTATTTATATGCCCGCGATGTGACAGTCAAAATTTCATCAAAATTGATCAATTGTAGGGGGCACTTTACTTAATAAAAGTTGTCCCATTTTCACGTGGTTTTTTTATTTACTCAAAAACCGCTTTAACGATTTTGATTAAACTCGGTATTTGGTGTATGTATATGCCCGCGATGTGACAGTCAAAATTTCGTCAAAATTGGTCAAACGGAGGGGGCACTTTATTTCATAACTTTTTTCCGATTTTTACCTTTTTTTTCGATTATCTCAAAAACGGCTTTAACGATTTTCATCAAGTTTAATGAAAATTAGGTGTTTTTTAATATTAGGTAAGCTTTATCATTATTAAAATGTTCCGAGGGGGCTTAAATGGGGTTTATAAAGTATCTTTGTTTTTGTTTATATGGAGATATTAACTATCTCTCGTTACGCCTAAAAATAAGAAATGGCTAAATATGAGATAGGATAAAATCAAGTAAACGTATGGAGGAGAAAAAAAGAAAAATATTCAGTTAACTCATAAAACACGTTGAGCCCACGAATGCTGCAAAGGCGTAGTACGCCTTTAATGACAGACCATTGTTCATAATTAAAGCCGTTCTTTTCATTTAATGAAAATTATTTGTTTCATGGTAACTAAATGAAATTTTCAACAAGTACATAGAGAATTATAAAATAAGAAGACGACTTGGAGTATTATGCTTGCATTACCCAATTATCACAAGCAAAAAATTTTACTTAATAATAAAATAAAATAAAATTAGTGTTTTTTATAGAGCCAATGAAAACAAAAATAAGAATGTGTGACTTTGAGAAGTGGCAATTAACAAAACGCATTAATTTCTAATCTAAGGAAGTTGGTAAGTGAAAGTTGTGTGTTGCGCGCACGCACCAGATTTTTTTTAAAATAGAGTTGTAGACATTTGGTAGAAAAAAATTAAATATAAATTTAATAAAAATTATAATTATTTTTTAATATTTCAGCTCCTAGTGTGTTGGATGTTCAACGAGCTATAGAAACTATTTATCCTTTAGTATACGAATTCCGAAAAGAAAAAACCAAGGGTGAAGAAGTTTCTCTCCTTAAAGAAATATCTCGTAAACGTAAGCATTCTACTGGTGATGATGAACAGTCTGATGATGATAGTTCAGGTTATTAGGAAAAATAGAGGATGCTTTATCCACTTTCTGCTAATGGATGTTATCTGTTTTATGAATAGTGTATGTGGTGTCCATTTATTACTAAAGGATATCAGTATGATAAGTCCTCTATTTTTAGCTTTGAAACAAGACTGGGAAACGATTCCTCCCCAACTCGTATCTAATAAAGATTTATATTTATTTATTATATTACATTTTCTATATTTTGTTAACTGTCGTTTTGACTTAAACAGAAAGTAACATGTACTGTTTGTTTACTTGTTTGTATTATAGTCATTAAGCTCACCGATCAAATACTAGTATTTATATCAGTTTCATGTTTCAGTGTAGTCATTTTTTCTAATATTTTATGATTTAGAATGAGTGTGTTAGTCATTTTTATTATGGAGTATCCTTTGATATTGGAAGTTGTTATTGTTTTGTTATACAATTGTAATGAAATTTCATTAATAAATATATGATTTCGTTCTGTTATTTGTTCACTTTGGAGACGAGAAAATAGGTTTTTTTTTTTTCAATATAATTGTTTAATAAATATCTCTAATATATCAGATATTTAAATATGTTTATCTTTAATTTCTGTCAAAGGTCATCCAAAGCTTGAATTGTGTTTATGAAATACAAGTACAATAAATATTCAAATACTCAATATTTAATAAAATTAACTAATGTGAATGCGAACTTCTGACTGATATAGTCAAGCTGTACTGAAACTGTGCATCTTGTTTTATTATTTTGTATTTGTTATGTTATTTTTAAGTTTAGTATAAAGTAATTGGATTTGATTGCTCTGAGGATACTATCAATTACAACTATTGTGGAATAATTTAATGCATTATGTTGCAATTTTTAGTCAAATTTTGCTACAATGTTGGCACATAAATAAATTTAAAAAAATATAAGTGCATTACTAAAAGTTATTTCCTCTTGTCAATACATTTTTGTTTGTATTTCATTGATTTACCTCACAGTTCGCAAATTTATATGAAAAGTATTTAGCTCTTCTATTTTGCAATTTATGCTACAATGTAGCTAACATTTGGTTCACACTGTGGAAATTAATATCTTTTTTCTTCAATGCACCTTTTTCTCTCTTATATTTTAAAAATCAATTAGGTATTATTCAAAAAAACTATATGTTAAATATTTTCATATTACGTTTAAAAAAGGTGTATACTGATTTTTAGATTATAAACTGAATTAAGGAATGTTCTCAAATCATTTGAGAAAATGAAAGTCAAATTGTGTGATATTCCATTCTGTAATTTTAGCAATAAAATTATTCATTGAAATCGCATATACAATCATTGCTAATAATGTCTTCTAGAAAAATTATTTTAAGCCAAATCTGTCTGTTTAGACTGAATTTTATGTTATTAGAAATATAATGTAATAATGTGTTCTTTGTATTTTCAATTTCTAACATAATATCCTTTAAATCTCTGATTAAATCTAATTTTTGGAACAAACTAACATTTGACTTAAAATGTTACTGTGCTTACGGTTTTATGATCAAAGAATGTTTCCAAAATATGGGATATGTTCAAATTCTTGAATCAAAGTACAGCAGCACTCCACTGTTTAAGAATCGTACTACTTACCAAAACACTAGTTGGCCATGATTTGATAGTAATTAGCCTGTTCAGTTTGTTAGCAATGTACCTTTGTTAAACCTAAAAAAAGGTAGTTTCTGACCCGCAGAAAAGTTTTTAAAGTTATTTGAAACAGTGTTTTATTATTAAACTTATCCGTGTGATGTTACTGATGTTTCATACAAATCAATAAGTCACAACAGGAATATTTGAAAAGTCATTGTAATTACAACTGAAGTTAAGATTTACTCTACTTTTTTGTGATATATTTCTATCTCACTTTAAGAACCAGTGGGGAATGTAGAAGTTAAATGTGTAGAAATAACTTAATTTTCTTCTAATTTACTTCATTTCTACAGCTCACTAAACAAGCTATTCAGTAGTGCATTCTTTTTGTTTTAATTAACATTTGGATGTAGTTCAATACTATTTGAGGTTTACTATTCAATTTTGAGTTTCTTTACTCTAAGTAATTGAAAGATAGTTGGTTTGCAAAACATAAATTTTCTGTCATATTCACAACATAACCTAGTGGATTAGCTGATAAAAGTTTTTAGTTCTGAGAGCTTCTTTTCATATATATTTAATTCCTTTACAACTAGGCTTTATGTAAGTTTAATTATTTAAAATTTATGTTTTGTTTTTAGTGATTTAATAGAATTGGAGGAGCATTTCAGAAGAGGATTTTGGGGCAAAACAGAAATAATTGTATTTTGTCAAGCTTTTTTGGCTAAAAAAATGTATTGCTATTTTAATATGTAAAAAATACATATATACATTTATATTAATTTAACCATTATTGTGGGTAACCACCTATTTTTTAAATAATTTATTTTTGAAGAGAAAAGATTTGGCTCCGCCGGGAGTCGAACCCGGTCTTCTGCATGACGACCCGGGTTCGATTCCCGGCGGAGCCAAATCTTTTCTCTTCAAAAAAAATGATTTAAAATATATACATTTTTTTTTTTTTTTACCTCAATAAGCTTAATGACAATTTTAGCCAAGAAAATGATCAATGATTGTTCAGTTCTTTTTATTCAATTTCATATGCAAATTTAAAATCGTTAAAGCTATTCTTGAGAAAATCGAAAAAAAACTTAAATATGGGCGAAAAAAGGTTGTGAAATGAAGTGCTCCCTCCGTTTGATCAATTTTAATGAAATTTTTGCTGATATATCGCAGGTATATTCATACATCAAATTCCCAGTTTTATCAAAATCGTTAAAGCCATTTTTGAGAAAATCGAAAAACGTAAAAATGGGCAAAAAGTTATGATTTAAAGTACCCCCTCCATTTGAATTATTTTGGTGAAATTTTTGCTGTCACATCGCGGGCATATACATATACCATATACTCAATTTCAAGTTCATAAGGTTTACCTATAGTTTTTGAGCTAGTTTGTTCACATACACAGACCATTCCTCGGGACTTGGTTATTTAGTCTCAGGGGACCCCAAAACGTGTATTTCCGTTGAAAACCGGAAGTCTACATTTTTCACGATCGCAATACTCTCCCTTACTGTACAGGGTGTTCCAGGGTTAAATTTCCTATGAAGGTATGTCCGCAAACGCTTTGTTTAGGAGATAATTCACATCTAAAGATTTCATTGTTACGAATTATTTTGGCATAATGAATAAATAAAACTTATTTTGTTTGTTCCAACTACTTTATTTATTAAATGTTCAAAGTGATTTCCTTGAGCATTCAGACAGGCTCGGCATCTTTCTTCAACAGCAGCAGAAGCAGAACGGCACTGGATATGTGTTATTGTTTCAGAAGAATCAATCCTTCTTCGTAAAGAATTAAGGTCATTCACTGGCCTTGCATAGACTTTTTGTTTAATGTCACCCCAAACAAAAAAATCCAGTGGTGTCAGGTCTGGAGAGCAAGCAGGCCAAGCCACGGGTCCTGCACGGCCAATCCATTGATTAGGATAATTAGCATTTAGCCATTGTCGTGGACCTCTTCCGTAATGAGCAGGACAACCTTCTATTGTCCCTTCTCAGTTGTAGTGGAATATCTTCAACTAAATCGTGGTAATCATTATTAAGAAATTCCAAAAATGTGTCCGTATTGAGTCGAGGTGGTAAGAAATGCGGGACTATTAAATATTGTCTATTATCCCCAACCACACACTGCACTGAGACCCGTGCTGAAAATGATGCTGACGAATTGCATGGGAATTTTCATGCAACGAGATGATTATTTTTCTGATTGAAGATACCTCTTCTTATGAAGGTAGCTTCATCTGTCCATAAAATTTCTCCTGAAAAGTGTGGAATGTGAGCAGCTTGATTTAAATACCAATCTGAAAAATTTCTTCTTTGCCGTAAATCTTGCGGTAATAAATTTTGTACCTGTTGATAATGATATGGGTGACGTCCATCGGCAATGAGAGTTCTCCATACTGTAGTTGGCGTAACATTTAATTCTGCTCCAGCTCTTCGTACACTGCCAGATGGATTATCATCAAAATATTGTAATACGGTCGCACTCCTTTCTTCATTTTGTAAAGGGGCTAAAATAACATCAGCATGTGGTACGACAGCAAATGTACCAGTTTCTCTGAGACGTTTAAACATGGAGTTAAAGGTAGACTTTCTAGGTAATCTTCTAGTTGGAAATTGCATGGAATATTCACGACGGGCAGCATTGGCATTACCATTGCATAAACCGTATAAAAACACTATATCGGCATATTCAGCATTAGTATAAATGGAAGGCGGCATAAAGAGTACTCTGCAAAAGCCTCAAAGAAACTGATAAATGTTATTGATAGTTCTATTCTTATTATTATTTCTTATTGATGTTCTATTCCAAACAGTATGAATCCTAAAGTCCATAGTTTATGTACAACATGTGTGTGATATGACTAGCTCAAAAACTATAAACCGTACGAACTTGAAATTGAGTATTTGGGATATGTATATGCCCGCGGTGTGACAGCGAAAATTTCATCAAAATTGATGAAACGGAGGGGGTACTTTATTTCATAACTTTTTGCCCATTTTTACGTTTTTCGATTGTATGAATTTTTTACGTTGATGTATGAATATGCCCGCGATGTAGTAGTAAAAATATCAAAATTGATCAATTGGAGGCGGCACTTTACTTAATAAATGTCTCATTTAAGCTGTTTTTTTTTTTTTTGTTTCTTTTATTTACTCAAAACGGCTTTAACTATTTTAATCAAACTGGGTATTTGATGTAAGTATATGCCCGCGATGCCATATACTTTATTATTATTGTTTACGTAATGTAACCAATTTCATCAAAATTGGTCAAACGGAGGGGTCACTTCATTTAGTAATTTTTGTCTCATTTTCAGGTATTTTTTTTATTTACTCAAAAATGGCTGTAACTATTTTGATCAAACTGGGTATTTAATGTATTTATATGCCCGCGATGTGATAACTAAAATTTCACCAAAATTGGTCAAACGGAGGGGGCACTTAATAAATTTTGCCTCATTTTTAAATGCCTTCAAGATATATTTACAAAAAGCAACTCGCAGTGAAAAACAAACAACCAGTAAAAAAATTCGACCCTTGTCTAAATTAGGTCCCTCAAAAAAAGAAATAAGCAATAATAAATCGAAAAGTACTTACTGAGAACTTCCAAGTTTTACAAGACAGATAGGTACTCTAAAACTTAAAGAAATATACAAATATAAGTATTTAAATTTGGAAAAATGTGTGAAGTTGAGGAATGGAGTTTATATATTATCGAAACACGTCGATTTTTAATCTAAGTATGTTCGTAAGTGAAAGTTGTGTGTTGCGCGCATAGCACCAGATTTTTTATTATAAATCTGTCCGATTATTTTCCAGCCTCTTGTCATTTAGTTTTAATTTTATTAAATGCTAATTTTAAGTGATTAATCGACGCAACTAAAAAATCTGGAATAAAATTCTCGATTTTAACCTGATGCTATATAGCGATACGAGCAAACCCGGCCACGCGTTGCTGTGGCTCAGTAGTTTTAATGCGTTGAATTAATTATATCATATTCTTTTTAATACAGTCAAATCAAAATTCACCGATAAAGATAAACGCGTTTCATGTAATCTAAAAACCAACGGGATTTAAAATTGAACTTTACGCCAATTTTACAGTTATTAGAATTTATAAAGAATTTACTTTATTTACTCCGCCAATGGAAATAGTTATTCTAGGGCCGTTGCCAGTCCCAAGCCTGGATAAAGGAGGAAGGTTGTTTCATGGACTGACTACCCATGAATCGTAAAAACATCACCCTGTTACAAACGCTCAGCGAAGCCTCGGATATAGGATTGATTCACGACAACGACCTGGACTTTGGAAACGGACATACCAGATCGGCACATGGAATTTACGTACCTTATATCGAGCTGGAGCTCTTAAGAAACTCACTGATGTGTTTTAGATATATTGGCCGTACAAGAGATGAGATGGGCTGGAAAAGGCAAAATGAAAGGAAAGGAATTCGTAATACTATACAGTGGAAGTGAAGATAGGCAATTCGGAGTAGCATTTATGGTCTCGAACAGAATGAAATCGGCGATTCTAGACTTCCAACCAATAAATGAAAGGCTAGGCAAACTTCGCGTAAGGGGTCATTGCAGGAATATTAGTCTGATTTGTGTGCATGCTCCCACAGAAGAGAAGAATGAAGAAGAAAAAGATACCTTCTATGAACAACTTGAAGATGCATACAATGCTTGTCCCAGTTATGACATGAAAATTGTCTTAGGAGACTTTAATGCTCAAGTTGGAAAAGAAAAGGAATTAAGACCAACCATATGAGCCCATAGCATAACCAATGACAATGGTCTTAGGGTGGTAAGTTTTGCAAGTGCTAAATCTATGGCAGTTATGAGTATGTTCCCCCATAAAAATGCGCATAAGCAAACATAGCACTCTCCAGATAGTAATTCAGCTAGTCAAATTGATCATGTGTTGACTTCTACCAAATGCTTTAGTTCCTTAAACGATGTTAGATCCTACAGAGGATATGATGTCAACTCGGATCACTACTTGGTACGAAAGAATAAAATGCATTGCCAAGAAACATCTGTCTCCATATAAAAAATAGAACGTAGAACGCCTTAAGACGGAAGAAGGTGCAATTACGTTTTCTTAGAAGTTTAGCGAGCTGGTCATGAGCGAGTCGGCAGGGGAAGGAACAATAGAAAATAGATGGAAGCGGATCAAGGTAGGATTAACCCAGTCTGCTAAAGAGGTGTGTGGAGAAAAACACAGGCATCCTCGTAACAATTGGTTCGACAAAGAATGCGAGGAAGCAATCAGGGAACGAAATGAAAAAAGATTAAAGTGGATTAGCCGTAAAACACGGCTGAGTCACAAGGAATATAGGGATGCGAGAATGTTATCGAAGAAGCTGGTCAGGAGAAAGGAGAGGGAAGCGATGAGAAAAGAAATTGAGGACATTAAAAACTCAAGAATTAGGAGCGATTCCCGAAAATTCTATAAAATGGTAAAAAAGGTGAAGAGTGGGCCGGCCTGGAGGGGAAACCTTATCAAGGATGATCATGGCAAAATGCTATTGATGGTGGAAGAGATGCAAGAGAGGAGGCGACAGTACTTCAAGAATTTGCTGAACCCCAAGGAAGTAGAGAACTGTCAGGAAGACCAAGCACAATTACCAGTGAATGTGCAAGGCCATGAGTTGGGAACGATTCCACCCGATATAAAGGACATTGAAGACATCTTGGGTAAGCTCAAGAATAACAAATTGCCAGGTAATGATGGACTCCCCGCTGAACTATTTAAAGGAGGGCAGCATGAAGTCGCCAGGGAACTTCAGGAATTGATAGCTCATGTATGGGAAGAAGAGAGGATACCTGAGGACTGGAATAAGGCCTTAGTCTCCGTGTACAAAAAGAAAGGCGATCCGACTGTATGCAGCAACTACCGAGGGATTAGTTTGCTTAACACCGCATATAAAATATTTTCGATATCCCTTTACTACAGGCTCCTCCCATATGTGGAACAGAAACTGGGAGTCTATCAAGGTGGTTTCCGGCCCAATAGATCTACTATTGATCAAATTTTCGCCCTTAGACAGATCTCCGAGAAGATGAGGGAGTATCAGCAGACCACATGGGTGCTGTTCATCGATTTTAGAGCACCCTACGACACAATTATTCGAAGTAAATTCATAGCAGCCATGCATGAACTGGGATTACCAGGTAAACTGACTTGTTTAGTAAAATGCACAATAGAGAACACTATCTGCCAAATTAAGTGTGTCGGGATGTCAGAGTCTTTCGAAGTGGGAAATGGTCTGAGACGGGGAGACCCAATAGCTCCTCTCCTGTTTAATATCGCTCTACAAACAATTATAAATAGAGCAGGATTGAATCAGGAAGGAACCATATTTACAAGAATGACCCAAGTCCTGGCCTATGCAGACGACGTAGTCATCATTGGTAGATCCCGTCAGAGCATAACAACGGCATGTGAAGCAATGGATGTCGAGGCTAGAAAGATCGGCCTGCATATTAACGAGGAAAAGACAAAGATCAGGGTTGTAGGAAATCAAGATCAGATGCAGAGCAGTTATGAAGTAGGAGCCTATAAATTTGAAGTGGTCAGAGGCTTTACGTATCTCGACTCTAGAACGACAAACTAGAAGAGGAAGAAGAAGTTAGACGGAGGGTAACAGCAGGTAATAGAGCGTATTTTGCCATCTCAAAGCTAATAAAAAGAAAGCTTGTTAGCCGAACGACCAAATTCACGCTATACAAGATGCTTGTAAGGCCAGTGGTTACGTATGGGGCTGAAACCTGGACCCTCAACGTGAGTGAGAACCTGCTAGATAGGTTTGAGAGAGGAATTCTGAGGAGAGTTCTACGTGCAGTACATAAATGGTCAGTGGCGACGCAGGAAAAACTGTGAATTGTCCCAGCTGTACAACGACCTAAATATCTCATCATATATAAGGATACATAGGCTTAAATGGCTTGGTCATGTACTAAGGATGATTGATCCGACAGGGAAGGCCGAAGGGCCGATGGAAGGATGCTGTAGGGCAGGATCTTCGTCACGATTGCGGGAGATAGAGACAGATTGTTGGAAGCTGTTGAGCAGGCCAAGGGTAGCTTCAAGCGCCTGTTGAGCCGGTAGAAAAAGAAGAAAGAATTTAGAAGGGCTAAAGTTTTTATTTTTTAGATCTCATATCATATATATAGTAAGTATTAATGATACATTCATTTAGCACTTACTGGATTATCACAGTAGAGGCTAGATTACATATATATAACAAAAATAATAACACAAAATAAAAATACAATAAAATAAATACTTAAAATTCTAAAATAAAAATAACAAAAATAAGTAAAAGGAACTAGAGAGAGAGAGAGAGAGAAATACTTTATTGATAAGTAGTACTGCCCTACTTGATAGGATTGCTGGACACACAGCATACTAATCAATCCGTTTGGACATTAAATTTCCTTTTTTTAGTTCCGTTTTTTGGTCTTCTTTTCTTTTCCTTTCTTTTTTTTACTTTCACTTACCTATATATGAAATATATAGTAAGTGGAAGTATTGCGATCGTGAAAAAATTCGACTTCCGGTTTTCAACGGAAATACACGTTTTGGGGTCCCCTGAGTCGAAATGACCAAGTCCCGCGAAATGGTCTGTGTGTGTGTGTGTGTGTGTCTGTGTGTGTGTGTGTGTGTGTGTGTGTGTGTGTGTGTGAACAGACTAGCTCAAAAACTATAAATCGTGCGATCCTGAAATTGGGTATTTAGTGTAGGTATATGCCCGCGATGTGACAGCATAAATTTCATCAAAATTACTTAAAGGGAGGGGGTACTTTACTTAATAACTTTTTAGGTTTTTTTCGATTTTCTCAAAAACGGCTCTAACGATTTTGATTAAACTGAGTATTTGATGTATTAATATGCCCGAGATATGACTGTAAAAATTTCATCAAAATTGATCAACCGGAGGGGGGACTTTACTTAATAAATTTTGTATCATTTTCACGTGTATTTTTTATTTACTCAAAAACGGTTTTAACGACTTTGATCAAACTGGGTATTTGATGTATGTATGTGCCAAAGATGTGATAGCCAACATTTCATCAAAATTGATCAACCGGAGGGGGGACTTTATTTAATAAATTTTGTATCATTTTCACGTGTTTTTTTTATTTACTCAAAAAAGGCTTTATCGATTTTGATCAAACTGGGTATTTGATGTATGTATATGCCAAAGATGTGATAGCCAACATTTCATCAAAATTGGTAAAACGGAGGGGGCACTTTATTTCATATTTTTTTTCCAATATTTACCTTTTTTTCGTTGATCTCAAAAACGGCTTGAACGATTTTTATCAAAATCGTCATGTTTAATAAAAATGAGGTGTTCTTTAATATCAGGTAAGCTTTATCATTATTAAAATGTTCTGAGGGGGCTTAAATGGGGAAGGGGCCTTTCTTGTTGTTTTTGTTTATATGGAGAAATTAACTGTCTCTCGTTACGCCTAAAAATAAGAAATGGCTAAATATGAGATATGATAAAAATAAAGAAAACATATAGAGGAGAAAAAAAGAAAAATATTCAGTCAACTCATAAAACTCGTTGAGCCCACGCATGCGCAGTACGCCTTTAATGACAGACCGTTGTTTATAATTATAGCCGTTCTGTTCATTTGAGAAGTGGCAATTAACAAAACGCATTAATTTCTAATCTAAGTAAGTTAGTAAGTGAAAGTTGTGTGTTGCGAGCACGCACCAGATTTTTTAACTTATCACTGTTGTCATTAGGGGTTGAATTACAATTTTTGGTCTTTTTCAGAAACAAATAATTATAAGATAAAATCCATTACAAAAGTTAGTTGCTATAAAGATGATGGTGGATAATGCCCAAGTAGTCAAGAATTATGCTCTCGGCCAAGATCCCGATATCACCTATTGTGACCCCTAGGTCTTCTAGGAAGCAATATGTAGATCTCGGAATTGATCCGCGAGACCCGAACCAGAGCCCTCTCACAGTGAAATCTCTTTCTCCGAAGGTTCCACGGAATTTTTCTTTCAAGAAAGGGATACATTTTTCATAGATCTCTTTTTTTCCCCTTTCAACTGCACCCGCCTGATCGAGGTCATTGCCCTCATATCTTACCGTCGGATCAAGGATCAGTGCTGTCCTTCCTGTCCTGGGGAAGGCTACAATATCAGCACACACAGGCTACAGACTCAGACGGACCCAACTTCTCTTGACTCTCCGCTGACTCCAGGGACCCCACGCAAGGGCGCATAATTGATATTAAGTTTCAGGGCATTGGACCATTCTGACCCTGAGAGTACTTGTTTTTGACATATAAATCTATTTGCCCTTGGTGTTTCCTTAAAATGCGAAATTCAACGCCTTGCCATTTACACTTGGCCCATTCGTCAAAAGAACGTTCTCTCAGCGACTGCCGTAGAGCTCTCACGCTTCGGTTGCCCTGATCCACTCCAAGTCTTTCCGCACATTCAGCGATTTCCGCTCTATAATCGAAAGTGGACTGAAACAGGGCATCCGGTATATTTGACAGCCGCTGGGCAATGGACCAATGCTGCAGAGGAGCCTCCCATTGGCAGCGGATTAAGCCCAGTCCTCGATATCTCCTTGAGGCGTAAAGCATCCCTGTACAGGTGTTAGCTGGGAGCCCGATGATGGCTTTCACACTCCTGCGGATATTCACATCAATACCATCTAAAATAGCTTGTGGTATTTTTGAGAGAGGCGCAGTTTGGAGAGGGTATGTTAACATGGGAAACAAATATTGATTTGCAACGTTAATCTTTTGCTCTAGTTTGGTTAGACTAGAGCTCACCAATTTGTTAAGGTTTTTATTGAGCTTACTTATAGCCTCTTCGTTAAAAACTAGTTCGCCTGAGAATTTGCAACCTAAATATTTTATGGAATCGCCTGCTTTAATCGTTTCTATGGTATCTCCATTATCAAGAGAGAGAGTACTCTGCGTCAGCTCTCCTTTACTTATTATAAGACCTACGCTTTTCTTTGGGTTTATAGATAGACCTATCTCTGCGAGTAGCCTTTGTACACTGTTAATAACTCTTTCAGCAGTACTCTTATCACGCGCCGTGACAGCCTGATCATCCGCGAAGCCCGTGAGAACCATGGATTCTTGGTCACTGATTAATTTATATCCATTTGCATTGGAAAACTCTTGATCACAAAGATCGCGGTATACATGATCAATAGCCAGATTAAACAGAGAAGGCGATAAGGGCCCTCCTTGTGGTACTCCACGAAGCACTTTAATCTGGCTTGTTGAGAGGGCTCCCGTGCTAATCCTAATTTGGTTAGAGCTTAGGAGAGCTGCGATAACGTTTTTTAGGTCTGCTGACACCCCTCTAGATTCAAGTGAGCTAACAATATGATCGTGCCCTACGTTATCAAATGCTCCCACGACGTCGAGAAACACTACTGCGCAATCACTCTTCTTTTGCTTGGCATGTTTAATGATGGCTTCAATGATTCTTGCATTGACGTGTGTTCCCGGTAGGCCTTTGATGAAGCCTCTTTGATATTTACTGAAAGTTATTTGCTTCCATAATTCGTGATCTAGAACCTTTTCTATGATCCTGCGCACAACAGAGTAGATCGTTATAGGTCTCCAAGACGACATGTTTTTGATATCTCCTTTCCCCTTGTATACCAAAATTGTGCGCCCTTGACGTAAAGGTTCTGGAACATAAGCATTCTTCAGCATGATCTCCGCAATAGTCTTAATGACATGAGATACATCAAAGTATTTTATTGTACGGATCAGAACTCCATCTTGACCCGGAGATGTATCTAGTGATGTCGATTTAATAGCTTTTTTAAACGATTGGATGCCGATTGACATTAAATTTGGGTTCGGGGCACATTTCCATAATCTGTACGTTTGTAGGAATTTTTTCTTTCGAAAAGATTTCTATAGTGATTTTCGATTTCAGCTATTTTTAACGGGCACTGTTTAGGAGCGTCGGCGTTCATTATATTTTGAACAACTTTCTTCCGCCTGTTATAATAATTGTACTGAGCCACTTCATACTGATATTGCTGTTGCCTGCGGTTCCTGTCGGCCTTGTTCGCTCTCTGTGGATTTGAATCTTTTCCCACGCCCTTGTCGGCTATAATGGTTTTGTTTTTTCCCCTCATTTTGAAGAATTTGACGGCAGGGTGTTGTGGTCCAGGCAATTCAGCATTAATGCCCTTTAAAAAGCTAAGAAAGTTGCCCACTTCTCTGTCAAAGTCCGCTTTATCAAACTCATTTCTTTGTAGAAAAACTTTAAAGGTAGCCGACCATCCACTTAATTCATTCTTTACCCCATCACTCTCGTCTTTTTCGTCATTTTCGTTACTCGTATCCTCAATGTTAACTAATCCTCTTAGGTTATAGTCATTAGCCTCTAGAGGGTGTTTCTTAGCAATGTGGGTTCCGAGGCCCCTATCACCCTTGTAACTGAGACTGCATATGGGACATGTTCTATCTGTAGTTCTAGAGGAACAGCACGGTTCCTGATCGTTTAATTGGTCATTTGCATTTCTTGAAGGATTTGGAATCTTGGGTATCTTAAGAATTACATCATCGATTGAAACTGTTTTACCCAATACCTTACCTTCTTCGCCAAGCCACTCTACCTGGACTAATTCCTTATCCCCGCCTCCTGTGGCCGCTACAGACATCACAGAGGTTACAACTGCTTCCTGAATAGAGCCCCTAGATCTCAAAACCCATACTTTTTGGCCGGTAGTAACTTTTTTGGAAACATTTGACCTCATATTTCTTTATTTCTCTTACGGTATACTATTGGGTATGCATTTTTAGTGAAACAAATAAAGGTATGAACTCTAAACTAGGTATTTACCTCGTTGGTTCCTCTTATTATTCAACCTCTATCTTAATACTCGCTCAAAATGCTCATTTTTAAATCTGTCACTTTGAAGATCAACTTTTCGATTCTACCGCAGGTGCCGACTTCCCAGACCTTCCTCCCACGATTATATGCAAAAATCACTCCAATTTCCTATGCAAAAACGATTTGAAAAACGGAGAGAAAAAAATTAATAATTTTAAAGTCAGTATTCACCATGTGTCTATATTTATAATCAAATTATAAATATTATAAGAATATTATTTGATTAGGGTTTATTACAATCACAATATACTGCACAAATGTTCCAAATTAATCTTTTGCCTAATATATATTAATTGAATTCAGAATACATATAACACATAATGATATGAGATATCGTATCAGTAGGTTCTACCTTTAAGGGCCTATTCACACTATCGGTTTCGCTCCCGCACCACTCTCGCTTCGCTTCCGGTCCGCTCTCGCTCTACCCCATTCACACTATCGCTCCGCTCCCGCTCCACTCCCGGTCCACTCTCCTAAAGTCTTACCATATTCACATTATATAATTTTACACCGTTCACTTTTGAAAGTTGTAAGCTATTAAAGCCATTAATAATCGAAGTTGTCTGTATTCGGATTTTAATTAATGATTAACTTTCAGTTATTATTAAAGTATTTATTTATTCATCAATTTTACGGCCAAAAAAAAGTTCAATATTTCGTTTGTAGAAATAGCTGTTAAGTGTACTTTAACATATCTCATATTTAGCCCTTTCTTATTTTTAGGCGTAAGGAGAGACAGTTAATTTCTCCATATAAACAAAAACAAAGGTACTTTATAGGAAACAAAAAAACAAACAAAAAAAGTCGCCTACCCCATTTAAGCCCCCTCAGAACATTTTAATAATGATAAAGCTTACCTGATATTAAACACCTAATTTTCATTAAACATGACGAATTTGATAAAAATCGTTAAAGCCGTTTTTGAGATCATCGAAAAAAAAGGTAAAAATTGGAAACAAATTATGAAATAAAGTCCCCCCCCTCCGATCAATTTTGATGAAAGGTTGGCAGTCACATCTTTAGCATATACATACATCAAATACCCAGTTTGATCAAAATCGTTAAAACCGTTTTTGAGTAAATAAAAAAAACACGTGAAAATGATACAAAATTTATTAAGTGAAGTCCCCCCTCCAGTTGATCAATTTTGATGAAATTTTTACAGTCATATCTGGTGCATATTAATACATCAAATACTCAGTTTAATCAAAATCGTTAGAGCCGTTTTTGAGAAAATCGAAAAAAACGAAAAATGTTTTTAAATAAAGTACCCCCTCCCTTTGAGCAATTTTGATGACATTTTTGCTGTCACATCGCGGGCATATACATACACTAAATACCCAATTTCAGGTTCGCACGGTTTATAGTTTTTGAGCTAGTCTGTTCACACACACACACGCACGCGCGCACACACACACACACGACCCCAAAACGTGTATTTCCGTTGAAAACAGGAAGTCGAAATTTTTCACGATCGCAATACTTCCACTTACTATATACATATTTCATATATAGGTAAGTGAAAGTAAAAATTAAACTAATCTAATTGTGACTCTTACCAAATGCTCCTAAACAAATTTGGGTATTACTTTGGATAAGCAACTCCTAGATGGCGGCCGGCGTGAGTAAACAACAAGGTATTCCGATCACGCCCTTCCGATATCCACAATTCAGTTCGGGTTTACCGAGAGTTTACGAGATCCGATGTCGGCTTTATACACGGTTGATAGATATATCTATCTATATGTATCTATCAACCGTGGGCTTTATACACATTTTTGGAAGAGAATTCATTCGTCGTTTACTTTATTAGTTTAGATCCTATATAAACAAAATCTTCAATCTAATAAATCATGTACGATTTGTTTTTTCTCCTATGGAGTCATATTTAAAATAATCATCTAATCATTTTAAAAAAATATTCCTTTTGGTTATTTAAATATATTTTTCTTGAAATAACAATATAAAATATAAAGATTTAATAACAATATAATACAAACATTTAATTAAATTAACCTTGTATAGAGGCAATATCGTAACTAATGAAGGTCTACTGAAGTGGGACTAATACTAGTTTTAACTTATTTAAATAAATTAATTCTTTTTAATTACTCATCAGTGGATTATAATAAAGTATGCCGATAATTATAGTTAAATTATTTTAATAGATACAATTTCTTAAACCTTTTATTCCCTTTCTTCAATCTAATAAATCATGTACAGTTTGTTCTTTTTCCTTTGGAGACATATCATTTAAAATCATCATCAAATCATTTTTAAAAATATCCTTTTTGGTAATTTAAATACATTTTTCTTGAAATACAAAAAAAATAATAATCTGGTGGTTAAGAATGCTCGGATTCTTATATTATTAAGTATTTGTACCTTGTGCATTTAACTTTAAATTTAAACAGGACAATAACATATTTTAAAAAAACAAACAAATAAATTTACAAAACAAAAGATTAATTATTCCTTTTTTGTTATTTAAAAACATTTTTCTTTAAATAACAAAAAAATAATAATCTGGTGGTTAGGAATACTCGGATTCTTATATTAATTTATTTGTACTTTTTCAATTTATACGTGCATTTAACTTGAACCCATTTAGGCCCGGTTTCTCCAATATAGTTTAAACTTAGATTAACTTAAACCGGATTATCTTTAATCCGAGGTTTAAACTCTGATTCACTTTCTACAGCCTTAGTTTAGTTTAAGCTCGGTTTAAATCAAATCATGTGAAGGTTATTATGTTTTTTAAAAGGTTGGTACGTATTACGGGGGAGATGACCCAATCGAGGAAGAAGAAATAGAGATGGCCATCTCTAAAATAAAAATCGGTAAAGCAGCAGGGCGCGATCAAGTCGCTCCTGAATTCATAAAGTATGGAGGGACTGAACTTGTAAAAGCGCTACAAAATCTCTTCCAAATTATATGGAATGAGAGAAGGATACCGAAGGATTGCGAAATCAATTTAATTGTTCCAATTCACAAAAAAGGGAGTCCAAGTGAATGCTCTAATTATACACCAATCTGCCTCTCCCCTGTGGTGTACAAGATATATACCAGCATACTGGAGAAAAGATTAAGACCCATTGTTGAGCCCTACCAGCAAGAGGAGCAAAGTGCATTTAGGCCAGGAAGACAGACGCAAGATCATATCTTCATCCTCAGGAACGTTATAGAAAAGGCATGGGACCGTGATAGGAATATATATCTTGCATTTTTAGACCTGAAAGCTGCTTTCGATTCGGTTCCTCGAGAAGAAATCTGGAGAGCCTTGCGATCAAAGAATGTGCCTCCCCGATTGATAGAGGCTATTAAATCTACGTATCAGGAACCGAAGGAAATAGTCCGCCTGAATGGTCAGGAATCCAAAGAGTTTAAGATGGAAATGGGAGTCAAGCAAGGAGATTCACTAAGCCCTCTTCTTTTCATCATCTACATGGATGAAATCGCCTCTTGCTGCAAAAGACGCACTGCCCGAACCCATATTGGGCAATGGAATTTACTCCCTGTCGTGGTCCAGTTTCTCCTTTTTGCTGATGACATAGTGCTTATTGCAGACACCCCTGAAAGACTCCAACAAGCAGTGATTGTGTGGTGTGAGGAGCTAAAATGGAAGGGTATGACCATAAACTCCGCTAAAAGCAAGATCCTGCAAGTTGGGAAATCAGAAGAGAATGTCAGGATCCTTTGTAACGATCAAGAAATAGGAGTGGTGTAAGACTTCACATATTTGGGTACGGTGATAAACAGATCAGGGAAGGTGGACTCAGAAATAACGAACAGGATCTCTAAAGCGAACTCGGTCTACTACCAGATCTGCAAGTCAGTTATCGGAAACAAGAAGTAAATCAGGAAACGAAGCTACACCTTTATAAGTCCGTATACCTTCCCGTCCTTCTTTATGGAGCGGAAAGCTGGGTCCTAACTGAGAGACTGCAAAGCCGAGTTACAGCGGCGGAGATGAGGTTTCTAAGAAAGATACTTGGGAAAACAAGAAGAGACCGCATCAGAAACGAGAGGATTAGGGAGGATCTAAAGATATGCCCACTCCAGAAAACTATTGAGACCCGCCAGCTCAAGTGGTTTGGACATGTCTGTCGCATGGAACACCACAGAGACCCAATTAAAACAATGGACGTCAGACCATTGGGCAAGAGGCCCAGAGGTAGACCCAGGAAGTCCTATTTGGGCCGATTCCGAAGACATAGGGAGACGGAGACAAAAGACGGCTGCCGAAATGAAGATCATGGCAAGGGACAGAGATACCTGGCGCCGTTGGCTAGAGACACCCCCACGCTGAGAGGCAAATGGGTGGAAGAGAAAGAAGAAGAAGGTATGTATTTGTTTACATTTCCTTGTTGAAACTTCTATGGAAAGAGAAGGTATTATAAGGGTTATGGAAACGTTATTTATAGGTATGTATTAGTTTGTTTTACCAAAAAAATAAATAAGGTGAAAGTTGTCTATATAAATAGAGCAAAAAGAAGTAAAAACTTTTCTCAGTGTGAAATTAATGTTCTTCTGGCTCTTGTGGAAGAAAAGAGAGACATTTTGAAACCAAAAAACAGATTTCGTCACTGTCCTTCTTTGACAGCTTGGTTTCAAAATGTCTCTCTTTTCTTCCACAAGAGCCAGAAGAACATTAATTTCACACTGAGAAAAGTTTTTATTCCTTTTGGCTCTATTTTTATAAACAACTTTCACCTTATTTACTTTTTTGGTAAAACAAACTAATATGTACCTGTTAAAAATGATAATTGGCCAGGAGATTTAACAATATTTATTTTATAGAACCTTTTAAATATATTTGAACAATTGAGTAGAAACACATGTTAATTATAACATACAATTTAAACAATTAAATTTAACTTATGACTTAATCACTGTCGAGTGATAAATCAATGATTATCCAACACTCCCCCTCACTCGGCAGGCTTGAGGTTAAGTCCAAGAGTCTTGATAAGAAGGTTTTGCCTGGGACCTGGTAGGGCTTTGGTGAGGATGTCTGCCTCCATTTCTTCTGAAGATTTAAAATGGACCTTGATCTCACCTTCCTGAACTTTTTCTCTAATAAAATGTTCTTTTATGTTAATATGTTTAGAGCGTGAAGATACAATTGGATTCTTAATTAAGTCTTGAGCAGAGGTGTTGTCATTGAAGATAACAATGGCATCTTGTGGGGATCCCATGTCCAACAGTAACTGCTTTAAGTGCATGGCCTCTTTTGCCGCATCTGTTAAAGCCATATATTCAGCTTCTTGAGTAGATAATGCCACTGTACGTTGTTTGCGGGACTCCCAACTTATTGTGGTTCCAGCATATTTAAAGCAATATCCTGTGTAGGATCTTGATATCCCCGACCCCACCAGGGACCACCACCGTCGCGAGTTAGCTCTCGCACACCTAAATTGTCATTAACTAATTACTATGGGTTTTTTTTTCCTAGTTCCTAAAATTAATTAATTAATTATACATTAAATATGTTAATAAATAATAGCTGATAATAAAATAATAATTAATTCAAAAGAAAAACTTATGTGCTTAATGCCTTGTTAAAAAAACCTTCTACAATAAGGGAAAGTAAAATAAATTAATTTAGAAATTCAATAGAACATTTATCAGACATACATATCCTTAGCCATATGTATCCTAATATTAAGATGTGATACTAATTTTGGAATACAAATCAGTACATTTTTGATATAGTGATTGGCAAGGGGGCGGTTTCATTATTGACTCGTATCACTGAGTCAGAGTCAAACTCTGAACTCATGCCTTCTACTTGTACCTCGTCTAGTAACTGCCTCACTCGCAGGTCTGTCTCCGTTAGGGAACCTTGTTGGCAAGAACCTCCTCCCGTTCCAAGAATATACTTTTTTTCTTCTGAAAACTTCTTCTAAGACGTTTTTTTAATATTTTCATATTTACCTTTTAGAGTTTTCCAATCTCTGAAAACAGCACCGCTCGTTTTATTGAATTTTTTCGCCAATTTCTTCCACTCATTCTCCTTCTCCAGAATTTTTTTCAAATTATGTTGAACCTTTTTATTATTATTATCATTATGTTTAAATAATAACTGATCTAAGTTAAGCGATATATAATTATTATAGCTTAATAATAATGAAATTACAAGTGAAACATAATTTACAACATAACCTTGATATTAATTATGAACCAATTACAATAACTAATAGTGCACGTTAAGAAAACAATAATTCTTGAGCAACAAGAGCGAGTATGTTATCACACAAAATGTTTGTTTCTATTTTCCAGTTTAAACCTAATTCAGAGTTTAAACCGGGAAAAATGAAGGATTAACTAAATCTAAGTTTAAACCAAATTTAGAGGTTAAACCGGCCATAGGCGGGCGCAAGCGACGGTGCTGCTTCTGCGACGGCGCTGCAGGAACTAGAGAAACGGGGATAAAAACGGGGCCATTACCTGGGATTCATAGGGTTTTTTGGCGTTTTTAATTTATTTTTCCATAATTAAAACCCGATTGAGCAAAAAATCATTTGAAAAATATCTAATAGGTATTGCTCGGTCCCTCAGTGTTCAATTAGAAAATCAAAAGACGTGTCATTCCCTTTCATTTCCAAAAAATAAAAAGCTTCTTAAAGAGTGGATTGTAAAATTAAGAATAGATAAGCCTGTTTCGAAACATATGACGATATGTAGTCTTTATTTTAAAGAAAGAGATTATATTTATCCAGGTAAATATTAGTATTTGACATTTTATTATTCCAAAATGCTAGTTTTATGCAAATAACATTGAGACCATAGTGTCATAGATTTGTTTTTCTTTTTTGATTTTCCCCATTTTTCTATTACATCCGTTGTGCTTAATTGTTCCATGTTTTCAATGCGAAGCCTGAAAGTTTTGAGAAATAAATAAATAATATGACAAAGAATCTAAGCTGTCATAACAATGATTGTGTGAATAGGTAATTAATGTTATTACTAACCGAAAAACGTCGAGTAAAGTTACAATGATGTGTTTGCATTTACCAGAACTACCAGCTTTACATGTACAATGACGAGAAAATTGCTTATTATTATTAATAAATTTGATTTCCACTTTTATTTGATGGGGCAGTCCTTTAAGATTGCTAGTTTAAAGGCACAAGGCTTGTAAAATAACTGTTTTTTTATTTTTAGATATTATTCCACATGTAAATATGTGGTTTGCATCAAGAATAGCCTGCCCATCAATTAATGGTCTTTTAAAATTACCAATTATCTCTATCACATCAACTAGGTCTAACACCGTTCTTTCCGACATTTTGCAAAACTACTAGCGTACCGTATATTCGATTGCGCCCGCCTATAAGAAACTTACATCTGGTTTAAACCAAGAGATAATCCGGATTAATTTTAAACTCGGTTTAAACCAACTTGGAGAAAGCGGCCCTTAATCATTTAAACAGTACAATAACATATTTTTAAAAAACAAACAAATAAATTTACAAAACAAACTATTAAATTTATTTGTTAAATGGTCTGTTTAGTTTAAAATTTTAAATTTTATGCAACCATCTCAGGAAATTTTCATATATTGAAATAATACTTCTACTGATATCTGTTGTTGTACTTTAATTATATTAAAGAAACATTCATTTGTACATTACGTTGGCTGTTCCCATTATTGAAGCGGGGAACTTGGTTATCTGGACTACATCTGCTCGGGAACTCTCGGTAAACCCGAACTGATTTGTGGATATCGAGTAGGGCGTGATCGGAAAACCTTGTTGTTCACTCACGCTGGCCGCCATCCTTGAGTTGCTTATCCGAAGTAATACCCAAATTTGAGTTATCTCTACAACGCGGTGCAGTGCAGTTGATGGGGAAAGAAAAGGACTCCTTAATGATTCCTTAATGATTGACAAACTCCTGATTGTAAGCGTGGCCTTGGTCTTAACAATCATGAGGACGACAGCATTTTGGGTAAGATGTAAGACTGCTTGTTATAAACGAACCTTTTGAATTTTATTGATTAATTATTTCCTTGTAAAAGTATTACTGTTTTCCTTATTTTTACGTTAAAATACCTAATAATCTTATAATATCTTAACAGTGCAATTTGTATTTTATATTTGATTTTTGTATTTTTACTTTGTAATTTTGTTTTGACCTAGGGAGTGAATATGGTAATATTTCCAATTAGAACTTGAATTAATATTGTAACCTCTAGGCTACATTGTGATGTACCAGTAGTAGCTAATAGAAACCTAATTTTTCGGTAAAACATTCCTTTTTCTTTCACAAAATACCTTCCGCTAACAAGCCCTTGGTATAAGAAGCTGCTTTCTGGATTGATTGCCATCAAAGTTCTCAACAGACTCATAAATAAGCTGTCTTCTATCATCATGTGCGGATCCAGCCGATCATAAAGGGGGGGGGCTGCAGTCCGAAAGGGGGGGGGGGTGCAGCCCCACAGCCCTTCATTTGGATCTGCTAATCAGATTTTTTACCTTTATGTTCCTTTCCCACAACTAAAATTCTACTTGTTCTGCACATTATTTGTTCTTTAACTTGCTTCCTTACATTAAGGAAAGTCAAATTCTATCTTTAAATGACTAAACATTTTCCAAAGGGAGTGGCCTGGATCCGCCAATGTCTATCATAAGGAGTTTAATTGTGCCCACTATGCCTTCAAAATGAGTGAGAAAGGTGATTCTCCTGTTAGGTTGGTCAATTTCTGATCTCTTTCATATCAGGGTCATTTTCTTGTCGATATCGGATTCTGTCAAAAGTCCTTTCTTCGTGCTGGAAAAGTTGGCATTTTTTGTTCGGTTCGGCTATTGTGAATGCAGTTAGGGGGACACGGTCTTCTAGGCAAATCTTCGCATTGAAAGGCTTTACTCTACGGGCCGGTGTTCAATCTCAGTCATATTCTTTGAGCTTCTGGAGATTCTGGAGCTTGTAGCCATTTGACTTCTTGTTCTTCATGGTTTCTGAAATTCAGAAGCCATTTCAAGCTAGCATGGTCAGTTCGCAACAAAAACGTACCATAAAATTAATTGTAGAAATGCTCCGCGGATTTAACAACGGCCAGGAGTTCCCGCCTGGGTTAAGCAATAGGAAACGCTCCGGCGGCAACAGCATCTTAAGATCCGGTCACATAACCGCACCGCAGCACGGCCATGTATCGGATCTGATTCACTTACGAAGGATAGATAGTAACCGGTCACACATGCCCGACACCGGGTCAGCCGACCTGTTACTATTGTTACTATCTACGTATTTGAATCTGAGCCGATACATGCCCGTGCTGCGGTGTGGTTATGTGTGACCAGACCTTTACTGAAATAACGACTGTGAAAAGTCACTTAAGACCGATCATGAAAATTTTGTTGAAAGAATGCTAAAAAATTAAAGAAAATCTTTGTTTTTGCTAAAGCATCAATGTCAAAATCATCTTTGTTCAAAAATACGAAGCCCTTTAAATTTATGAGAAAATTGTTTTAAAAGTTTATTAAAGGAAGTTTCTATTACTTATAACTCAATCTGTTATTGCAAGCTGGGCAACCAAAACATATCTAAATTTGAGTTTCATTAAAATTTGATAGACTATTTATTTGTCGATTTTTCGAATTAGAAGAATTCATTTTTGAACTTCATAAATAATACTTCAAAGCACAAATGGTAAAGCACTAACAAAATCCAAATCTTGATAACAACTAGTTAAACTGTAGTTACCTTCTGGTGAGTCTACTGTGCAATGTCAACGATCATGTAGCATTTTCTACGATTTTTTTCCTTTTAGCTATTTCTTAAATATGGATAAGCACAGGTTGGAAAAAAAATTCGTTTTGAGTTCTTCTTAGTAACGTTAAGTCTGAATATAGGTAGAAGATAATTAAGATAAATTACAGATTTTCTTTGCTGCTTCTTGAGCCTGGAGAAGTTTATTTTGAAGATTTCAGTGTTCATCTACAAGTTAAATCGGATGATCAAACCTTATCTGAGATAGGTCGTTTGAAAATATGTTCCAAATCACTTGTATTTGACCCCCAAGATCACTTAAGACCAATTATAAAAATTTTGTTGAAAGAATGTAAAGAAATTAAACACCATGAAAGCAATAAAACATTTAAGTAAGTCATTATTTATTTTCTTATATTATGATTTATATCGAGTTTTTAAATTTGCGTTTTGGTTGAAACAGTGTTCCTCATAGACCAGGGTATTTGACCATTGTGCAAGGCTATGTTCCAGATTTTCAAATAGGGTAAGCATAAGTTGAACTTTTATATTATTACATTACTGAATAATTGTAGGTACTAGTTTCCCTACGTTACTTCTGGGCAAAGCCAACATGGTGCCATTTAGTGTGGCCCCCATCTTCACTGACAAGGACCAGTTTGGGATTTTATTTATCTGTGAGAAGAGTGCAGAAGTTGAATGTTGGGGTCTGATAAAGGTAGGTTAGGCCATTTTTAACTGAAAAGGACAGGGGGATGCACTTAAATTTCAGTAACATAACCTCCCGAAATAGCCCAAGCCCTGAAGTAACAGTGAAATCTTTACCTAATTTTATATTATACAGTGGTGATTCCTATTTTTGTGTGAAATTCTGTAAAAATATCTGTACTATCCAGTTTTTCTAAATTTTTATTTATTACAATCAAGTTAATATCGATGTTTTAATGCTTATTGATCTGCCTTTTTATTTGTTTTACCTTGAATAGAAGAACTGTTGCCGTATTATTATGTTTGGTACTAGTTACCTTATGTTGCGTTCGGAATGGCCAATATGGCTTCATTTACTTTGGCTCTAATCTCAACTGACAAGGAAAGTCAGTTGAGATTAGAGCCATAGGAGGATATCTAAACTTGGGCGTTTAGATATCCTGGAAGAGCAGGTGGGAGTCGAAAGCTGGGATCTATTAAACTAGGATGGGACTTGTCTGTGTAATAAGCTAATACACGTTATCCTACACATAGATGTCTTGATGATTTAGATTGATCTGTATGTTTCAGGGCATCTAAACGAGTATGAATTTCATTTGTATCTTCTTGGATTTTTCTCAACTGTGAATTTGTCTTCAAAAATTCTTCACGTTGGCTACTGGAGTAGCTCTATAGCAAAAAAGTATTTCTTGCACTATTTGTTTCATTGTTAGAGGTTCTTCAATCATAGCTGCAAGCCGATGTTTTTATGTCTGCTCAATGCTTGAATTCAATCAATTGGTTGAAGGATGTAGGGGAGCAATGAGCTTCTGAAAACTTCCAGCAGCATGGCAGAACTTTTTGAAACTTTCGCTAGTAAAAATTGCTTCGTTGTCGAACCCATACCTGGCAAAAATGTCCTTTCAAAAGTTCGATGATTAAGAAAGATGTTGAACTTCCTTGACCAACATTTCAATATCTCGATCAGTTGCCTTCCTATCGACTTTCTATCAATAGACATAGCATTTAGCTAGTTGTTTCATTTTGTTTTCTCCTAGGTGAGTCAGATGGAGCTTTTTGAGCAAATTTGACTGGATGACAACTCTCGATCCTTTGAACAGTTTGCCATCGTCTATTGTATACTTAGAATCAGTTATATGATTTTCTAAAAACTTTAGAAGAGTCACTAATAGTTCTGAATCATTCACAGTTTCATTCTCTACGGTTTGGTAAATCAGCAGAGGGCTTACAACTGTAGAGAGAGAGAGCCATGCAAAACTCTGGTGAACCTCTTCGTTGATGCTACTGGCAAGCTTCTGGTTGCTAGGTGTTCTTGAAAAACAATCGATGTTGGTATTTTCATTCCCTTTTTTGAAAACTATTTCATAATTTAATCCAGAAGGAAACACTGCATATATTTGAAGCCTTGCGGGCATTATAACAGGTATTTTTGATCTTTGATGATTCTTTCAAGAGGCCTGTCGTCTGTGATCAACATAAATGGTCAAGCAATATAGTGATATTGATAAAAGTGATCAACAGAAAATAAAATACTAAGTGCTTCTGGGTCAAGCTGAGAGTAGTTTTGTTCCACTTGGGTCAAAGATCTTGATGTAAATGCAATGGGTCGTTCCTGATTAGCTATAAAATGAGATAAGACTGCTGCAATTCTGTAAGGACTGGCATCACAAGCTAATTGGACCAGAAGTTTAGGATCTTTGTTATGAGAGTCCTCTCACTTGCAATTTCTTGCTTCAGTGTTTTGAAGGAGAATTTACTTATTCAGTCAACTTAACCTTGGCATGTTTTCTTAATAATTTCCCTAATGGAGCGGTTATTGAAGAAGTGTTAGGAATGAAATAGGCATTGTACATTACCATTACGATGAAATGTCTCAGATCTTAGAATGTTCTTGGGTCGAGGTACCTCCAAAATTGCTTTGATGTTGTTAGGTGATGTTGAAATATTCTTAAATAGAACCGTGGTTAGATAATGGAATGGAAAGTGGACATCTCCAAGGAACTCTATGCTCTGAAACAGACTGCATTTATGGCAGTTGAAGTGAAGATAGAATTTCCCAAGGCATTGCTATTAAGTTACATAGTAAGGCCCAAAAGTTTCTGGCATGGGATAGAAGGAAAGATAAAAGAAAAAAAATTCAATTGCTATTGTTTTACAATTTATTATTATCCTCTATGTTAAACACACTCATACAATGATTTGGCAACATTTCTATGCCATATAAAAAATAATTTTCTTCGTTTTTAAAAAAATGTTCTTCCACCACTGCTTAGAGCTATTCATCTGTATTAAATCGCCTCTCACGAAGGTCAGGTTTATCTTTGAGAAAAGGTAGAAGTCGCTAGGAGCCAAAGCTGGGCTGTAGAGTGGATGAGAAATTTCTCGGAATCGACAGTCCTTCACAATGGCCTTGGTAACCAATTTTGTATGGAGAGGGGTATTGTCATTGAGCTGGACACCTCTCCTTAACTTCCTTTGCCTCTTCTCTTTAATGGTATCTCGCAACCGGTGATGAATAATACTCAAGATTCCATGTAGTATTCCTCTCTTTAAAATCAATCATTAATATTACTTTACAGTCCCAAAAAATTGTGGCCATTATCTTTTTTGTAGACAGCGTGACTCTTGCCTTTAAGAGATGTGCTTCTCCTGGTCTTGTCTATTCAATGGTCTCTGTTTTGCTGAGCGGATCATAATATAGAACCATTGTCTCATCCCCAGTTACAATTGAGTCCAAAAAATGTTTTGGATCGGCATTATACTCTGGTAAAAATTCATCACAGCAGTGAACTTGTTTGTCTCTTTGAGCAGCTAAAAGAATTTTTGGAACTCATCTTGGACTAACCTTGCTCATATACAAATAATCTTACAATCCTTTGATGATTCTCAGGAACACTTGTTTTTGAAAGCCCCAACCTGCTGCTATTCCTTGATTTTAAGTTGAGGGTCACACTGAATTCAGAGTCCACATGTTGAATTGTTTCAGAAGTTACAGCTTCCATTGGGCGACTGATACGCCGGTCATCTTATAGACTTTCTCTCCCTAAATTAAATATTTTTGCCCATTCTTTCACTGTGGAATACGAGTGGGAGGACAGTCCCTTGACATCATCCAAGCGCTCTTTAATTTGGACAGGAGTAAAAGAGAAAAAGAAGATTTTTGGGCGATGGGTATGGAGGGAGCAGGCATGGACCTATGTAGGTGTGCAGGTCCCAGCATGCTTGAAGGACAGGAAAGGAAGTAGGACAGGGCTGTAACTTAATGATCTTACTGTGGAAATTGCATTCCTCTTCAGGTGCACCATGAAACACTAGATCATAATTTGATTGAATTCAGTTGGAACGTTCTTGATACTAAAAGATAAAGTATTTATTCAGTAAATCCCTTGGTGGGTGGAAAAAATTTGAATTTTGCTCGATTGTTTGTTGACCTTAATATGAAGGCGTAAGCCTTTTTAAGTTTTCAAGAGATCCAGGCGACAAAAATATTTTGAACCTTGCAAGCTGTTTAAAATATCTTTTATATTGTAGATGAGGTAGTGTGAATTAGCTAATCACTCATTGACTCCTATTTTGTAATCAACACAGAGGTGAACTTCCCCCTCAGCTTCCGGAATTACCACCAAAGACCAACCCCAATCACTTGACTCTGTTTTTGAAATGATGTTTGCTGCTTCTGTGGTATCCAGCTCTTTTTCTACTGTCTCCCTCTTGGCACAAGGAATATCACATTTCCAATGGAATACAGGAGTAGCTCCTTCCTGTAAGGGGAGAATTATTAGAAATTCGGGGGCACAATCTATTTTAAAATCAGCAATTTCGCCTTGAAAAATTGTCTCAAAGACCGAAACTCTGTTGATCTCCTTAGTGATTTGATAAAAATTGATGCTGAGCCACCAGAACATTTTTCTTTGGTGATATGTGGTTATCTAACTTTTTTGTTCAGCTTTGACATGTAAAGGTGATTGAGGTTGAATTTTGGCTACGAGTAGAGAGACCATGTTTTGTTGAATTTCCAGGAAGGTTTTGAATTGTTCTGAATACATGAATTTAAACTATTTGATGAGGATTATTTAAATTCTTGAAATAAAGAAATGTGCTTTATAGATTATAGCACTGATAATTCAATGTTGATGTCTATTCAAAATTGATATTGTAGATTCGGTTATCGAATCGAAAAATTTGAATCAATTATTATCATTACACTAACTCTTTACCTTCGACTTGTGAAGTTAACAATTAATAAAAATTAAAATGTCCTGATTTCTTAATAAGAGGTTTATTAAGTAATTATTCTAAAGAATATAATTTTTAACTGGAAATTTTGATAATAAGCAATTATGAACTTGAACTAAACGTCTCTTGGATAATAATAATAAAAAACTAAATATATAATAAAATAAAAAATACTAAATACCTGTTTTATCAACTCATTGCCAAAACTAATGTGGTCAAGTATTGGAATTGATGTGGTGTTTAAATTGGTAATTGATGTTGAGAATAAGTAAAAAGTGATCCAATAAAATGTGCATAAAGTTTAGACAATCTATTGCCACCAAAAACCCCAACTGTGTCAATTGATATTATTTTATGTGGCTCTGTAGCAGGGCCAAGTGTTGAAAGCAATCCTAACATTCTACTTCTTCTTGTTTTATTTTCGTAGCATATAGAGCAACTTCTACAAAACTGGCTTATCAGCCAATTCAGGTGTTTAATATAATAATGAGGTATAATTTTCTAAATTAAAAGCGCTTAACCTATATGACCATAAAATTCATGTACCTTCTGTATCAACTGACAACCAAAACTTTAGGATATAAAATGTTTTTGACTATTTCTAATGTTTTTAATACTAATACCTCCTTTCTGGTTACTTTTGTTGAGTTCTGAATTTAATTTTGATTTCTTTTCTGATTATCTATTAATGTGGATTACATTTTTCTTCCATTGTAATCATATTTACAATCTGTAATATGTCTTCTCCATTCTCAATGTTTTCTAAAACATGATTTCTGGACAAAGAATCTGCTTCTATATTTTGTTTACCTGGTGTTGAGGAATCAATTATCGCTTATATTTCAGAAGCAAGAGGTTACCTATTAACACATATGTTAACTTTTACTTTTGTAAAATATTCGGTCAACAAACGACTCAGACGTCATGGAGAAAGAACACTTCTGCAGTGGCCTGGAGCGAGCTGTTAAAGCAAGGAACAGCCACAGGAGTATTTTAAAACTGGGAGACCTCAATGTGAGAACAGGCAGTTACCACTTGAGGGCATGTTGTGTAATGGGTCCTCATGGTGGAGAGCGCATTAAAAATGAACGTGGAGAGCGCCTTATTGAGTTCTGTATTGAGAACGATCTTTTGGGAAACTCCTTTTACCCGCACAAACGGGTCCATAAAATAACTTTCTCAGCCACTGAGAGAAACGCCAATAGCGTCATAGGCTATTTAATTTATAGCCGTGACATCAGGAGGCATTTCACAAATGTGAAGGTAATTGTCAAGACAAATCACCAGATAAATGGCGGATATATGTGATGGCACAAAATAGGGCAAAGGAAGCTGTGAGGAGAGCAAAGAAAAAATCGATGGCATTAAACAATTTTGGAGGAAAATTAAGGTTTTAATTGGACGCAAAAGTAAACCTATCAGAAATGTGAAGAATGAGTGTGGGAAGGTCATCACAGAAGATAAAGCCATTCTAGAAGTCTGGCGACAGTATTATAACAAACAATTTGGTAGGGATGATAATTACCCAGTGAACTCCGAAGGACAGTGGAATGAGGATGGTGATTGAAGAAAGACGAGGTGATTGAAGAAGACGAAATAGATAGAGCCATCTTGAAAATAAAGAATGGAAAAGCGCCAGGTCGAGATAATATAATGGCAGAGTTTGTGAAGTATGGCGGCCCTGAGCAAGAGAAGGCATTACAAGCTCTCTTCCAAAGAGCCTGGAACGAAAAGAGGATCCCAACTGAGTGGGAATATAATGTCATAGTCCCAATTCACAAGAAAGGATCCCAGGCCGAATGCTCTAACTATGGACCCATAAGCCTTTCACCTATAGTTTACCAACTATAGTTTACAAACTGGTTTACAAACTAGGTGGGAGGGTCCTGCACCTATATATTGGGCCGGGGATAGCCGAGCGTGTTGGAGCGCGGCCCGCTTTAACACGCTCGAGCCGAACGGTGGCGGTTCGAATCCGCCCTGGGATAGTTGACTTTTATTTCATGGAGGCCCCACTGAATAAATCTCGACCTACCCACCATGGTTAGGGTAGGTTGGTTACACTTGTAGAGTAACCCCCCTTATGCCACACATGGCCAGGTAGGGGTACCGAACAAAAAAAAAAAAAAAAAGTTTACAAACTATATACAACTGTCCTAGAAGGAAGACTAAGGCCCCTAGTTGAACACCTTATTGTGAAAGAGCTGGGTTTAGACCAGAGCGACAAACCCAGGACCACATCTAGGATCTCTACCATCTCTACCAGGACTATCTCTAAGAAATGGTATCAAAAAATCCGAGATAAAAGTATGTACCTCGCATTCCTAGACCTTAAAGCAGCATTCGACATGGTTCCCAGACATGAAATATGGGAGGCTCTTAGAGCTAAGAACGTCTTAAAAAATTTAGTGGACGCTATTAAATCTTACCTACACCCAAAGAGAGTTGTTTGGTTGACGGGTTGGAATCTGGTCACTTCAACATAACAAGGGGGGTCAAACAAGGAGATAGTTTAAGCCCATTGTTATTCCTAATCTATATTGATGAAGTGGCTGCTATCTGTAAAAGAAGAACATAAAGAACGTTCCTAGGTAGAAGAAACCTTAGTCCAATGGTGATACAGCTTCTACTCTATGCTGATGACGTTCCTATCACTGATTCAGTTGAAAAGTTACAGCAAGCAGTGACTGAATGGTATGAGGAACTTCGCCGAAAGGGGATGGAGATCAATACCAGCAAAAGCAAGGTGCTAAAAGTTGGAAGAAGGATCGAAGAACTACATGTGCTGTGCAATGCAGAAGAGCTGGAAGTGGTCACCGACTTCACCTTCTTAGGAACAGTCATAGAAAGATCTGGGAAAGAGGACTTGGAAATATCGAACAGAATAAGTAAAACAAATGCAGTCTACTACCAGATCTGCAACACTATTGTAGGAAAGCCAGAGGTGACTAAGGATGTCAAGCTCCATGTATTTAAATCGGTATCCATTCCAATACTTTTATACGGCGCAGAAAGCTGCGTATCGACAGATAAGCAGGAGAGCAGAGTCACTGCTGCTGAAATGAAATTTTTACGCAGAACTGCCGGTAAGACTAAAAGGGACCGTATTCGAATTGAGAGAATATGACAGGAACTCGAGATCGCCCCATAGAAAGAGGTTCTGCAAACCCGCCAATTGAAATGGTTCGGACATGTAGTTAGGATGGAGGAACATAGGGACCCATTAAAGACGATGGACTACGGTCCGGATGGCAGAAGACCTAGAGGACACCCAAGAATGTCCTTTCTCGAATATATTAATAGACTTTGCAGAGGAAGAGGCAAAGATCTCCAACAGACCAGGAATTTGGCAAGGAACAGAGAGGAGTGGAATTCCTGGCTATGCACTCCCCTATGCTGAAAGGCACAAAGGGGATAAGCGAAAAAAGAAAAGAAAAATATTCGGAATCATTTGCACTTGCATAATTTTAGAAATTGTATTTATTCTATATTTCTAATATGTATTGGCTAATCTTTGTCTTTTCTATAAAATTAAAGAAAATCCTTAATCCCTTATTCAACACCTGGGGAGTAAATCTTGAAATTATATTGGGATAAGTCAAGCATAAGATCACCTAGGTTTTTCAGTTCTAGCCTTCAGCCTTAAATATTTTCAATTTATAACTGGTCCTCTAATTTCCTGGGATAAATTGTTCCATTTGTTTTAGTAGATCTAAACTACTAGGTAGGAGCAATCACCAGGACACCTTATTTTAATATATTTAAATGACGTTGCAGCCACACGGCCATCTTCTAGTCACAATCTGCCTATGCTAGTAATTTTTCATTCTTATTTATTTAGCAATATTAAACAGTATTGCTTCGTTTAAATTTTTAAAAAAAAGAAAATGTTTCACCATTTTATGGTATTCTAAAAAAGTGTTTAACAACTGATTTAACTACTCCAATCATTCATTGGCCACTCATTGGACAGAGTGTAAATGTAGACACGCCCGGCTATGAATGAAATTCACACCATTAATTTTTTTTAAAATGTTATTATTCTCCATCAATTTTTTCTTTAAATCTTTTATAATTTAATGATGATACCCCCTGTGGGTAGGGGATAGAATTTACCCACGGAATCTCCGCCTGTCGTAAAAGGCGACTAAAGGAGCCAGTTGTCCCGAGGTTACGGGGCCTCTCGTGTCGGGCCAATCACCCACATGAGAGTAAAAAGGATTCAAAAAACCACACAAGGCCTCGGAACAAATGGACTGTCTAAACGGAAACGACGCGGCTCGGAAAAGGACCTTAGGTTTGGAACCTGGAACATAAAATCACTGACAGGAAAGGAAGTTGAGCTTGTTGATGAAATAAAGAAATATGAAGTAGATATCCTGGGAATGGCTGAGGTGAAAAGGAAAGGAAGTGGAGAGGTAGAGCTGAATGACGGATATTTTCTGATATATGCAGGGGTACCAAAGGGTGTTCGTGCAAAAGAAGGGGTTGGGATAGTCATGTCTTCCTCAGCATACAGCAGAGTCGAAGAATGGGAGCCTGTCTCCTCTAGGATCATACTTGCAGACCTCCAGGTAACCATTGGTAAGTTAACAATCATCCAAGTATATGCTCCTACGGAAGATGCAGGGTTACTGGACAAAGAATTATTTTACTCAGACCTGCAACGAGCAATTGATAGAAGCAGAGACAAAGGAAGGTTAATAATTCTCTGTGGAGATTTTAATTCGAGAATTGGACGGGACCACAGAACATCATTCGGAGCGATGGGGCCTCATGCAGGTGAAATCGTTAAAAACGAAAATGGCCAAAGATTAATTGATTTCTGCGTCGACAATGATCTCTTGATAGGTAATTCCTTCTACCCACATAAGAGGGTACACAAAATTACTTTCTCAAGCGCAGTTGGAAATAGTGTCATCGACTATTTTATTTATTATCGAGGAATTCGACAATATTTCAGAGATGTGGAAGTAATAAGAGGAGCAGAAATAGGCACAGATCATCTGTTATTAGTTGCGGATACCAGTATCTTAAGAACCCGGAAGCCTCAAGCACTGCCCGGAAGCAGCGTTGGATCGAGGCCCCTCCACGCTAGTAATGGCACAAAGGAGGAAGATAAAGAAGAAGAAGATAATTTAATGATTTACCAGCATCACATTGAAGCCACTATCATAAACAGCTTTCACTATCTCATCTTTATTAACCTTTACATTTTATGCAATTAATGGCATACATTTCTCTTGATGACCTAGTTTTTTTTAAGCTCAATTCTAGATAGCTCTTCAATACTCTCTTCCATATTTTCTACCAAAGTCACTCCAAGTGATTCTAAATTCTTTGGTTTTGTTCTACAATAATTATCAAGGTGATAGCGGCCAGGTTTATCAAGCTTCTCATGCATATAACATGGTCTCTTTTCATCACTTAGACTAGTATATCATGTTTTTGTTATTTGCTACTGGACTATTGCAAAATATAAGATAATCTCTCATCTTTGATTTTCTATAGCAATCATCATACTATCTGAGCACATCAGTTGTTTTTAACTTTTCTTTATCTAACTTATCTTGTTCATCTAATAAAGATAGACCTTTAACTTTAATGATTTATTCGGGAAATATCCGAGATTGAACTCTCAACTTTCAACAACAATCTCTCCGTCTTCACAAAGTATAATTAATCAAGGAACCATTGATATACTTAAAATTATATTTTTTTTAGATTTTCATTTTTCTATGGTTATCATTTCTTTAATATTTTGTTTAAAATTATTATTTTCGTGATGTATTATTTTAGGAAAATCAAATTTAAACAAATGATTTGTTTGCCTGTAATGCTTAGTGAGAGCTGTTTTTTCTGGTTTGTTAGGGTTTTTAGTGATAGAAGTGCAGCTATATTTATGTTGATAGATACGTTGTTTAAAATATTGTTCCGATGTACCATAATATGTTTTTCCACAATTACCTTCGCAAGGTATTTCATAAACTATATTTGACTCTAATTCTAGTTTATCTGTATCTTTGATTTTACTGTATAATTTTCCAATCGGTGGAGGTATTACTGAATGTGACAGTGTAATCAGTTTTATTAGTGTTATTTGTGTGCGTTTTAGCAAGCCTTTCTGAGATTGTTTGTATGTAAGGAATAGTTTATTATCTTTTACTGTTTCTTTCATGCTTTTCTTGTTGTGGTTGTGTTGTAGTTGTGTTTGTTTTAGTAAATTGCAAATGAGTCTGGGTGGATATCCATTGATTATAAGAAGATCTACTACTTTATTTTCCGCTGTTTGTTTATGATTTTCAGTGGATAATTATCTAGCGCAGTTTATTAATTTTATTGCAGTGTTAATTTTATACCGCTTGGGACATTGGCTAGTATAATGCAAGTATCTTCCAGAATGTATGGGTTTTTGCCACTATTTTGTTTCTATTGTCCATTAGGGTTTCAGATTAAAACTACGTTAAGAAAGGGTATTTTCATTTTCGATTTCTATAGTTAAATTTATTTGGTGTGAATATTTATTAAATTCTGCTAAAATTATTTCTTTTTTTATTTCCGTCTGTTAGTATATCGGTCAGAATGTCATCAATGTATTTAAATAGGAATGGGATGTTAAAAGGGATTTTGGGTGTAACTGTAAACTGAGTGTAAGAGATCCCCTTAATATATTTGACACCTAAAATTGGAGCAATCGGAGATCCAATTTTTTTTTTGTCTCTTGGCCCTAAACATAGTATTCCTCATGAACCCAAAAAATTACCCATAACGCCTTTTATTATTGATATAGAATTTATAATACAAAATAGTGTAGAGGAGATTAAACGGGATGAAATGTGTCAATATAATAACAAATTATAGTAATATAAAAAATAGTAATAGTAAATATAGTATAATAGTAATAACAATAAACACCTCTACACTACAAGAATATACAAAGAAACTAGAATTTTGGAATTCGAATGAATCTTTAACGTCACCTAAATTATATTCATATGAATAAATTATATTCATTAGTTGAAAATCACAAAAATGGTAACCCTGTTAGACCTATACTTTCTTTCATTGATTCTCCAACCTACAAAGTATCTAAATACTTAGCAAACATATTAAACCACCTGTCCACCAATATATACAATGTCAAAGATTTATTCGAATTCCAAAATAAAATAATAAATATTCACATTCCAAAAGGTTACAATATAGTTTTGTTAGACTCTTCTTCATTATTCACTAATATTTGCATCACAAAAATAAAAATAATCATGAATATAATTTAGGTGATGTCGGAGAATTTGTTATGAGTTTAAGGTATGTTTTAGTGTCTATAAATTTTTGTTGTTTGAGTTTTCCTAATGTTTGTATCTTTCATTAATTTGGTGTTGGATTGCTACTGACTTTATTGTATGTTTGCTCATCATTTAATAAAATTTTCGTTTTAGCAATGTAATCATCTTTACTAATAGCCATGGTTTGATTTGTTTGATCTGTTTTTGTGATTATTATATGAGGTTGTGTTTTTAGATTTTTTTTAATTTTTTTGTATATTCTTTTAGTGTAGTATATTTATACACTTTTATCATTTGAATTATATACAGTCATACAACCTATATATTTCATATATTTAATTACTATTACCTTTTGTGTAGTTTTACCTATATAACTCATATAATTGAATTCCACCCTATTTGTTCATTGTAGGCATGATTATGAGACCAATATAGTCTCGAAACGTTGCCATAATATAGTTGTTTATTATTTACTGAACCTCAAGAACCCTATTATAACACACTCTCACACGCACACGCACACGCTCACACACGCACACATTTATGAAATATATAATATATAATTATTTTAACTGTTTAGAGATTTAACAAATACCAATGTGCTGGAAGTAATTTGTAATCAGTATGTAGAAATATTTGAGGGAAATATTTTAGCTCCATATAAGTTTAAGAACGTAAGTTTTCAATATTATTATGATCATTGAAGTAATTAATTATGTTACTATATAAGTGAAAAATGTAACTTTTTTTATTGTTGCCAGAATGAAAGAACATTTCTTTTTTCATTGAACTACGCTAACATTAAAGACTGCTTACCTTTGGTGTGTCAACTTCATAGAGCTTCTACTTTACCTGCTGCTGAACAAAACCAGATGGTAACAAAAATGTTTTAGTAATCTGTAGTTAGCCTTTGAGTAATATTTTTTATAATAATTGTTTTATATAGGTTGCTGCTATAGAGCTATCTCGACAGTCCCTTGTAAAGTTTGATCCATTATGGCTTCATGACGTGGATGAACGAATTGTTTTAGAAATGACTGGTCATAAGATTACGCCTTTGGTTATGAACCATGGACGAATTATACTGTCAACATCAACTTTATATTACCAACCATTCAACAAGATTGAACCAGTAATGAACCCTTGAGTAAACATATGATTCTTTACTTGTAAAAGTTATTGAATTGAGGTTTTAGGTATATAAAACATATAATTTGTACCAGAATATTTGTATAACATATTTTAATTTTTTCAGTACCATATTTTGAAAATTAATCTGAAAGACATTAAAAATATAATCAAAAGGAGATTTCTTTTGCAACACGTGGTAAGAATTCATTATCAAATAATTTCTCGAAAATACTCATTATAACTGAATTTTTTATAAAAATAGTCGTTTAAGTTAACTTAATTTATCATTTGTGAGGGTCTAGAGCTTCAATGTGGAGAAAATCATCTTTATCTTTCATTGAAAAATCGATCAAAACGTGATGAGTTATATGAAGCCCTTCTTGCACTGCCTTCATTAAATTTAGATGATTCTCAGCAAGAAATAATGGCACTTCATTGGGTTAATGGTTCCATTTCAAATTATGATTATTTATTGTATTTGAACAGGTATATTATTAATAATGTTTAATTGCACCGTCATGTAATTAATGAAATAAGTTTATATTAAAATATGATTTTAGCGAAGCTGATAGGACTTTTAATGATTTGACTCAATATCCTGTTTTTCCATGGGTTGTTTCTGATTATACTTCTCCTGAATTAGATCTGGATAATCCTAGATCATTTCGCGATTTGTCAAAACCCATTGGTGCCCTTAACCTTGAAAGGTTTCAAAAATTAAAGGTATGATTTTATAAATGGTTTTTTATGATTAAAAAAAAAACTATTAGTTTATTAAAGATAATAAACTATTGTTTACTCTATAATAATCTGTTATTACTGATTCAATACAATTTTTTTTTTTTAAGAGTATGTCTTTGATTATTATAATAATAATGATAATGATAATGTATTCATGAAGTCAATTTATGATAAATGAGATAGAATGAAAAGAAAATTAGCAAAAAAAAAAAATTAAAAAATCTGGTGTGATGCGCTCAACACATAACTTTCACTTATCAACTTACTAAGATTAGAAATTGACCTGTTTTGATAAATATGTCAACACCACTGCTCAAATTTACATATTTTCCATATTCATTTACTTATTATTTTCACTTACCTATATATGAAATATATAGGAAGGGAAAGTATTGCAATCATGAAAAATTTTGACTTCCGGTTTTCAACGGAAATAGACGTTTTGGGGTCCCCTGAGTCTAAATAAGCAAGTCCCACGAAATGGTCTGTGTTTGTGTATGTGAACAGATTGGCTCAAAAACTATAAACCGTACGAACCAGAAATTGAATATTTCATGTATGTTTATTAGGGTGTCCCTTATTTTTCGAAGTTTTAAATTTATAACATATAGGTCTTAGTTTTGTTCATTTGCCTCTAAAACACTCGGAAATAAATTTTTACCCTATTTGGAGTACGGTAACCCGTGCCGACTTGCATCGAATCATGTTCAGACATGTTGCGCGGCAGTAGCGGTGCGTATTCACGGCATTTTTCATTTGTTCTCAATTATACTCGCACTTAACACATTGTTATACATTTAAAAGATGGCAGTGGAATTAAGAAGCAATAAAACATGTGTTTTCTTAGTTGGTGACATAAATTATCTAATAACAGGCGCAAAGTTATCGTCTAATCGTCAAGTTCTTGCTGTATTTTTTTTAATCATTCGTGAAGTTAAATTAACTGTTAGTAAAAGCGCTAATCTCTTCATTCGGGAGTGTATTATATTTTGGGAAAAAGCTAGAATCCCTACCAGAGCTATACCTAACTGTGTAAAAAAACTTGTGGATCTTCACCATGCTTGGAGGGAGTTGCAAAAAATTCTAAAAAAATACAAGATATTAACAAGCGCCGTGAGGAGGACTTTAAGAACAATTTAGATAATTTATTTGACATAGCACATGCTGGTGCTTTGGATGAAAATTGAAGAAGATAAAATATTTTTACAAAAAGAAAGAGAATCAGGGCGTCCAGGGTGTTTAGCGGGTGTAGACAAAAAGTTAGCTAAAAAGAAGAAAGGGCAAGACAGAGGAAATTGAATGAAGAGAAAAAAAAATGTGAGAAAATAAAGTGTCGGTCATGTAATTTGAAAAACAATTAAACACTTTTCCATCACAGTAATTCTAAAAAATCAGGCACTAATCTTATCAGCATACTTTCAGGATGCGAAATAAAATTGAACCAGGACTCCAAAGGGTACAGGCTAAGTACCACAACAATTTTTCCCTTTTTCACACAGTTGTGAGGTCACTCCCTAGCTAGTTTTTCATACACCCACCAATCCCCTCAGAAAAAGAAATTTCGAGTTGAAAATATATGGGGGTATTTTTTCCTAAGTTCACTCAGTTGCTTTCAGGACGTGGAGGATGGTGTAAAACTGAAAAATATTTTTATGGTGAGTCCCTCCCTATAGTACACTTGACATCATTGCTAAGGAGCATTTGTCCAAGCCATCAAGAAACAGAAACATAAGAAAACATGACTTTGAAAATCCTAAAAAATTAAGAGCCAAATACCACCATAATTTTAGTATATCACCCCAAATATCACCCCTATATACTTCAGGCTATAGTAGAAGCACTAGATCTTAGCTGTGATGATTTTCTGATAAACAAATCGTCTATTCAACGTATTCGCAGTCAACAGAGTCGAAAAGATAGAGTGGAATCTATAACATCAGATTTTCAGAATAATATTCCTGAAATGGTGACCGTTCACTGGAATGGAAAATTATTATCTGGACTTTACCTGAGAAGTTCTGAAGAAGAACGCCTGCCAATTCTAATATAATTTGGAAAAAAGAAACAACTTCTGGCTGTACCCGACCTGGTGAGCTTTTCCGGCCAGGATCAAGCTAAAGCTGTGTTGAACGCACTTTATGGCTGGAACCTCGATGAAAAAGCACAATTAATGTGCTGTGACTCAACTGCGTCTAATACAGGGCAATTGAAAGAAGCTTTTGTACTTTTGGAACAAAAACTAGACAGGTAATGACTACTCTTTGCTTGCCGCCATCACATTTACGAACTGGTTTTAAAATGTGTGTTCGAAACAAAAAACCACCAAGTCATAAGTAGCCCTGATATCCCACTGTTCAAAAAGTTTAGAGACAACTGAAAAACTATTAATCCTGCTGCCATTGAGCTATATACCAACATCGTCACACGACATTTTTGTAATACAGCAATAGAACATTTATTGATATTTTATAATCAACAACTGCAAAAAACCATTGGACGTGACGATTATTGGGAACTGATTGAACTATCTATTGTTTTCTTAGGAAAAAAAAAATCAAAATTAGACCTCCTGGAGCGAAACATCAAGCAAGGTGGATGGCTAGAGCTATTTACTCTTTAAAGATATGTTTGTTGCAATCCCAGTTCAAAAGCGCCAAGGATATGCAAGCACTTCAAGACGCCTGTTTATTCAATGCGGTTTCATGTGTAAAACCATGGCTTGGATGTAGTCTGGCGGTAAAGGCACCAAATCAAGATTTGTGCTTTTTAAAGGGGCTTAAGGAATATGAAACTTTTGACAAATTGATCTCCAAAGCAGCCCTGAGCAAGTTTAGTCAACATCTTTGTTACTTGTCAGAAGAAATTGCCGTTTTATCACTCTTTGATGATGAATTTAATGAACGAACTAAAACAAAAATTATAATGAATTACCAAAGAGAGGGTTTGTATGATTCTGGGAAGAGATTCATTCCATCTGAAGAAGATATGTCTGATTATTTGTGTAGTAAGTAGGAATACAATAAATAGTACTATTTTTAAACTGTTTTTAATAAATTGTTAGTAATACTGCCTTATTTATTATTGCAGGAAAATCATTAAGTGATTCTTTTTATAAATATTCCATAAAAAATTTAATATTTCAATTCATTTAGCTGTATAACGGAAAGGGTTAAAAACAGCAATTTTCAAAATCTTCAGAGTTCTGTCGGCACGGGTTAACGTTGACGTAGGAAGATGAAATTTTGTATTTAAGTAAGTCTGGGTAGTTTAAAAAGAAATAGGAGGTATGCATTTCGATATCTAAAAAAATTTTTTTTTCACCTATGTAAGGGACACCCTAATGTATATGCCTACGATGTGACAGCAAAAATTTCATCAAAACTAGTCAAACGGAGGGGGTACTTTATTTAATAGATATTATCTTTTTTTTATATCTTTTTTCGTTTTTCTCAATTATGGGTCTTAACAATTTTGATCAAACTGGGTATTTGATGTATGTATATGCCCAAAATGTGACGGCCAAAATTTCATCGAAATTCATCAATTGGAGGGGGCACTTTATTTTATAAATTTTGGTTAATTTTCAAGTGTGTTTTTTATTTACTCAAAAACTGATGTAACTTTAATCAAGCGGGGTATTTGATGTATGTATATGCTCGCAATGTGACAGCCAAAATTTCATATCCCATAATATCATTGATGAAAATAAAAACTTTTATTTAGTAATAAAAAAATTTATTGTACTTTAGAGAGTAAATACGTGATGCTCAAATTATTTAAAGCATTTAAGGTGTGAAAAATATGGTATAAGATAATCTTTAATTAGTTATATTTTAGTTTAGAAACTTTAGTTTCATAATAGATTGCTGAATACAATATAAAGTGATTTTAGAGGAACAGCAATCGTTCTTGGTTTTCAGAAAGGTGTAAGAGACAAACTTTACTATGAAACGTAAATACACCTTCTATCAATTCACCTCCACGATATATTTAACAAAAACAACTCGCAGTAAAAACAAGCAAGCAGTAAAAAAACCTCGATTGTTGATGAAATTAGACCCATTAAAAAAAGAAATAAGCAATAATGAATCATAAAGTACTGAGAACTTTAAAGTTTTGCAATACAAATACTCTGCTTTTGGAGATACACAAATATAAGCATATACATGTGGGAAAATGTGTGAAGTTGAGGAGTGGCGTTTACATATTATCGAAACATGTTGATTTCTAACCTAAGTAGTGTGTGCACAAGTGAAGGTTGTGTTGTGCACATTACACCAAACTTTTTATAAGTAAAGGGCGTTCTGCTCATGGGAAAATATTCAACCTATTTTGAAACATAAATTCATATTTAAAGGAAATTATTTATTTCCATGGTAACTAAATGAAGTTTTCAACAACTGAATAGAGAATTATAGAATCAGAGGCTATCGAGCATTATGTTTTTAATGAAATTTTGGCTGTCACATCATGGGCATATAGATAGTTCAAATAACCAGTTTGATCAAAATCATTAGAGCTGTTTTTGAGAAAATAAAAAAAACAACGTAAAAATGAGATAACATTTATTAAATAAAGTACCCCCTCCATTTGACCAAATTTTTGCTGTCACATCGCGGGCACATACATACACTAAATACCCAATTTCTGGTTCATACAGTTTATAGTTTTTGAGCTAGTCTGTTCACATACACACAAACAGACCAGTCAGTAACTTTGTAAGTGAAAGTTGTGTGTTGTGTGCATCACACCAGATTTTTTTTTTTACAACTAACTTACAACGAACTAACTTACGAACCTCGATTCATTAACCTCTGAAAAGCTAATTCCTTATTTTGACTCACTTTCCCAATCCCTTGATCCTATTTATTTGTCATCCTCCATTGATGAAATGGTGGAATGCCTCTCGTCTAATCTTTCCACTTCCCTAAACCAACATGCTCCTCTCAAAACCTTCACTTTTAGACGTCCTGCCGCTCCCTGGATAAGTCCTGAAATCAGAGAGCTAATGAGGAGAAGAGATGCCGCCAGGAGACGTTTCAGACGCACCCGTACCGCCGAAGATTACTCCTCCTTCAAATTCCTATGCAACCTCACCCAATCATCCTTACGGCGTGCCAAGGTAGAGTTTTTCCATAACTCCATATGACAAGCCCAAGATCCTAAGTCCAAATGGAAAATCCTTAAAAAACTATCAGTCGTCAAATCCAAATCCTGTACCCATTATCCTATCGATCCAGATGAATTAAATTCCTATTTTGCCAACTCTCCAACTATCCCTCACCCCTCCTCTATTCTCTATTCTCTATTCTCCTCTATACTCATTCACACAAACCTTCAACCCTGATAACTTTTACTTCCTTAATATTACACCCGAAGACTTGCTATCCTCCGTCCTCAAATCCAGAACCAATGATTACAGTCCTGACCAAATTCCTGTAAAGATAATCAAACTCTGTCTTCCTGTCATCTTCCCTGCTCTTTTACATATATATATAACTTTTCCCTACAAAATTCTATATTTCTAGAAGCCTGGAAAAAAGTGATAGTTCGTCCGCTGAACAAAGTACCCATTCCCATCTTAGCCTCCAACTATAGACCCATCTCCATCCTCTCTAACCTTTCCAAACCGCTCGAAAGAATTGTCCACTCCCAACTCAATGCCTTCCTTGAGCGGAATGCTCTCCTCAACCCTCTTCAGTCCGGCTTTCGTTCTCATTATTCCACACAATCTGCTCTGTTAAGGATCACTCAGGACCTCCACTCATCCATAGACGAACATAAAATCACTATCCTAATTCTCTTTGATTTCTCAAAAGCGTTCGATACCGTCAATCATGAGATCCTCCTTTCTAAACTCCAAAACCTTTCCTTGTCAAACAGCGTCTTAAAGTGGTTCCTCTCCTTCCTATCTCAACATTCACAAACAGTTCATATTCCTGATAAACCCCCTTCCTCATCTCTTTTACTATCACGAGGTATACCACAGGGATCCTCTCTCTCACCAACTCTCTTCTCTGTTTACATTAACGATCTCCCGGAGTCCATCAACCATTCACAATACCACTTATAAGCTGACGACCTCCAAATTTACCTATCCTTCCACCCTTCCAAAATGCTTGAGGCAATCCGAAAACTACAAGAAGATATAGACAGCATCAACGCCTGGGCAGAGAAAAATGAGTTAAAACTGAACGGACAAAAAACCAAGGCAATCCTAATTGACTCCAAGCATCTTCTTAATTCCCTTCCTTACTACCCCTTACTCCGCCTTAATGACCAAACTATCCATTTCCATCCCCATGTCAGAAACCTCGGAGTAATCTTTGACCAGCATTTGTCGTGGAATAATCATGTTTCCGAAATCACCAGAAAATCCATAGCTATCCTCAAACAGTTCCTAAAATCACGTGACTGCATGCCCTCAAAAACTCGTCAGCTCCAAGTTTCCTTTCTTATATTCCCCATTTCGATTATGGCTGCCTTGTATATGGTGGACTGTCTGGTATGCATGAGGCGAGGTTGAAGAGACTAATGAATTGCTTCATTAGATTTATCTTCGGTGTTCCCGGGCGCTCCCACGTCTCCAGTTGGTATGCTGAAATGAAATGGCTCTACTCAGTTGGCAATACTTCCTAGGCCTTTATCTTTTCCGAACATTTAGAACCAAGAAACCTCCGTATATCCTCAGTTTGTTCACACCCTGCTCCTCCATACATTCTCTAAATACCAGATCCCAAACCTCTAACCTGTGCAACCCTTTCTACCGATCTGCCTCCTTTACGAAATCCTTTATCATCCGTGCTGCCACCTTCTGGAATTCATTACCTATCTCTATCCAAAAAACTTCATCCCCCATATCCTTTAAAACCCAACTATTTCATCACCTCCTGAATCTCCAATCTCCAATGATTATGTAAATATGTAAATAGTGAAAACAATAATGAGGATATATCTTTTTGATTTTTTTTATATCTTTTAATCTCAAAAGCTGATCAAAGTTTTATACTCAACATCCAAATGTTAATCTTTTATTTTTTCTTTCAGTATTTTTTCTCAGTTATTTTTATTGTATTGCTTTTCTTTTTTGTGGCTACTTTATACTTTAATTTTTAATTCTTTATTTATTTATTGTTTTATTATATTTTTTCCCACTAGCCTGACAAATGGCCATTAATTTTGTTCATGCCTGTTATTCTTAGGGGATTAAATATCCCAGAATAAAAATTACTTCCCTTTTTTTTTTCTTCTTCTTCTTCTAACTTAATTTTTAGAAATAAGTTCTACTGATCTGTTTGAAAAAATCTCTTAGTGATGAAATTTTTCAAAACTGTTAAATTAAAGTTCCAGCTTAAAAAAGATTTAACTGTTTTAAAGCATTTATAAATGTAATGAAAAAGTAAACGTTAAACTTTTACTTAAATCCTCTTACACAAAACTTAAAAATTTCAATAAATATGTTTTACCCTGGCTTGTGTTTTTAAAAATTGTCTATTTTCAATTTTGGAGGGGTTTGTCTAAAATTAAAAAATGTGTACTTTTTGGAATTCCTTGATTGTTATCTTATTATTTTATCCAGGGCGGTGATTTTGAAAGGAATATCCAATATAAATTTTTGTGAGGGGGGTCCCTAATATGGGAAAATGATGCTTTTCAAAATTAAACACTGTAAACAGTAAAAAATCCTTAATGTAGGTGTAAGTGACGGATGGACACCATCATAAGACGACAAAATTCATGGAATTCCAAGAAAGGCCGAATATTGATGACACTTTTGAAAACAGATTTTTAAGACTTCTTCTAGTTCCGGAAGGATCGCTTAAATTTAAAATCGTGGCCATAATCATAAGACGACAAAATTCTTGGAATTCCAAGAAAGGCCGAGCATTGATGACCCTTTTGAAAACAGATTCTTTAGACTTCTTCTAGTTCCGGAAGGATCGCTTAAATTTAAAATCGTGGCCATTATTGATTCCAATTATTTTTTGATTTCCGACTTCCAATCGCTATGCCCATTAAAAAGGAATTCAATTCTTCCTGGAAAAGCTCTTTTTCAGTTGATTTAGGGGCCTTAACAAAAGATTCAGGCACCTCTATCTTCTTTTTTTTTTTTTTTCTTTAAGTTATCGTCCCTAGCTAGTGGCACTTACAGGATTTGCTACTGTCTAGATAGGAAATCTTAAAGGTAGTCAGTCACTTATTAGGAATTATTTTCATCATTAATTGTCCAATACAGGATTTGCTATTGTCTAGATAGGAAATCTTAAAGGTAGTCAGTCACTTATTAGGAATTATTTTCATCATTAATTTTCCAATTGCTTTTTCTTCCTCTTTTTCGATTTTTTTTGCACTTTTCCATTTACCTGTCTTTACTGTTGTCCAGTGTTCAATGAATGAATTTTATTGAAACAGACATTGAAAATGGACTTAAGACAGTCTGGCTTGGATGTGTTTATGGGTTTTTCGCATTCGAGGCATTCATATACTCAGGTACCGAAATAAAAAAGTATATTATGTGTACTATATTTCCCAATAAATGAAAATTTTCCTAGGACACTTTCTCCTTGTATTCTTTTAATTATAATTAATTCGTCTTTACAGATATTACATTATATAAAAAAGAGTTTTCCGATGTTCATTCAACAATAAAAATTGCAAAAAAAGTTGGATATCTCCCTTATCATTGTATGAAAGGCCCCCCAGCAAAAATTAAGTAGTCATAAAAATGATTGGTGTCATTAGGCTACCCCCTAGAATTTGAAGCCAAAGTGTTTTGCAACATATTTTTTGATTACAAATTCCAAGGTTGTATGGGAGTGCAAAACAAGACTCAACAGCCTAGCAAACAACAACAGAGTGAATGTAGAATGGGGCCAGGCCACACTGGCATACCAGGAAACGCAAATGCAGACACTCTTGCCAGAAAAGGATCCAATATCAAACCTATCACCCCTGAACCGGTGTGTGGCATTAGCAAAAGCTCTGCCATAAGGAGGATAGAGGTAATATATGGAGCGAAAAGAAAACAATTTTGGAGGATGCAAAATCTACTCCAAATTGTTCCTGGACAGCCCCTCTGTCAAAAGAAGTAGAGAACTACTTAATCTTGACAGGAATGCACTAAAAAGACTTACGGCAGTATACACCGAACACTGTAAGCTCAGAAGCCGCATGTTCAAACTCAAACTTGCGGTATCGCCAACATGTAGGTACTGTGAAAAAGAGAGTGAGACGTCCTATCATACAGTCTGCCTATGTGACAGACTCGCAGCATTAAGGTTCAGAATGTTTGGCCTGGACTGCATCACGGACCCTAAGGCGTATGAGTTAATTAACCCAAGCAGCCTTCTTAAATACACTGAGGTACTGAATATAAGCATATAAAGTGGAGCAGAACCCAGGCAGACAACTTGGCGCACAATAAAGAAAAACAAAACAAAAAAACAAACACATTTTTTAGATTTGTGTTCTTTTCCCAATGGAACTTCGGTCTTATAAAAAAAAAGTCCATTTCTAGTCAAAGTAGGGAGGATGTTAAAAGTTGTGTAATGTTATCGTCATCACCGTGTTAAAGTAACGAATATGCATAGGTTTTTAGTTGCACATTTGTTTCTTTAGCATGGTGACGACGTTATCATTGCACTAGAGCTTCACTGTTCTGTTTATATTCATAAATTTGAGAAGGTGACTGTTAATATAGTTATAAAGGCCCGGGATATAACTGGGTGGGTTGATTTTTATTTCACGACAGATTCACGGAATAAATCTCATCCTTTCTACCATGGATACGAATAGTTTGGTTTCACCTGAAAGTGGCTATAAGGCCAAGAAAATTTAAAAAATGACTTTGAAAACCAGTACGAAATGCACTTAAAATCTGTAGAAAAAAAAACTTCGAAATGTTTTTAGAAACCAACATATGGCTTTCTACAAATTATCTCCCGCCTCTAAAAAGTATGAAATAAAAAACTTTTTATAAAAAAAATATTATTCCGACTGGGAAAACTTGGAACCAGTATAAATAAATGCGCTAAAATGTATGAAATAATTACCTTCTGATTTTTATGAACACAGCGAAATTCAAAATGATAATACAAGCGGAAAAATGCAATAAAAAGAATAATTTTATCTTGATTTGTACGAATGCACACCAATTGTTTATAAAAATTATTAAATTAAAATATTAAATACCATGTTCAATACTTCAATGTTCTATCTTTTTGGAGGCAGTGAAAATTTTAAAATTTTTAACACTACAAATTATGAAAATCTTCTAAATGGATCTTCCCATTCCCTGTATTGATTTCAATGTCTATGGTTTTCTAATAAAATCGTAATCAGCAACATGTAATTTGGAAATTTTCTATTTTGGTATTTTATATTTTAATTTAATAATTTTTATAACTGTTGGTGTTTATTCGTACAAATCAAAATAAAATTATTAGTTTTATTGCATTTTTATACCATTTTGAATTTTGCTGTGCATCCATATAAATCAGAAGGTAATTAATTCATACTGTGACATGGTTTATATGATTGGTATTTGGTCCAGAGGTCTATAGGCCTAACCCAGAGGTCCTATAAATTTGGTCCTTAAAAAAAACAACGAAATATCCAGATATCAATGTAATATAACAGTTCTGACACCAACGTAATATAATAGTTCAGACACCAACGTAATATAATAGTTCAGACACCAACTAAAATTAATTTTAAAAATAATTAGTTTTAAGTCAAAAATAAAATAATACAATAATAATTTAACTCAGGAGGCTTACCGTTGAGATCCTTAAAATGAAAAAAAAAAAAAGAAATGATAAAATAATGGGCAGCTCTTTGCCAAAAAAAAAATTAAAACTGAAGAAGAGAAGGAACGGTACGGTACGGTACATCCACTCGATACCATAGTGCTTGCGGGAATGGCTAATATGGTGGGTACCGAAGTCCCGTAGATAGCAACACCGTAACTATTTTAAATTTAAACAACCCATGCAAACAACCGTTTTGCGCAAAAGGGCACAAATCACCTCTTCTCGATTCCAGACGGACGTAATCAAAGTAGAAAAAAATAAAACTTGTTACAATACTTTTTAGCATATATATTTTTACTGGTTCCTAGTTTTCGAAGTCGGTTTAATTTAATTTTTTTGTTGTCAAAAGTTTTTTGATTAATTTAATTTTTTGGAATTTGACTACACGAGGTTGCATTATTAAACTATGAAACATAGGTTGGTTGATATTCAGTATTTTCAGTTTGATCTTTTTTTGTTTTGGCAAGCCAATGTTTCGATCCATACATGTGGATCTTCATCAGGGCTAAAAAGAAGGTAAATATATATGAGTATAAATCCTTAGCTATGCCGTCCCTTGGATATGATGTAAAATGGAGGTCCCGAGCCTGTACAACGTCAGGTACTCGTTAAAGATCCCTATCCTAATTAAACCTGGATAGGCAAAATTTAGGACTCCCACTGTAGCATCGTACGATTAGCCTTAGTGGCATAAAGTGGCGTTAAACAAACAAACAAACAAATATGAGTATCTATGTGTATCTATCTATAGAAGATGACAATTAAATGTTTATGATTTAATTATTAATTATAGATAGTAACAACTAGGAGTAACAGAATAATGGAAATAAATCCAACTGATGGTATGTTTACATGATATGGATACTTCACAAAACTGATAATTATATATAATATTGTAAAATTATACATGAATATTTAAATAAGTAGTTGGTTAGCAAGATGAGATAAAATCTGATATTTACCCTCTGAGTCCGGAGTAACAAAGAGACTGAGGGTAAAAATAAGGGGAGAGGTGGTAGGGGTTTGTTTGGCGACTTCAAAGGTTTATTGTGGGGAAACCCAATGCTTTTGAAGTGAAAGGCTATATGACAACTAATTGAAAATGAAATTAAAAAGGAATTTTAAAAAACAAACAATATCGATGGTGCTGTATACAAACTGTTAGGAGAGGATCTGGACTCAATAATAAGAAAAAAGTGAGATTATACTCAAGGTAACAATGTATAAAAAATGAAAAATATTAAGAAGGAAACTACACAATAATAAAGATAATAATAATGAAGAGGTACATCGATAATTGCGGATATTTATAAAATTAAAACTAGGATTTGAGGATGCAGAAGATGTTAGAGTAAGTAGATGACATTCGGGAAAACCTTTGAATTTTAAGATATTTTTCAAGCGGATTTTGTTATGATCATGGCATTGTGGATCGGACTAGGTCAGGCTATGATGGATAAGGTTTTTTGCGACGTTGATTTTTTAGCGATGTGAATGTTAGGAGAAATAGTTTAGGAGGCGGCCAGAATAGGTGGGTTAGGTGTACCAATTAGTGGAGTTTCTGATGGAAATGTCTAAGAATGGAAGGGAATAATTAGTTTCCAATTCAACAGTGAAATGAAGACGTGGGTGTATATATCAGTAGTAACGTTGGAATCGAGTATCAGTAGGAGGTTGTCCACATATTTTTTAATGAAAAAAATATCATTGGGGAATTTAGGGAACACGGAATCAAGTAGGTTGTTAAGAACAATACCGGAGAGGTTGGAAGCTAGACAGCTACCCATTGCAAGGCTAGAAGTTTGGTAAAAATATTTATTTTGAAAACAGAGTTATCCGGAATTACAACATAATGCAAGAGTCAATATTGGCTGATTGATTAAGTTTAGTATGGGATTCTAAAGTGTTCCAATTTTCTTCAACGATTTGGAGGGCACAATCCCTCGGGATGTTTGTGAATAGACTCTCGGCATAGAAAGAGGCTGAGATAAAGTTATTGGGAATTTTGAGAGTTTTTAATTGTTTAAATAGATGGAAGGAATTATTCTGTTACTCCTTGTTGGGACTATCTATAATTCATAATTACATGATAAACATTTAATTGTCACATTCTTACATAGATATTCATGTATTTGTCTTCCTTTTAGCCCTGATGAAGATCCACATGTAGGGATCGAAACATTTGTTGGCTAACCAAAATAAAAAAAAGATCAAACTGAAAATCCTGACTATCAATCAACCTATCGTAAAGAAAAACAGTTTACTATTACACTACTCTAAACTATGATAATATCTAATGGAGTGCAAATTGATTTATGTAGGCATTAAAAATGTATTTGAAAAATTATTTATTCATACAAATGAGAAAAACACTGTTTGAAAAAAAAAACTTTTATCAATAACCTCTTTTTGATAAATGTTTTTTCAAAACTTTTATTGATAACCTCTTTTTGATTAATGTTTTTTCAAAAAATTTTAATAAACATTCTTGTTTAAATAAGTTTTTACTTTTTTAACACATGTAATGAAACATTATTTTTAAACTCTTACTTATTCTTTCTAAACTTAAAACTTATTAAGAAATGTTCCATTTCAATATTTGTGAGAGGGGTCCCTTATAAAATAACACTTTTTTGGACTTTTTTGATATGAGTATTAAATATTGTTGGGATGAGCCCTAATATTGAGAAATTATATTACATAATTACAATAAATTATTCCTTCCTGAGGATAAATGCATTTTATACATAAAAAAAAATTAGGTATGTTCCAACAAGCACTTGAAAGACATTGGCAATTCTTTTGCATACACAGTACTTTACTAACTGTCCATTGTTAACAAGGAAGGATGTGTTTTTCAGGTCTTATGAAATTTTTTTACCGCGCTGTAATGTTTTTAAAATACTGATGTATTATTATTGGTAATATCAAACTTTTAAAATGTTTAATAATAGCTTCATAACTATTTTTTGCAGGAAAGATATGAAGAAATGCCTGAACCTAAATTTCTATATGGTTCTCACTATTCGGCTCCTGGCTTTGTTCTATTTTACCTTGTTAGGAAATACCCTCATTACATGTTGTGTCTACAGAATGGAAGATTTGATCATCCTGACCGAATGTTTAACAGGTTTATTTTAAATGTCTCTATTTGATCAAATGTATTCGTTATTATATATTTAATTATTGATGCTCGCAATCATAATTATAGTGAACCTGATGGTTTGACGCCATTAATGCTAACATTCTTTTCCTGTATACCTTCTCCCTCCTCTGTATCCCACCAAACCCTCAATTTTTATAGTTAGCTTAAGCCAATCCTTCCATTGATGTTTCAAGGACAAAAAAATTGCTCAGGCAATCAATTTCCTAAGTTATACACTTCTAACAAAGGAATTGGAGTGAGACTTATTAAATGTTTAAGAGTTTTTTTCTTCTTTTATACAGCATTTCCACATTCTAACACTTTCCAATTATAATATCCTATTGTATTATTTCAAATCTTTTGTTACATTTTATATCTCTGTTATCACCCTATTTCATGCATCAATTAATTTGTAATTATTATGGCCTATTTAAAAATAATTATTTTAATTCCTACAATGACTTAGGAAATCATTTTGCCATATCATTGGGATATTATTTTTGGTTTTTTCATATAACTGATATTTAGGTAAAGTTTTTTTTTTTAGATAAAAATAAATTTTACATAATTTATCTTAAAATCTTCATTATATTAATTACTCATTTTTATTTATTGTTAATTGAAGGGTGGATGGATATTCCATCCTTTTTGCAATCATTAATTAAGTTTTCAAATCAATTTTTTTAATTTAGTTCTATAATTAGGATCTAAAATTAATATTACTACCTTGCGCTTGTGAATAATTCACTGGATTTATCTCAGTGGCATTTTTATTCATAATAATACTGTTTATCTATTAGTATAATTACATTATAATTAATGTAGCAATATTATAATTTATATCCCTGTAACATTGAAAAATAAAGAATTTGAAAACTTTTTTATTTTTAGTTGTGACATGTGAGAATATTTTGATATATTAGGATTTAAACTTTTGATATATTAAAAACTAGCTAGGGTGCCCGGCTTCGCTCCGGTAGTTGTTTGGTAGTTTTAATACCAGAAAAACTTTAAAATTAAAAGAAATAGGGAACAAAATTAGCACATTCTGGAAAATTCGGTTTTAACTTTGTATCAATATTCTGCAGACTTGAGATCTGAAGAGTCCGCCCAAATAAGGAACCCTGTATAATTTACAGGGGGTTGAAAATGGTAAATGATATAAATTTTGCTGCAACTTTGTCGTGTTATGCATCGTTTTTGATGGTTTCTGTGATTTTGAATCCTATAAGCCCATTCCAAGTAGTCAGCAGATAATTTATTAGATTATAGTTGAAAAATCTGGTATCTCAGTTAAAAAAATTATATTTCGAGTAAAACTTAAGCGCAGACTACTATAATAGTCCTATTTGATCCAGAATTATAGAAACTACCGAAGATTCATAGAAACTTTTTTTTAAGAACTTTCTTCCATTTCAACCTCCCTTAATAATCCCCTCATAATTTGAACGGTTTCTGCATATCTCGAATCTTACTACTATTACAAAGTGAAAACCAGAATTTCTTGAAGGCGCAATTTTTTCATCATATTTCTTTTTATCTTGAACTATGAGGGATGATAAAATCTTGAATGCTGTTGGAGCTAGTCGTTTTGTCAACTGGAATGCTCATCATACATAGTAATCAAACCAACTTCTTTTTCATAAATACAATAAGGACACTTTAAACTTTTTATTTTCGATTTATATTCAGTCACTTCATCTCTTTTTTTATGTGTGATTTTATTCGCTCACTGTACTGCTAAGAAATGTTCACTCATATTGCATTAAATTTACTTAAGTATATATTGTAACGTTAAATCGATAAGCAAATAAAAAAAAAAACATATGGCGTAACCTCCCGGACCGCTTGTTGGAACAAAATAAGCGGTTGGAACAAACTATTTGGGTCTAGATCATTCTACGGCCTAGTCCACAGAGACGTAGATCTGCCTACATTGTTCTAGAATGATCCAGGCCCCACTATTTACGATATATATAAGGGGCAGAGACTGAACGAGTTAGTTATTTGAAGTCTGTGTCTTGACTGTGTTGCTCAAGTCATATGATTGTTTGTGATAAAGTTATCAATTTTGTAACCTGCTCAATTGTTTAAGTTGTAATAATTCGTTGGCATTGTGATAACTGTATATTTCAGTTAAATAAATATTTGTTACCCACATAAGTGTTACAACTGGTGTCAGGTGTGGGGTTTAAAGAAGAAAAAAAAAAAAAAATGCCAGGTAAACGAATTGCAGAACTTAAAGTAGCGGAGCTGAGGAGAGAATTAGAGGAGCTTGATTTAGACACTACAGGTACGAAGACGATCTTGTTGGCTCGATTACGTGAGTATTACCTGAGTCAAGGCTTAGATCCTGAATCGATAGAATTTGAGGATAGCTCTTTTAAGGCCGCTTTAAATAGTTTGTCGGCTGAAATAAATAACAAACTGACGAATTTGTCTGATGACGTAAATGGTTTAAATGAAAAATTGTCAAGTCAATCGGCAGAAACATAGGAAAAATAGGACACGCCAATACCCGGAGGTTAAAAGCTTCCCGGGGCAGTCACCAAGGTGCTTCACCAATAATGGTAACCTCCTTGGGACACCGAGACGACAGGGCATATGTGGATGGCAGCGTCAACGACAAGAGGCACATGATGCTGATTGACACTGGAGCTACGAAGACTATAGTCTCTTCAAGTGTGGCTGGCAAGAAAAGACTGACGCTCTCCAGATGGCAGCTGAGGACTGCGACCGGAGAAGAAGCCGAGGTATTCGGGGAAACCCACATAAGTGTTACAATATTATATATAGATTAAATGTAATGTGCTGATCATATATTAGCCTTCTTATGTGAAAACTAATTTTTTAAGGAATCCAGTTGGTTTTCTAATTGATTGCAGAGATGTAAAATCATTATTTTATTTTGAAAGCAAAGGAGAAACTAATTATTTTCACTTAATTTTTTAGTAATTTAAAAAGAACAGCTGAACAAATATATAACCTTTACAAACTGAACTGGATGAATGAACAATAAACATTGAGTGAAACACACCCTAGCGCTTCCTGGTAGTCTGGAGCTCGAACTAAATTTTTCATTCATAAACTCGTATCTTAATCTTAGAGAGGCTAATTACATGGTGCGAGAGGCTTAAAATTCCAGTCCTTTTCTCTTCAATTTTACACCCTTAAGAGAAGAACGGAAACCTTCTTTTCCATTAGGGGTTATATGGCTAAATGACGACATAACTTCCTTAATCCTATGTGGAGTCGTTTTTGAGCCTTTTCGGCACACGCACATTGTACACTTTGATTTATAATATATATTGATTACAGGAGGATGCAAAAAAAAAAAAAACATACAGTTTGAAATGAATTAACACTTAAATATTTTCACAAATTTTTATGTACAGTAGTATTTATTCATGGTTTTAGTGAAGTTCTTATTTTTTTATAAGTAAATAAATGTGCTTTTTATGCTTTATATATATATATATATATATATATATATATATATATATATATATATATATATATATTTATATATTTATAAGAAAAAGGAAAGAAGTGATTTCCTTTGAACTTTCTGCTGTATAGATGCTTAAATAATATTTCAAATCTGTAACATACTTGGGCATAGGCTATGACCATCACATGATTTTTTAACCTCCTTAAGGTAAAAATTTAAATCAGTCTGAGTTAAAACAATCGGACTCAGCCATTTACTAGGTTCCTGATACTTATCACTTTGACTAAAACTTTTGATTTCCTAATGCATCTGTAAGCCTGCACTAATTTATGGTGTACCTATGTTTGAACAGTTAACAAGATCATTTGGTTTGAAATTATTGGAAGGATTGAATTTTAAATAATAAGTAAATGAAAGAAAGGGCCACAATGTGGCCGAGGGGATAACGTCTCCGACTCCCATGCTGGCGGTGCGGGTTCAAATCCCGTCCAAGCCCGCTCGATTCTGATCGGTGACGGCCTCACTGGACAGACTCAGCGGCTTGCCATGGATTAGAAGAGGCTGGTTACCCGTAGATGACCCGTCCCGATTAGCCCTTGTGGCATAAAGCGGACATTAAAAAAAAAAAAAATTAACAAGAATGAAATGGAGAACGGACTTTCTTAAAATTCAGAAACTTATTTTTAATAAATAGATTTATTTGATTTTGAATTCTTAAATAAGTAAATACACATTTATAAATTAAAGTATTATTGTATATTTTTTGAAGGGAAATGTTGAAAAGGAAGTAAAGGAATTTTTTTTTTTTTTTTTTTTTTTTTTTTAATGAAAGTTAACATTTTTTTTTTTTTTTTTCAGTGTAAGTGATGTTTGGAGAAATGTACAGACAAATATGTCTGATTTCAAGGAATTAGTACCTGAGTTTTATGACACTTCTTCTGGAGGAGATTTTCTTGACAATCTAAAAGGAATTCAGTTTGGTTATAGGTGTGATGGTACAAAAGTGAATAATGTTCAACTCCCACCTTGGGCTTCTGGTTAGTTTAAAAAATAATTTATTATAAAAGTATTGAAACACTTCTGTGGGTTAACAATATTTATTAAACGAAAATATAACAATAGTCAATGCCACACATATTATAAAAACACAAATATTAAAGCAGGTTACAAAAAGTATCACTTTATAACACATTGCTTGATATTCATATTGCTTGATCTTCAAAGTCAAGACAAAGACTAAGACTATGACTAACTGGTCCAGTCACTCACTCCTTATATATAGTCATAAAAGGAACCTTCCAGGTCGTTCCAACAGTTTTTAAACCATATGTTCATCACAGAAATCTTAAGTTTTATTAAAGAAGCGGGACTCCACCCTCTCATACAAGAGCTACGCCATTTCAAATTCCGCGGGTGATGATAACTGTAGTTGTTTTTCGCCCTTTATAAATCAAAATAAATAAAAGTAACTGTATTGTTCGCTGTTCAGGTTAATACTAGCTTTACTCTCACTTGCTCACTTATATATTGTAGACCTATGAACACTCTTGAACATTCCTGACTCCATTCTTGAATATTCTAAGCTTTGTTACGTACATAGATGGTTGATATTATTTTTGCAGAAAAACCATTGAGTCACAAGTGCTGGGGTATCAATTATGCCATCACATGTTTATTGGTCCAACTTCAATAATCTACCATTACTTAAGACTGATATTAAATTAAAGGCATTCGAGGGGAGGTCCTAACTCCCGATAGGTATATTAAAGGGCAAATTTGTCTGGCATGGTAAAGAAGCTGAAAGGCAAATGATAGTTGTTCCCAAGTGAACCAATTCCAAACTCCAACCCATTACCTTTGCTTTCCAGAAAGAGATTGATGAAGGATTAGTGAAATTGGGAATTATTAACAGAGTAGGTCATAGCCAATGGTGTACACCGTTAGTCCGAGTCTTAAAGCCATCTGGCTCGCTTAGGTTGTGTGTTAATCTTTAATTAACTTCTCAAATTAATCACGATTAACCTTTGTTTGGAAGACGAAAAATTTCCTCTACCCCGCATTGAAGAAGTTTTGCTACCACGTTTTTCCTCCAAACGGGGTGAGCAATCTATTACCCAGATAATAGCCCAATCGTGATGCCAGGGTTCTACTTCTAATAAAAAAATATTTAAATATGAAAATAAATCCAAAATAAAAACAAAACGGGTGCCACAATATTTGTTTATGGAAAATAGTGAAATCCACGAAATAAAAAAAAAAATGGAATAAATATAGATAAACAATTAAATATACACAGAAGGAGGAAAAGAAAAAAAAGAATGAAAATATTGACATAATTAAATTTAAAAAAAAAAAAAAATTATTGCAATGAAACCAAAGAATCAAAGAAATCAAAGTGTACTATTGAGTGAACTAATTGGTGAAAAGAAAATTAATCCATAATTAAAAAGAAAATTAATGATTATATTAATTTCGATAAAGTTTATTGATATATTTATTATTTGTATAATAATTATTATTAATATGAATATTAAAATTAATTTAATTAATATCAAAGTCAGGCAACAACACAAACAAAAAAATAAATAATAATTTCTCAATAGAAAAAAAAGTAACATCAAACACTGGATTTGAACCATTAACTTTAACATCGTAAGTCTAGAGCGCTATGCACTAGGCTAACATGACTCATTATTCGAAACCGTGGTAACAGTTCAACTTACCTATTGTCAGTATAGTTCTATTGTCAGAGTAACTAGGATTACCGCTGAAATTCTTTTACATTATTTATTTAAATCCTTTTAAAATGTTTTTATTCACTAATATTTAAAAAAATAAAGAGATGCAAACGAAATCAAACTACAAACTAAATCAAATAAAATTAACCCCTTAATTTTCTAAAATTAACAAACATAAAGAAAATAAAGTCTTTAATGCATGCATACAAAAAAACAGAAAACCAAAAGAAATGTCATCTCCCCCTTTTACTGATTAATTCAATTAGAAACAAATAAAAAAAGAGTCTTTACTTCCCAATTCTAGCAGGACATCCAAGCCTCTCCTCTCCTCCGCTGCTGTTGCCTTCTTTTCCTCAAATCTCCTGATGGACTCGCGTTCCTAGCTCCTTCCGGTAATCCACCGTCAGCACTCGCATTTTGGTGAATAAAAAGCGAAGGTCCATTCACAATCATCTGGTAAAACCGTAGGAAATTTTTTTGAACCAAAACACACCATGTGCTCACGACACTCGCTAACTTTACTTGTCTCTTTTTCTTGCCGGCCACCACTAGGTCGCACACTACAACTCTCCTTTCGATAGTCAATTTTTCAAATCCATTATTTTTATTTCAAATAAATAATAAATATTATCTATCATTAATTATTTAAAATTAATTATATTACATGAACATAGAAAAACAAGTATTTCTATTATTCATATTAAATATATATTTGGGTCGAAAGTAGCTATGGCAGTATTTCAAAGGACTGTTCAAAGAAACAGGACTTCAAGGGGGTTACTAGTTTTTTGGATGACGTCATAATAACTGGAAGGACTCGTGAGGAACCTATGTGAAGTTTTCGAACACCTCCTAGGAGCCTGGCTTTCTCTAAGTATGAAAAAGTGCTAGTTTTTTCTAAAATAAATAAAATATTTGGGCCACATAATTTTCAGCTCTGGAATAAAACCGGATCCCGAAAAACTGAAAGTTCTTCGAGATTTAACGGTCACCGAAAATCCCTCATGATAAATTGATAAATTGCTATGGGCTTTTTATCTGTCTGGTTTTGACTTTTCCGCCCAATATACCAAGAGCGTTTCAAATCCAGCAGATGGATTTTGTAAGCTACCAATCGAGAAGGTTCTACCAGAACGTAATCACATATATTAAGGAAACTGGCTGAACAAGCCTTTCTGTTGACTTAACCTTATTATGTGGGGCTACAGGATTATCCTACCAGAGAATTTAAGATCTGCTTTGTTCAATGAGCTACACAAAACCCAAGGGCATGAGTAGGATCAGGATGAAGTATAGAACACATTATTATTTCTGCTGGTCATCACTCGACAGGAATATTGAGAATTATGTAATGCAATGCTGGATCTGTATGTCTTGTAGGAGTGACCCTATGCAGATGTAGCTGAAGAAGTGACTCGAGACTTCTCTCACCTTCGAAAGAAATCATATTGATTTTTAGTGCCCCTAAAAAAAGCCAGCAGTTTTTAGCATGACTGGCGCATCTGCAGAGCAAGCGATTGCTTGATTTAGCTTACCGAAGACTATAGTGACGGATAACAGGCATCAGTTTTGGTTCGCGGTCTTCTAAGATTTCTGTAAGCTGAACAATGGGGCTGCTGAATATGCAGTAAAGAGTTTTAAGAAGTTCTTAGAGAAATGCCTGAAGATCAGGCAAGGGAAGAAGTTCATAATAAGGGTTAATCTGTAAACCTGCTCCGCTATAGGACCAGGGTACATTCAAAGATGGGAGACATGCCGGCAAAGCTGATGATGGGTCGCGAGATCCAAACTCGGCTGGATGTTCTAAAGGAGGTGGGCTGTGTCAGGTGGGAGTGGAAGCAAGAAGAGGACAACACGGGCTGTCAAGTAAGCTTCAAAGAGAGGGAGAAGGTCTTTGCATGGCCATAAAACGGAAAGTTGTAATGTTGTAACCTGACAAAAGAAGCTGGACTGGTGAAACAATAATTGGCGCCCTGGGCAGCAGGATGTATGCGGTCGAAGAGGAGGAAACAAAAAAAGTCTACATTCATCACGCTGATCAGATTATCAGATTAGATTGCTGAGGTAGGAGATCGGGCTCTGCCTTAAAGGTGTAGGTATTGGATCGATATATCGATCATATGTCATTAACTTTTTATATGATTATTTTATAAATTAAAAGTTCATTAAATTATTAGATTTTAAACTGAATGGTTGTATTATTATCACATCTACCAGTCACAGGGAATTTAAGATGTGGATTATGTTTATGAGGATTTTATTTTATTTTTTTGCGGCTATATGCACCATGACCATCTTGGGTTTATTGTGGGTCTATGTTTATGCCTGAGTCTTAAATTATCATTTTTAGAGTATCAGTGATTTTTAATAAGCTTGTTTGGTTAACTAGATCATTTGAAACTGAATCAGTTCTATTCTTTTGACCAAAGTTTCTGATCTTAGTAGGGCGAATCGATCACACCGACAGATAATATGGTAAGCCCCCCCCCCCCCCCCCCCCCCCCCGCTGTCGATGCCCATGTCCTGACTGGTTAGCATTTGAAGCTAAATGAAGAAGGATTGGATGACGGTCATTAAGTTGAGGTACTTAATGAAGCTGGAAAAAAAAAAAAAAAAAAAAAAAAAAAACTGTTTACATTCCTTAGAAATATTATAATTTATATAAAAATATTACTTGTATTTTTTAATGTTCATTTTCATTTTTCTTTTTTTCTTTTTTTTTTTTTTTTAATCCACATATATCCATTTTTGATTTTTTAAATTATTTTGTACTTTGATACTTCCTAAATGGCGGTAGTGGTTTAAGTGCCTTTATGGTTGTAAAAAAATCAATAAATTGTTAATACAAATCAATTCGTAAAATGTTTTGAAGATAAGTATTGTTTTTTTGCATTCATTCATCATGTCCTATTAAAATATTTTATGATTATACAGACAGAGAAGATTTTGTTTTGAAACTGAGAGAAGCACTTGAGTCAGATTATGTTTCTTCTAATTTACACCATTGGATTGATCTTATTTTTGGCTATAAACAGCGAGGACAGGAAGCTGAGAAAGCCAATAATGGTATAAATAATTTTATTAATTCGTTAATATTTATCATCTCCTGCTAATTAGTTTTCCTTTTATGTTGTAGTATTTTACTACCTCTGTTATGAAGGATCTGTTGATCTTGAAAATATTAAAGACTGGAATGAGAGACATTCAAAAGAAGTTCAAATTATGGAATTCGGCCAAGTTCCAAGACAAATTTTCACTCATCCACACCCAGCCAAAGTCATTCATAGTATACCACATTCATTAACTGCGCCTCATGGTTAGTATTCATTACAGTTTCATTGTTTTGATCTTAAAAACATCCTGGGAATTTGGTTTATTTTCAAATTCAAGTAAGTTTTATATTTTATAATTTGTTATAACATTCTTCTTTTCCCATGAAATCTGTGATGTGTTATTGCTATGTTATTTAACTAGATAGGTCTTCTACTTATGTTCCTTCTCTTAAATGTATTATTGGCCAAGGGTGTTATCCAACAAAGAGTTCTTACTTTGGACTTATTACTCAGTGGGATATCTCGTCAGAGCCACGCTGCTCCATCTTTCTGAACAGGCGATAATACTACTATAATAAGTCCAAAGGATATACATGGATCTTATCAGCTACCTAAGCAAGATTTCCAACTGAGTCCTCATCGTTTGATTGACTTAAAACTTTTGTATTCTTTCAAGTAACAAGCCCTGATTCCAAAAGATAGCTGTTCTATATCTGACTGGAAGGAAGCCAAGAAAGCTTGGTAACAGGGTAACCAGCCCTGCTAACCGCCTATTAAAGGATGAAGAAGGATAGAAGTTATGCAAAAGATACAAAATCATAGAAGAAAGTCGTCCAGAGAGATATCAGCCGCTATCTGGGCATATGTGTGTCCTTTCTCTAGCTAAGTGAGTTCTTGAATGATGAGTGTAGAAAAATAGGGGTATATATTACCCCCTATAGCTAACTTCTCTCCTCAGATGGAGCTGCCATCCTGTAGTGAATTAGATAGGGTATGACATCTTCTGGGTTTAATTTATTAATTTTTAAGATTATGCAATCCATCAATTTAAAAAAAAATGATCGAATATACATAACCTTCTCTAAAAATTACGTTTTTACAAAAAAAATACCACTATGTTTTGATTTGGACCACTTGCAGGTTTCAAATTATACTAGATTACATTTAACATTCAAGCAAAACTGAGGAATATTTACATTATTATTACTATTATTATTATATAGTAACAATTCTGTGGGTAAAACAATATTCAAAGAAGAATAACAATTTTCAATGCCACAAAAATTATAACAACACAAATATTAGAGCAGGTTACAAAAATTATCACTTGTAACATACAAATTATCATATTGCTTGAGCTTCAGAACAAGACTAAGAATAACTGTCCAGTCACATATATATTCATAAGGAGAACATTCCAGAACCTTCTCGGCCTGTGTCGATGGTACTCGATCTTCGTAGTCACAGTTAGTTCCAACAATAAGTATAAAACCATATGTTTTTATTTTGTTTAACGTTACTCTGCCCCCTCCTTAGAGTCATTCCTCCTGGATGTCTTTTTTTCCACCCGGGTTTTCTCTCTATAACGGAAGGTCTCTCCCGTAATCTGCTCTGCCTGTTCTTCATTGTGGTTCCCTGCATATGGCGCCAAGCGATTGTAATGGACGATCATATGCCTTCACTTGGGATACTTGAAAACCCTGTTGATCACATCGTTAATGAGCTTCTATCATGTAGGGTCCCTCCCATTTCTTCTGCAACTTTGGGCAGAATACTCGCTTTCTTCTGGGGTTATAGAGCCAAACAAGGTCTCCTTTGAATCCACCCTGATTAGCCCTGCTCCCGCTTGGTCTCCTTATCCAATTGCTGATGTAGTGTCTCTTATCGATATCGATAGGGTGATATTGATTCTCCTTATCCAGACATCTACCTTCTCGAGGCAATTACGGATCAACGCCTTCAATCACCCTGTCCTGCTTCTTGTATTTCTGCTTGGTAGTTGCCCGCGAGGTAATCGGCGCTGAAGTCCCAACCTTAGAGCCCTTCCTAACAGTACTTGAGTGCTCATACTTCAAAGGAAGTTCCAATTTCTTTTCCATGGTGACCCCCAAACTGGCCGGTTCCCGACTACAGAACGACAGCTCCCCTCCACGGATCTTGAAAGGTCTCTGTTTCAGGTCAAGCTGAAAACTCTACGTGTTCATGAGGTCCATGCAGAGGATTACATCTTCCTCAATATCAGCCTCTAGGACCGAGTGTGAGACACAGCTTTATTAGTGTCTGAATGACTGGTGAAGTTCCTTGTACCATTTAGTCACTGCTTGCTGTAACTTTTTAACTGAATCAGTGTTACAAACATCATCAGCATACAGTAGAAGCTGTATCACCACTAGACAAAGGTTTCTTTTCCCCAGGAACGTCCTTTCTGTTCTTCTTTTACAGATAGTAGCCGCTTCATCAATATAAAGTAGGAATAATAATGGGCTTAAGATATCTCCTTGTTTGACCCCCCTTTTTATGTTGAATTGACTAGATTCCGACCCGTTCAACCGAACAACTCTCTTTGGGCGTTGGTAAGTGGATTTAATAACCTCCACTAAGTTCATTGGGACGTTCTTAGCTCTGAGAGCCTCCCATATTTCATGTCTGTGGGAATGTGTCGAATGCTGCTTTAAGGTCTAAGAATGTGGGTATATACTTTTATCTCGGTCCCAAGATTTCTGAATAACATTTCATAGGGAGATTATGTGGTCCTGGATTTTCTGCCCTGGTCTAAATCGAGCTTGCTCTTCTCCAATAAGATGCTCCACTAGGAGTCTTTCTTATTAGTTTTTCTTCCAGGACTGTTGTATGTTGTAGTTTGTAAACTATAGGTGAAAGGCATATGGGTCGATATTTGGAGCATTGGGCCTGGGATCCTTTCTTGTGTATTGGGATTATTCCCACTCAGTTGGGATCCTCTTTTCGACCCAGCAACCTCTTTTCAAGAGAACTTGTAATGCCTTCTCTAGCTCGGTGCATACTTCACAAACTCTGACATCATATCTCGGCCTGGCGCTTTCCCATTCTTCATTTTCAAGATAGCTCTTTCTAGCTCCTTCGGAATTCACTGGATAACTATCATCCATACCAAATTGTTTATTATAATACTGCAGCCAGACTTCTAGAATGGCTCTATCTTCTGTGACGACCTTCCCATGCTGATTTGTCACTTCTCTTAAAGTTTTAATTTTCCTCCAAAATTGTTTAATGTTATCCGCATGATCTTGGTTCAGTTTCTCTCCGAATTCGATCCAAGATTTTAGCTTTGCTCTTCTCACAGCTTCCTTTGCCCTATTTCTTGCCATCACATATCATTGTCATCATGCTAAAGTAGCGAATATGAATTTCACTGCACATTCGTTACTTTAGCATGGTGACTATAATATATCCGCCATTTATCTGGTGATTTGTCTTGACAGTAGTCCTTCCACACAGTTTTCTTTTCCTTGACCTGAGCCCTCATTCCACCATGAAGTTTTTTTTCCTTTAGTAGATATCCTCTTCATCCCACAAACTTGGGAAGCTTAATCCAGGATACTATCTTTTATGAAACTCCATAGATCATCTAAGCTTGTATCTGCATCGAGTTCTTGGAGCCTTTCTCTCAGAACTTGTTCATATTCTGTCCTCTAATTTCTTTACCTCTATCCTATCGTACGCTTTTGCTTTTACCTTGCGTTCCTTTAGCACCTGGGTGTCAGCCACCAGAAGCATGTGGGCGCTACCTACCTCCGCACCTCCTTTTCCAGGATTTTCCAGCAATTACCTTCATATCTGTGAAATGCCTCCTGATGTCACAGCTATAAATAAAATAGTCTATGACGCTATTGGCGTTTCTCTCAGTGGCTAAGAAAGTAATTTTATCGACCCCTTTGTGGAGGTAAAAGGAGTTTTTCAAAAGCAGATCGTTCTCAATACAGAACTCGGTAAGGCGCTATCCACTTACATTTTTAATGCGCTCTCCACCATGAGAAACCATTACACCACATGCCCTCAAGTGGTCACTGCCTGTTCTCGCATTGAGGTCTCCCATTATTAAAACACTCCTGTGGCTGTTCCTTGGTTTAACTACAGTTCGCTCCAGGTCACTGTAGAAGTGTTCTTTCTCCAGAAGGTCCGAGTCGTTTGTTGATGCATACACTTGTATTAGAGTCCAGTCTCTTATTCGCAAATTTAAGCTGGCCATGATTATGCAAGGGCTTATTTGTTCCCATTCTAGCATTTTCTTAAATAGTTCATCCTTCATGATGATGCCTACCCCTTCCTCTGCTTTGCGTTCAGGTAGGACTCCTGAATAAATTAGTGTGTGCCCTCTATCCATCTTAACTTCACCAGAGCCTTTCTTTTTCACTTCAATTAACCCAAGAATATCCAGCCTGTATGTCATAATTTCATCGACTATTTCAACTTCTTTGCCGGTGAGTGAACTCACATTCCAGGTACCAATGCATTTACTCTTATCCTTTTCCTTCTAGACTGTCCCAATCTGAGGCTATTGACTAAGTTCCTTTGAATCAGTTTTACTCCTAGATGAGTGATTGGCCCAGCCTAAGACTGGGCTACCTCAGGACAACAGGTTCCTAGCTTTAATCAGAAGCCACGGTCCCTAGATTGCCTTCACTACTGCTGAAGAGCCCCATCTGCCCCTCGCAGTTCACCAACCTTTCTGCTGGTCTCCAGCTCCGCCTGGTGATGTCTAGTCATGGACCTAAACAACTCCTACCATCCTCGGCTCCATGCCAATACTGATGCTATTGCTGCCTCACACCAGGGATGTTTTACGTTCCAGTCTAGATCCTCTGTGTTCTGTTAAAGCAGGACCACCTCGAGCAAGATCAGGTTCTTCACCATGCACGGACGGTCTTGGGTTTATAGCGTCCTTAAGACCTCCCTATTATGGTTCGCACACCTCTCAGCTACTCCCCTGGTGCAAAAGGAGGACCAATCTACAGGTCAACCCTGAAGAAGGTGCTACCTCCCTCCGCACCTTAACCTTCCACCTCCTAGCAATTTAATCAAATTCCACAAATGTCACGTTCAAAAATTGGAAATCGAATGAGATTGCTACCTAATTTATGAAATGTATAAATTGGATTATTTCTTCTATAGTATTCCTAGACCGAACAAAAGCTGGATTCCAGGAAGTAAGAAAAAACAGTACCGTCTGTAGCTACACATTTGGTCTTTGCATTTAATGGGGGGAAAAAAAAAAAAAATCATCAAAATTGACATATTAATCGGATGGCAAAAACAGATTATCCGATAAAAAAACATATTGTAATAGACCAATTGGTTTTGTCCTATATTTTTTCAATGGAATATAAAAAAAAAACAGATTACCTGACCACGAATTGAGTGGCAACCACTGTATCAGCTTAGCACTTTGCCCCAACTTACGTCTATTTGCTTTTGTCTTTTATACTCAAGCAAGTAGCTCATAGACAAGAGAAAACCTTCAGGTTGTGTTCTGTATAATTTGTGTTTCTGTCCCTGCATTAGTTCATCAGCATACAAAATCTGGTAAACTTTTAATTTTCTCGTTTCCCACCCTGATTTAGCAGTGAAGAAAGCCAATCATAAGTTGATATTGCATGTACTCTCTGTTATGTTTCGTTATTCATATGCTTTCATTGTTGTCAATTATTATGTCATGTTATTTTATTACAGTCCATTATTGAATCACTTAAATACATCAACCATTAAATACAACACTTATTGAATCCTACCAGACATTATTATCGATTAGGCTTTACTACTTATTGTTTATTGTCTACTATTTTCTATTCATTGCATACTTACTTTCTATTTTACTATACATTACTATCTATTTTCAAAAAAGATTCCACATTTCTACCAGAGGGGCCATATTTCTTTTAATATCAAACACTTTCCTTTCTTTGACTGAAAACGGACACAATTTTTTGTAAATGACGAACTTCAGTGCTAACAAAAAGGGAACACGAAACATATTTCTTCAATGAGACTTGTTTTTGTTTATCCTATAGGAAGGTGGGTTCTGCAGTTAGTACTTCATACAGTGGTGTACCATGAATGCACTCCTCTCACAACACTTATCCCATCTTCTCTCTTCTTATATTCATAATATTTACTTTTATATAATTTACAAATTGTCTTCATTAAGTAGTATGTTCGAGCACTCAAAACAAGTTGGCAACTCTTTCCCTTCCCCGTTACACCTTTAGTAATAGTTCAATGTTTACAAATAAGACATACTGTGCATGGGAAAGAGTTTTCAACGTGTTTTAAGTGCTCATTGGAACATAACTATGTTATGGAAATCATTTGTTTCCATGGTAACTAAATGAAGTTTTCTTAAGAATTAAATAGAGACAAATTCAGATGCCATAGAATATTATTTTAGCATTGCCATACTGTCAAGGATAAAAATCAAAACTATTTTATTGTTCTTAAGAGAGGAGTAAATTTGTAGAAAAAAACATGTGATGCTCAAATTATTTAAGGCATTTTTTTGTGATGACATATTTACAACATATTTATAAAGGGTAACAAATTTATTAGTTAATTAATTAGTTTACAACCTTTCACTCCATAATTCATTTCTGAATGAATCATTGCCACTGAATGAAATATAAGGTTGTTTTACTGAAACAGTAATCGTTGTTGGTGTCTGGAAAGGGATTAGAGAAAAAATTAAGTTTCAATTTACAACGAACCCTAAATACCCCATCTTTCGATTCCTCTTCACGATATATATTAACGAATGTGGTAAAAAAAAAAAAAAAAAAAAAAAAAAAAAAAAAAAAAAAAAAAAAAAAAAAAAAAAAAAGCGCGAACCTATATTGAAATAAAGAATCGGAAAGTACTTAGGACTTTCCTGTTTTGTATTAATTATGGTAATCTATACCTTATGGAGAGTAAAAACAAAAAGAAGTGAATAAATGTGTAAAAAGCTATTTCCTGTGAAGTTGCCAAATGGCGTCTACAGATTTATCAAAACTCGTTGATTCCTTCTGTAGGAAGGTTGGAAAGTGAAAATTCTGTGTTATGCGCATCACACCAGATTTTTTTCTTATAATTTTATGTCTAAAAAATTATTTGAATTTTTATCAGTATTACAATATAATCTAGAAAGTCTATTCAGCCATGAAGCAATCTACAGATTTAATAATAAATATGTTAAAGTAGCAGTTTGTTTAGTATAAAAATCTGGTGCGTGTGCGCAACACACAACTTTCACTTACCAACTTACTTAGATTAGAAATTGATGTGTTTTTTTAATTGCCACTCCTCAAAGTCACACATTTTTCCACATTCATTTCTTATTTTTTTTTTTTTTTTGCATAGCCAAGGATGAAAAACTGTTTTACCTGAAATGATAAAAAACAGAATACTCCTAATTCTAGATCAGTAAAATTATCATTCTTTGTAAAAGATACAAACATTATCGAAATGAACGCTCTATTTGGACTTTAAATGCTCTTTTTCGAATCCTCTCAAGAGTCCCTAAAATATCTTTTTAGACCCACAGGGCGACCAGTATTCAGTAGACCAGTAAGTATGATGTCTGAAAAACGGTGCTATGTGTTTCTGAGTGGGTTCAGGTTCGATGACAACTACACGTCTTGCTACCCCACAAAATATCGAGCGGCTGCTGTAACTCCCATTTACGAGTCATCGATATGTAATTTTGAAGCTATTATGCTCTGGCGACATTTGCTTGTGTTCACTTAAATGATTATCATCACACTTAAAACTAATTCTATGTAACCTTAAAATAGGGTAGCCCGCCTCATAGGCGGATATTCCAAATCCAAAGAAAAAGCCTGGTAGGATATTCCGCAAAACGCACTTTAGAAGATGTTTCGTCAAGAATGTTAAAAAAAGAAATAAATATTAATGAATTAAAAAGTACTGAGGATTTTTAAGTTTGCAACAATTATAAGCTGCTTTAATGAAGTTGTTAAATTCCATTTACACATTTATCAAAATGTGTTGATTTCTACTCGCCAAAGTAGATTGGTTAGTGAAATTGTGTGTTGCACGCACCAGATTTTTTTAACGTTCGTGCTGTTTTTTAAATTTTAAACTGAAAATTGAATTTTGATATTAATTACTATTTGGTGTCTTATCTTTGTATGAGTATTCCTAATATCTAAAAAAAAAAAATTCTGGTGCGTGTGCGCAACACACAACTTTCACTTGCCAACTTACTTAGATTAGAAATTGATGTGGTTTTTTTAATTTTTCCACATTCATTCTTATTTTTGTTTTTATTTGCTCTATAAAAACACTGTTTTTTTTTTTATTATTAAATAAAAGTTTTTACTTGTGATAATTCGGCAATGCAAGCGTAATACTCTAAGTCTTCTGATTTTATAATTCTCTATCTAGTTGTTGAAAATTTTATTTAGTTGCCATGAAACAAATTATTTCCATTAAATGAACAGAACAGCTTTAATTATGAACAATGGTCTGTCATTAAAGGCGTACTCCTCAACATGTTTTGTAAGTTGACGGAATATTTTTCTTCTTTTTTTTTTTCCTCTATATGTTTACTTGATTTTTTCCATATTTCATATATAGCCATTTCTTATTTTTAGGAATAATGAGAGACAGTTAATTTCTCCATATAAACAAAAACAAAGGTACTTTATAAGAAAACAAAAAAGGCCCCTTTCCCATTTAAGCCCCCTCAGAACATTTTAATAATGATAAAGCTTACCTGATATTAAAGAACACCAAATTTTCATTAAACATGACGAATTTGATCAAAATCATTAAAGCCATTTTTGAGATGATCGAAAAAAAGGTAAAAATTGGGAAAAAAGTCATGAAATAAAGTGCCCCCTCCATTCGACCAAATTTGATGAAATTTCGGCTGTCCCATCGCGGGCATATACATACATCAAATACCCAATTTGATCAAAATCGTTAAAGCCATTTTTGAGTAAATAAAAAAAAACACGCAGAAATGAGACAACATTTATTAAGTAAAGTGCCCCTTCCAATTGATCAATTTTGATGAAATTTTGACTGCCACATCGCGGGCATATACATACATCAAATACCGAGTTTAATCAAAATTGTTAAAGCCGTTTTTGAGAAAATTGAAAAAAATTAAAAATTAAACAAAATTCTTTAAATAACGTACCCCCTCCGTTTGACCAATTTTGATGAAATTTTTGCTTTAACATCGCAAGCAAACAGACATACACCAAATACCTAATTTCAAATGTGTGCGGTTTATAGTTTTTGAGATAGTCTGTTCACACATGCACACACACACACGCATGCACACACACACACACACACACACACACACAGACCATTTTGTGGGAATTGGTCATTTGGACTCAGAGGACCCCAAAACTTGTATTTCCGTTGAAAACCGTACGTCAAAATTTTTCACGATTGCAATACTTTCCCTTACTATATATTTCATATATAGGTAAGTGAAAGTAAAAATTCAGGATAAAAAAACTAAAATAAAAATAGATGATCTTCCTCTAGTTCTTTGTCTGCCTTTCATATATGTATTGACTTTTTACACTGTAAACAATTAGCAGAATATATTATATCAATTTAAAGCTTTATTGTTTTCTCAAGTTTTTCAAGTATGAAAATAATATGTTTATACATATATTGGTTAACAAGTTTTGATCCCGTAAAAATTTGAAAATTTTTAAACACTGTGATTTTGTCTGCCCACTGCTATTAAGCACTTGTTATAATTTGTTTTTATGATTATTGATCTTTTTAAATAATTGTAGTCAGCCTTTATGAAAACTTAGTGCTCTTTTGAATGGTATAAGAGTCTACCTATGAGGAGCACTCACCCTGTTTATAAAAACATACACACTACAGCAAAGATACAATTAAACAATATCATCTATTTTCAGTTAAATGGAAAAGTGTTGACAATATCGAGATCCGTGAAGAGCTGCTATGTCATAAAGAAGGAATAACAAGTGTATGCTTATCTAATGATGCAAGACTTGTTGCTTCAGTTGGTAGAGATGGAATTCTTAAGATTCATAACTGCCTTGCTGGAACCCGTGAAAGGAGTGTATCTCTTGGAAATCTTCCTTTGTCATCAGTCTGCCTTCTTCCAGAATCATCTACTGCCATTGCTGCTAGTTTTGATTCTACCTTGTAATTATGTATTTCTTCCTACATTAATTATAATGACAATAGATGAATAGTTAATTAATAGTTTTCTTCAATATTGAAATTTTTATCAAGAATTTCAATGTAGTTCATGAAAACCTTATTAGCTGTTTCTTTAATGAATCAAGACATTTCTTAAACTTTAATTTGGAAAAACTTTTGTTGATAAGGAGTTTCTTAAAATTAATTATAGGAGGATATTATAATTTACTTTAAATGGTCTGAGTGCTTGGGCCATTTATGTCATGTCTTATTACAATGAATTTTGGGATATATTAATTCTACATCCATCCATCCTCTCTACATTCCTAATAGCACCCTCATCCGCCATGACAGAATCATGGCCGAAATGGTGGAGGTGTCGGCCTGTTCGTGCATGACAGCCTAAAAATCAAAATCATTGAAAAATCTTCCCCCCTAGACACACTATATGTCTAGTATCTATTTTCTGGAATGTCCCCTACCTCCTTTTCCCTTCTTTTTGTAGTAATCTATTGTCCCCTCTAGCCTAATCTGATCCAAATTTTGAGACATCCCTCCTTACCCATGTCCCTACTAAGTAAGTTTAATGAGCTTTACAAGTTTGGCAGGTATTCCAAGGCATTGTATAGCTCATTTCTATTGATACTGTCATACGCTGCCTTAAGGCCAATCAACAAGTGGTGGGTTTTGATATTGTACTCATGCCCTTTCTCCAAAATAGTGCGAAGACTTAAGATCTGGTCAACAATCGATTTCCCAAACCACACTGGTATGGGCCTAAAATTTTCTCCACATGTGGCTACAACCTTTGAAAGAGAATGTTGGAGAAGACTTATATAAAGTGGGTAATAAGTACTATTAAGATATTGATAAGGCATTAAGGTTTAATCATTTATACTTATATGCTAATAACAGATGTTACGTTCGAAGTATTAATTAATTCATGTTTGTGAACTGTTTATGTTGTTAATGTTTTTCGAGTTAATAAACTATGTGATACTGGATCAAATCTTATTACTAGAAGTATAGGTACATAACATGGCGCTGCCCACAAACATTTGAAAAGTTATCAGATTAAAAGTAAGAATTAATTTAATTATAAAAAAATAAAATAGAATCCTTTATGCAACCCCCAAGATCAGTGATATGGAATGATAATCCAGCTCAGGAAGGGACAGACTTCAAGGTAAGAATCGAAATATATATTGAATCAATTGGTCGGATTAAGCTGGAAGATAAATTTAAGCATGCTATTTTAAACATATTGCAGGTGAGAGAATCATAAATTTTTTTAATAGTTTGCCTACTAAATTAGAAACACTAAAATATATATTTAAACAATTTGATGACTATTTTATTCCACAAAAGAATGTTATTTATCTTAGATATAAATTTTTCATATGATCACAGTTGGAGGCAGAATCCTTGTTAGTAGATTGTGCTGTTATGTTAAGAGAAACATCAAATCATGTGAATTAGGAGAATTGTTGGATGGGCTTTTGGTAGCAAGATTTATTTTTCTCCATTTGTTGATCTGCCGTCTCCAGCAGATAATTTCCATCCTGAACTACTGATGGGTAAGCGTCTGAGAGGAGTTTTACCCTGCTCAAATAATGTTTTACTACCAAAGCCAGTAAGTCCGACGGGCATCAGGAAGGTATTAGAAGAGAGAAAGAGTGGAGTAAAAAGTACAATGATGAAGGAACGAAACCTCTTCAGGATTTGAATTTAGGAGAAAATGTATGAGTACAGTCAACACCTTGTTCTGAATGGGCTCCAGCCAAAGTGGTTGGGAAGATGGATTGCCCGAAATTGTATTGTCTACAAAGGGATGATAGCGGTGTAGTTGTAGAAAGGAACAGGAAACACATCAAACCTGTTGAGGGGTTCAATGAAAAGCAATTGGTGATGGACGAAGATGAAGAGACAGGAGAGGAGAATAAGGATGTCCTTTGTTTGATGGATACGTGACAAGATATGGGCGGAAGGTAAGGGCACCATGGTGGATGGATTGAATCGAAGAAGGGAGATGTTAAGATATTGATAAGGCATTAAGGTTATATCATTTATACTTATATGCTAATAACATATGTTACATTTGAAGTATTGTAACGCTTCTGTGGGTTAAATAATATTTATTCAACAAAAATATACAATTATCAATGCCAATGAATTAATACAACTCAAATATTCAAGCAGGTTACAAAAATGATAACGTTATAACACACAATCATATGACTTGAGCTTCATAGTCAAGACTCAGACTTAGACTAACTCGTTCGGTCACTCGCTCCTTTTATATAATCGTAAAAGGTCTTATCTGGATCTTATCTGGAATGTTCCAGGTCTTCATGGAAGCTGGTAGAACGCCATAGATGGAGGTCGAACAGTCTAGAACTAAACAGTTCGTTCCAACCACTTACTTGATCCAACAAACGGTCTGGGATATTAAACCACATGTTTTTATATTTGACGATGTTTTTATATTTGTTACACTGCCCCCTCCTTGGAGACATTCCTCCTGGATGTCTTCTTTTCCATGCATGCCTGCTCCCTAGGTCGAACGAACGGTCTCTGTCGTAATCCGCTGCACCTATTCTTCATTGTGGTTACGCGTATATGGCGCCAAGCGATCATTATGAACGATAATGGGCTTTCCTTTGGGGTACTTGAACACCCTGGAGACCAGATCGTTGATGTGCTTCTTAATCACGTATGGTCCAAGAGCCAAACAAGTTCTTCTTCATATCCACCCTGGTTGGCCCTGCTCCCGCTTGGTCTCTTCATCCAATTGCTGGCAACGTGTCTCTTATTGACAGCAATAGGGTGATATCGATTCTCTTCTCGAAGCAATGACGGATCAACGTCTTCCATCACCCTGTCCTGCTGCTTGTATTTCAGCTTGCTCTTCGTAGTCGCCTGCCGAACCAACAAGGTATTCAACGCCAAAGTCTCAACCTTAGTGCCTTTTCTAACGGTACTTGAGCACTTATACCTCGAAGGAAGTTCCACTTTCTTTTCCATGGTGGCTACCACACTGGCTGGTTCATGAGATCCATCCTGAGGATTACATCTACAGTACAATCTCGATAGTCCGGCAGCTGGTTTATCTGGCACGTTCAGTAATCCGGCGCTACGTGGGAACACGCTTTTTTATCCACCACCGTTCGCGCTTCAGACGTACTTCTTGTTCCGTTATTGATTTATTGCTTATTACTTCTTGTTCCGTTATTGTTTTATTGTTTAGTACTTCTATATCCGTTACTATATACTTATCTAGTATAAGCTGTTAACCAGAGTAGTATAATGAATACAAAACGGAAACACGTAACGTTAAGTTTGCTTCAAAAGCAGGATATCATATGATCTGGATAAAGGCGAAAACACTGTAAGCCTCGCATGGAAATATGGCGTTAGACAATCCACGATATACGACATCAAAGTCAACCGCGAAAAAATCCTCCAGTTTATCAGGACAGCCGATAAAGGAAAGAAAGACAGTTAACACAGGTGAGTGTCCTGAAATGGAAAATGCTTTATTTACGTGGTTCATGCAAGAGCGTGCCCCGCATACGCCATTATCGGGAGACATCTTTCGCGAAAAGGCAAAATATTTCTATGAAAAAATTACAATGAAAGGAGACTTTCGAGCTAGCGATGGCTGGCTTGATAAATTTAAAAAAAGGTTTGGAATCCGATTTTTAACTGTCACATGGGAAAAATTATCTAGTGATGTTTCGGCCATGGAACCTTTTCAAAAGAAATTGCAATTAAAAATTCAAGGTTGCAAGAATGCGTTTTTGATAATGTTTAAGGCTAGAATTTGATAAAATGTTTTAGGCAAAAAAGCAAAAAAAGATTAATGATTATTTTTTATAAAACATATGTGGGTGATTCTTATGTGAATTGACCATTTAGTGTCCCTGAACTTAATATTCGTTTTCAGATATTTTTTTATATCCAAAAATTTTTTTTTGATATTTGTTTTATATTCTTCTGTCATAACAAAACAATGGTAACATTTAAATGAACCTAGGCATCATAAAAAACAAGATATCTCAATGTGAAGTTTGAAAATGTCACGAGTGTTACAGTCCCCAAGCTGGTTATGCTTAGTTCACCACACCCTGAAATGAACCCTTGGTAATTGATTAAATTTGAACAATTAGGTATTTCATTGTAATACGGTGGTGTTTCAAGTTATGAATGATATTTTTAGTTACCTCTAATACTTCTAATGTAAATCAGGAAAATGGTTAGTAGAAAAATTCATGGCGAGTGTTGTCGGCTGTTCTGGACAACACTGTTCTTTGAAAATGTTGGGAATAGCCATGATAACCTTTGTTTATAATACCGGCTATCAGTCGATGTGCAAACTTGGTGAAGAAAATATATAATAGGCAGTTATTTGATATCCAATGCAAAATAATGATAATAAAATAATTATAAAATAAAATAATAATAATAATGATAATAAATAATAATGATAATATAATAATGATAATGATAATATAATAATAATAATGATAATAAAATAATAATAAAATAATTTCTACAAGCTGTAGAAAGGAGCAATAGAGAAAAGAAAAAAATAGACTTGGGACATAATGTAAAATATATTCTTAATAAAAAAGAGATGTTGGCCAAGAGAAAGAAAATAAGCAAATCGGCAGCTTGTAAAAATATTCAGTCTACTCAGCTTGTGAAAATACCTCTCAGTCTTTGAATTTGACCAACATGTAAAGCAGTGAACGAATTAATTATGGGTGAATCGTTGACACTGAACTGAGTAAAAACTCTGCAGCGAAATCATATACATTTCACGAGATGATCAATGAGCTGCAAATATCCCACGAAAAACCTCAGCCTTGACAGAATGACTTATTCATAGGTCAACTAGCGAGAAAGTATAGGCTACTAAGCTTGGCAAGTAAAGGAGTAGGAATAGATGCCAGCCTAGTAATTATTGTACAATAAAAGGAAACAAGATTCGATGCCTTACAAATGAGTTTTTACGCTGTGATACGGAGTGACGAGAGTGAGCGAGAATAGAAAAAAAAAAAATCTGGTGCGTGCGCGCAACACAACTTTCACTTACCAACTTACTTAGATTAGAAATTAATGCGTTTTGTTAATTGCCACTTATCAAATGAACAGAACAGTTTAATTATAACTCATTGGTTTGTCATTAAAGGCGTACGGCGCATGCGTGAGCTCAAGGTGTTTTATGAGTTGACGGAATATTTTTCTTTTTTTCTCCTGTATATGTTTACTTGATTCTCTTCATATATCATATTTAGCCGTTTCTTATTTTTAAGCGTGATGAGAGACAGTTAATTTCCCAATATAAACTAAAACAAAGGTACTTTATAGAAAAACAAAAAAAGCCCCTTCCCCATTTAAGCCCCCTCAGAACATTTTAATAATGATAAAGCTTACCTGATATTAAATAACAACTAATTTTCATTAAACATAACGAATTTGATAAAAATCGTTGAAGCCGTTTTTGAGATAATCGATCAAAAAGGTAAAAATTGGACAACATTTATTAAGTAAAGTCCCCCCTCCTGTTGATCAATTTTGATGAAATTTTTACAGTCATATCTCGGGCATATAAATACATCAAATACCAAGTTTGATCAAAATCGTTAAAACCGTTATTGAGTAAATAAAAAAAACACGTGGAAATATACAAAATTTATTAAGTAAAGTCCCCCCTCAGGTTGATCAATTTTGATGAAATTTTTACAGCCATATCTCGGGCATATCAATAGATCAAATACTCAGTTTAATCAAAATCGTTAGAGCCGTTTTTGAGAAAATCGAAAAAAACTTAAAAAGTTATTAAGTAAAGTACCCCCTCCCTTTGAGCAAATTTGATGAAATTTTTGCTGTCACATCGCGGGCATATACATACTCTAAATACCCAATTTCAGGTTCGCACGGTTTATAGTTTTTGAGCTAGTCTGTTCACACACACACACACAGACACACACACAGACACACACACACACAGACCATTTCGCGGGACTTGGTTATTTTGACTCAGGGGACCCCAAAACGTGTATTTCCGTTGAAAACCGGAAGTCGAAAATTTTCACGATCGCAATACTTCCACTTACTATATATTTCATATATAGGTAAGTGAAAGTAAAAAAAAAACAACATTACACACAATAAATAAACAAAAATACAGAAACGCTCCTCACAAAACTCATTTTTGAGTAGAAAAAATAATAAAAAATACTAATACTGAATGAACTGACAAACTGTGTTCACCTTTGTTTTCTTGAACATCTTATTGATGATATTCAGATCAAATTTTATTCATAAGTTGAATATTTTTAAACCCAAAATTCAATTTCTAAAAAAGTTGAATGTTCAAATTAAATGAGAATCACCCATGTATGTATTTTTCTCAGTCATTTTTATTTAATATGAACCTATTTTTCTATTTTGTTTTATATTAAATATTGTTAAATAATAAATTGTAATAAAAATATATTACATTATAATACTTTTGTTTATTTTACTTCCGATAATCCGGAAATTATTGATAATCCGGCGGTTGTCTGGTCCCATATGTGTCGGATTATCGAGACTCTACTGTACTTCAATATCAGCCACTAGGACTAAGTGTGAGACACAGCTTGAGCCTAAATGTAACTTTACCTTGGTTTCCCCGAATAACTTTGCTTCTTCGCCAGTCGCAGTCTTAAGCTGCCATCTGGAAGGCCTCAGTCTTTTCCTGCCAGTTACACTTGAAGAGACGATATTCTTCGTAGCTCCAGTGTCAATCAGCATGGTGTGCCTCTTACCGTTGATGCTGTCATCCACATATGCGCTGTCGTCTCGGTGTCCCAAGGAGGTTACCATTATTGGGGAAAGGATGGAAGGACCTTGGTGACTGTCCCGGGAAGCTTTCATCCTCAGCGTATTTGCGTGTCTTAGTTTTCCTGTGTCAGGAGTGACCTTTCCTTTGCAGGAACTTGTATTGTATTAATCGCTGGTCTTGGAGTATTCATTAATATAATGTATTCAACAATCATGAATGAGGAGCTTTTAAAAATATTTTTTTCCCATTATTAACAAGTTTGTTGACATTTGGGAAAATTTCCCTCACTTTTTCAGCTACACGGTTTAAACCATGCGCTACACAAGTTACATGTACCATATTTGAATAAAAAACTTTTAATGCTTCTCCAGCTTTTACCATATACGGAGCGGCATCGCAAAAAAATAAAAGGATTTTATCTTGGTAGGATGTTTGAAAGAAAAAATTTGCTAAACTGTCGTTCACAAATCGAGAGACAGTCTCGTAGTTCGTTTTTGGAAGCTGCTTGCATGAAATGAGGTATGGTTTGGGTGTAGATTCTCAATCTCCGAGTGTAGGATTCCAACTATTAAACTGCAAAATAAAGTCCCCGTGGGTCTGTTGTTTCATCTACCATGATGTAAATATAATTATTTTTCCTATTTCTTCAACAGAATGTTTAAAACAGTTTTTGAGATAATTTTTTCTTAGCGTGATCTTGTCAGGAATGTTTTGTTTTGTGTATTTTTGCAAAAAACACTTAGGGTAACTGTACCATAAGTTGACAGTGATCCAATAGTTGACATTTTGCACAAAAAGTGTGAGTAATAAGATTCATGGTTGATTTTTTTGGTTCAAAAAATTTGGCGGTAATTTGCTAAGTTATACTAGTTAGCTGTGCTGCCATCGACATTAATATCAATCAATCAGTTGGCGCTACAATCTTGTGAGGGTCCTGGCCTCCTCAATGAGCCTCCGCCATTCGGCCCGGTTTTGGGCTGCTACTTTCCAATTTTGGACTCTAAGTAGATCTCGTGCGTCTTGTACTACGCCGTCCATCCACCGTAGCTTGGGCCGTCCGACTCTTCTTGGACAGTGGATTTCCTCCTCCACGACTTTTTTTGGAATTTCATCCAAACTCATCCGTGCAACATGTCCTGCCCACCTAAGGCGTCCCAGCTTAATAAATGTCACAACATCTATATCCTGGAGCAGCTCATAGAGTTCCTTATTGCTTCTTCTCCAGCCTTCCTCATCCCTTACCGGCCGATAGATTCTTCGAAGGATCTTCCTCTCGAAGACCAGGAGATTATTTCTATTCTGTGCAGACAGTGTCCATGTCTGGGAGGCGTACGTCAGGACAGACCTGATTAGAGTTTTATATAAATGGACCTTTGTTTTCCTGCTAATGAGTTTGCTCCGTAGCTGTTCAACAGACCAAAATAACATCGGTTAACTGCTGTGATCCTTCGCTTTATTTCAATGGAAACGTTATTGGTTGATGTAACCTGCGATCCAAGATAAATAAACTCCTCTACTCTTTCGAAGGTAGAGCTTCCTACGACAACCTGTCTTTCTTGAGGTCTGGCTACTCCTGTGCACATATATTTCGTTTTATTTTCGTTTATAGCCAACCCCATTCGTTCGGCAGCTCTCTGTAGGCTTAAGAAAGACTCAGTAAGCGCAGAAAAGGATCGCGCCACTATATCAAGGTCATCCGCATAACCACGTAGTTGGACTGATCTATTGAATATGGTGCCATTAATCTGGATGCCTGTTTCTCTCACTACTTTTTCTAAGACCAAATTAAACAGCAGGCATGCCAAAGCATCTCCTTGCCTTAGCCCTTTATTCGAACTAAATTCAGAAGAGAGTTCGGACTGTATGCGGACCCTGCACCTAACATCTCTCATCGTCATTTTTATAAGGCTTATTAGCTTTGAAGGAACCTTCATTTCTCTAAGAGCCTCAAAATCGACATTAGTGTGATGAAAACTCAAGCTTATTTGTGAGAAGTTGTAATGGCGAATTTTCTAGTGGCCTTAAAACTTGGTTTCTGCTACCCTGTTTCATTAAGGTGGAAGTCAAGTTAAATAAGCTTTTTAGTTGGTTTAATTGTGTTCAATTATTTTTTAACTACTTTCATGATATTCATTAACTTCATGGGAATCATTTGATATCCTTTTCGATTTATTTATACAATGTTTTAGGGCTTAAATATGAGTGTCGACTATTAGAACAAAAATTAATCCTTAATTTCAATAGTTGACATCGATGTCAACTATTAGTGTTTTTTACTCTGATGAAACAGATAGTTTAAAATAATTTACTTGATTTAAAAAATATCTGGGTTTAATATCTGTGGTGGAATCACTGATCTAGCTCCATCCTAACCAATGTTCGACAGGGGTGTCAACTATCCGTTCAAATGTGTCAACTAGTGGAATATTCTGTTTATACAGTTGACATCATGTGAGTTTATAGTTGACATCCATGCATAGTCTCAGCTTTATTTGACATAATCTTGTTTTGTTTATCTTTTAAATTAAGTAACAATTGTAACAGTCGGAAATTATAACAATTTTATTTTATTAGGGAATAAAATGCATCGTAAAGTTTTCAGGTTGTTTCAGGTTCAAATAGTTGAATGGATTGATTAATACAACTTATTATAAACTTATAATAATTATAGATGTTGTAAATAGTTGTTGTAAATAAATGATGTAAATAGAATTCAAAAAGAAACCTAAGAAAAATTCAGTTAATCAGGAGATACCTGAAAATGCTGCAGCACTGGAAGTAGACGAAACCATACCATCCCAACCAGAAATTTGGGACGAGAAAGAAAATCAGAAAAGCTTAGATTTCCAAGAGCAGGAGCAGAGAATTAATGTTGATGAAGGAATATTTCTTCAAGAGGAGGAGCAAGGTAGTTTAAGTGTTGATGAAGGAAAATTTATAATAGTTGGGTTCTCAAATTTGAGATTTAAGCGTAAAAAATGTCTGGCTCAAGTTACTAAAGTTACCAGTAAATTAGGTATTCTGGTTTTACTTTTACAACCATGCAATCGGATGATTCCAAGTTTTATTAACACCGATACATGTTGCACAGTCCCATCATGTTATATCCGTGATACATATGCCCAAAGTTTTTACCTTTAATGGACAGCAAAGGTACCATTTTAGTTTCCCATTAGAGGTAGATTAATTTAAAATGGTTGTTGTTATATGTTATCGGTATTATTCTTAATTGGATGATCTCATTTTTCAGTTTAAAATTTTTCTTTTGTTTATTAAGTTTTTGTGTATAAAGTAATTAAATTGTGAAAATTTTATATGTTTCGTTTCAATTTCGAATAGTTTATAAATAAAAAATGATTAGCTTTTATTGCAGTCTTTATTACCTAATATTCTCCTTGGGAAATTAAAAAATAATGTAAGTGTCAACTATTGACACAATAAATGTCAACATTCCAAACCTTTCCATTTTGATGTGTCAACTATAGGCACATTTTAGAAGTTTAAAAGAAATCATTTTTATAAAAACCGTAAATGTAGACCATAGGATATTGTGTTCCCAGTTTTCTAGAGGGATTGGTCTAACTAAATTCATAACAAAGATTAACCTAACATCAATATTTTAGTAAACAGTGTCAATAATCTAATATTTTTTTCTTAACCTGTCAACTATTGGTACAGTTACCCTAAAGGGCTTGGACTGCAGTTTATTGGATGGAATATTGGAAGCGACCATTGCGTAACATAAATGGGTAAAAAAATGCTTGTTTATCGTCTAAAGACGAGCAGCTTTGTGTGAGTAACTGTTGAATTGGAGCTCGCTTGGATTTTTGTGCTGCAGTTAACTGTGTGTGCCCACCTACAAAGATAAAAATATATTGGGAATAGTCAAATGCTATCGCGTGCTACTTATGAAAAGACAGAATGTACTTACTTGAGTTGCAATGAGCATCCACTTGAGATTTTCGATCGAAACCAATTGATTTATTGCAAGAAGAACAAAAAATTGTTTTCCCGTCTGATTTCAATTCTGGGTATGGTTTTATCCAAATCTTGATTTTCGGAAGATTGGCTGGCTGTCACTTTAGCATTTTCACTATTATACTTGTTTACCAAACTAAACTCAACTTCAGAATGAAATGGAAATAAAGGAGTAGGTGGGAAGGTTTGAGTCAAATCAAGTTAGAACTTCTAAGAAAGTTAATACAAAGGAACTGTTCGACATAATACCATTTCCTTAAAGAGTTCGAAGAAATATTTTGAAATCATGAATAATTTTTTCTTTCTTAGAAAATTAGGTAGATAAATAAATTATAAATACATACATACATCGGTATTATTATTGGTGATTTCAAAATAAATCATAAATATTCTCTATAATAAAAATTTAAAAAAATTCAATATTTTTAATGAAATATCAAAAAGTGCACTTTCGTGCTCTGAAAACCTAAAATGTGCAAATTTGTGCAGTAACCCTCAAAATGTGCAATTTCGTGCAAAATAAAACTTACATATGTTAATCCGGATGCCTTAATTCGTGTAAAAAACTTGTCCCCGATCGATTTCAAGCAACCGAAAATAAAGTGCAATTGCTCGAGAATCCGGTCTCTAATCATGACTAATGGGAATTCACTACTCATGATTACAGACATTCATTAATCATGACTAATATAAATTCATTTATCATGATTACAAAAAAAAAAAAAATCACAATTCTGAGTCTTACTGATCATGAATGTGAAAATTTGTTTGCTCTTTCCATTCTTGTCAATATTTCTTTACTTGTGACTTCAAATGTTGTTCAGTTGACTACACCCACTGCTTAGGACTTGTCATTGCTCATTAGGACAACTTTTAATTCAGAAATGCATCCTCGTCTTTTAAATTTAAATGAATAATGGTTATGTATATATCATATTCATGATTGATGATTAGTGAATATTTGTTATTCATGATTGATGAATATTATATTAATCCTAGCTCATGAATATATTTTATTCCTAAATAATGAATTACTGAATTTATCAGTATATGTTTATCATGAATAACTGAATAGCAGTTATTCATTATTCATTTGTTTTATGAATACCAATTATTCATATTCATTAATCATTATTCAGATTACAATTTGCCCAACTCTGATACCTCTATAATTACTACAGAGCATCCTCTCTCCCTTTTTGTGGATTGGTGTGATCACAGTTTTGCTCCAGTTTAGTTGCATTTCCTCTCTAATTCAGATGGCAGATATTATATCTTGAAAAACTTTGATGAGTCCTTTGCCTCCATATATCTATTGTATCAAGATTAGGCATATAAAATATATTAAAAATTTATTTTTCATGATATTCTTTAACCACCAAAAATAAGAATTTATTTTTCCTGTTATCCTTGAAACACCAATAATGAATTATCAAATTTCGCATTTATGGTGTCCATATTTGAAGTTTTCAAGTTCACAAAAAAATTAATTTAAATAATTAATCTAATTTTGTCATATTTCAAAAGGTAATGCATTAATTAAAAACAGAAATAAAAAAATCTGGTGCGTGTGCGCAACACACAACTTTCACTTACCAACTTACTTAGATTAGAAATTGATGTGTTTTGTTAATTGCCTCTCCTCAGTCACACATTTTTCCACAATCATTTCTTATTTTTGTTTTTATTTGCTCTAAAAAAATTAGTATTCACTGTTTGTTTGTTATGGCTTAGAGGCGTAACATTATTCACTTAGTAACATTATTAGAGGCGTAGTATTCACTGTTCACAATTATTAAATAAAAGTTTTTACGTGTGATAATTCGGCGATGCAAGCATAATACTCCTAGTTGTCTGATTTTATAATTCTCTATATAGTTGTTGAAAACTTAGTTACCATGAAACAAATAATTTCCATTAAATGAACAGAATGGTTTTAGGATAACTATACCAATAGTTGACAGCTTAAGAAAAAAAAATTATATTATTGACACTGTTTACCAATATAATGATGTTAAGATAATCTTTTTATAAATTTAGTTAGGCCAATCCCTCTAGAAAACTAGGAATACAATATCCTATGGTCTAAATTTACGGTTTTTATAAAAAATGATATCTTAGAAACTTCTAAAATGAACCAATAGTTGACATATCAAGATCTTAAGGTTTGGAAAGTTGACATTTAAGGTTTTAAAGTTAATACATGCATTAATTTTTGATTTCCTATGATTTTTAATAGGCAATAAGGACTGCAATAAAATTTAATATTTTTTTATTGATAAACTAGTAAATTCACAATGAAAACAAAATAAAATTTCCACAATTTAATTATTTTATACACAAAAAGCTTAAGTGAGACAAAAAAAAAAACCACTTTTAAACAAAAATGAGATCATCCTGTTCAGGATGCAAATAGATTTTAGTAATGGCCAGAAGTTTCGTTTTTTTAATTTTGGGTTTGCACAATTTTAGACTCTCCAATGATGAACTTCACTCTTCCAGTGCTCTTTTAGACAATTAAAGATTGCCACATTCATTGGTTGGATGAAATGTGTAGCAATTTGATAGAGTGCGACTAATAGCAAGTATCCCAGCAGAATTGGGAATTGGGGAGAGTCAGATGAGAGGCTTTTCCTTTCTGGAATAGGATTATTGGCAATGAAATTTTGCTCTCAATGATCCATGGATAGAACACACTAGCTATAAATTCATAAAATAAGACACCTGTCATCCAGCCAGACTCAGACTTCCTTAAACCACCCCCAGATAGAACATTATTTGCTAATTCTGGCAGTTGTTGACATCGATGTCAACTATTGAAATTATGGATTAATTTCTGTTCTAATAGTTGACACCTACATTTAAGCCCTAAAACATTGTATAAATATATTAAAAATGATATCAAATGGTTCTCATGAACTTAATGAATACCATAAACTAATTAAAATATAATTGAATTTAAATAAACCAACTAAAATGCTTATTTAACTCGACTTCCACCTTATTGAAACAGGCTAGCAGAAACCAAGTTTTCAGGACTCTACAAAAATTTGCCATTATCACCTCTCACAAATAAGCTCGAGTTTTCATCAAACTAATGCCGATAGCACCTCTGCTAACTAGTAAAACTTGGCAAATTAACGCCAAATTTTGAACCAAAATAATCAACCCTGAATTTTATTATTTACACTTTTTGTACAAAATGTCAACTATTGGAGAACTGTCAACTTATGGTACAGTTACCCTAATTATAAACAATGGTCTGTCATTAAAGGCGTACTCCACGGGTGTTGGCTCAATGTGTTTTATGAGTTGACGGAATATTTTTTATTTTTATTTTTATTTCTTTTCTTCTCCTCTATATGTTTATTTGATTTTTTTCATATTTAGCCAATTCTTATTTTTAGGCGAAACAAGAGACAGATAACATTTCCATATAAACAAAAACAAAGGTACTTTATAGGAAAACAAAATAGGCACCTTCCCCATTTAAGCCCCCTCAGAACATTTTAATAATGACAAAGCTTACCTGATATTAAAGAACACCTAATTTTCATAAAACATGACGAATTTGATCAAAATCATTATAGCCGTTTTTGAGATTATCGAAAACAGGTTAAAAGTTAGATCAATTTTGATGAAATTTCGCCTGTCACATCTTTGACATATATACATCAAATACTCAGTTTGATCAAAATCGTTAAAGACGTTTTTGAGTAAATAAAAAAACATGTGAAATGAGACATGATTTATTAAGTAAAGTGCCCCCTCCGATTGATCAATTTTGATGAAGTTTTAACTGTCACATCGCGGGCATATACATACATCAAATACCGAGTTTAATAAAAATTGTTAGAGCCGTTTTTGAGAAAATTGAAAAAAATGTAAAAATTAAACAAAATTCTTTAAATAACATACCCCTTCCGTTTGACCAATTTTGATGAAATTTTTGCTTTAACATCGCAAGCAAACAGACATACACCAAATACCTAATTTCAAATGTGTACGGTTTATAGTTTTTGAGATAGTCTGTTCACACACACACACACACACACACACACACACGCACGCACGCACGCACGCACGCACGCACGCACGCACGCACGCACGCACGCACGCACGCACGCACGCACGCACGCACGCACGCACGCACGCACGCACGCACACACACACACACACACACACACACACACACACACACACACACACACACACAAACACACACAGACCATTTTGTGGGACTTGGTCATTTGGACTCAGAGGACCCCAAAATGTAAATTTCCGTTGAAAACCGGAAGTCGAAATTTTTCACGATCGCAATACTTTCCCTTACTTTATATATATATATATATATATATATATATATATATATATATATATATATAGGTAAGTGGGGCGTAAGAATCGAGATATTTATCGCCCTAAAACCCCTATCCTATCCTATCCTATAGGTAAGTGAAAGTAAAAAACATCTCATAATAATAAAATAAAAAATGTTAAGTGTAATGATGCATGAACACAGAATGAAATGGTAGTTGAATTAACGTGCTGAAATTAATAAAATATGTATTCAGGAATTAAATAACTAGACTTACCTTATTACATTCAGAAATGATCAAGATGAGAAAATAAAGTAAACACTTGAGATGATTCGAATGTCTTTTCATGAGATACCTAAAAATTTGCATTAAAAAAAAAAAACTTTTATGATCTAGAATTACTGACTTTTATTAATGGTTCAAGATGCCAGAAGTTAAACAATGATCATCTCTACGAAACTAGTTTTGGCCACAGACCACAGATATAATGTTTACAAGCTAAGTTTAAGTACCCACAAGTCAACCCAATCTTTCCCTCAATAAGCCCTGTTGATTGCAATTATTGATCTACTTCTGTAGAAGTGATTGTGCATTTTGTATGGCTACTTTTTTTTCTTTATGACTAATATGTTCACTTTTGATGATAAATTATTAAAAGTAAATATGTATTCAAGTTAATTGAAATAAGTAAAATCAATACCACCAATATTATAGAAATATTATATTATATTATAGACCACCAATATCTATAAGATTATATAAATAATCTATAATGTTAATAAATGCCCATACTGGTGAATTTCTTTTTCAGAATAGTTTACGATATTGAATGTGGTAGAGTTGTTGACCAAGTAAGAGGCCATGAGGATGCTGTCTCTTGTCTGTGTTGGGCCCCTAGCTTAAAGCTTCTCTTATCTGGTTCTTGGGACTGTTGTGTACGAGTTTGGAAAGTAAAGCTTCCTTATGTTCCTCTTAAACCAGCTTCTTCGTTAATAGCACAACTTGACCATGATGATAAAATCACTGCATTAGCCGTTAATAGGTAATTTATATGTATCATTATTAAAAGTTTAAAAAAATAAAAATTATTATTCTCTTGGATTTTTATTTAAAAAAATTATTTTAGTTTTAATATTTTAAGCTCAAACAAAACACAAACCATATGGTTTAAAGTGGTTCTAGGCTTGCTGTTGAAACTAACTATCAGTTGGAACAAACTGTCATAGTACATGTTTGTGACTACAATGTTCGAGTACCATCTACGCTGGCCTCGAACGTTCTGGATCATTCTCCCTACGACTGTATAAGGAGCAGTGGACTGGAGAGTTAGTCGTTGTTCTGAAGCTCAAGTCATATGGTTATTCCTGTGTTACAAAGTGATTATTTTTTTAACCTTTTTAAATATTTGTGTTCTCATAATTTGTGTGGCATTGAAGATTGTTATTTTTTTAAATAAAAATTGTTTAATCCACATAAGTGTTACAACTGGTGTCAGGATTGGGGTTTAAAGAAGAAAAAAATGCCAGGCAAGCGGATTGGAGAACTTTTAGTGGCGGAACTGAGGAGAGAATTAGAGCTGGATTAAGAAACTACTGGTACGATAGTGACTGATCTTATTGGCCCGGTTACCTGAGTATTACCTGAGTCAAGGCGTAGATCCTTAAACAGTATAGTATGAGGATAGCTCTTTAAAGGCTATGTTTAATAAAAGTCTGCTGAGCTTAATGAGAAAATAATCAGCCTTAATTCCAATTTGTCGGCTGAAATAAATGATAAGATGGCAAGCCAGTCAGCTGAGCTTCGTGATAAGTTATCCAGCCTAAATTCTGTCAGCTGAAATAAAAAAAAAATTGACTAGTCAGTGGGCTGAATGAAAAATTGTCCAGCCAGTCTAAGAAGCTCAATGAGAAGATAAATAGCCTGAATTCAAGCTTATCGGCTGAAATAAATAAAATAAAAAGTCTAGCCAGGATAAAGCCACCAACTTTTGATGGTAAGTCGTCCTGGTCAAATTACCTGGAACAGTTCAACGCAGCGGCTAGTTCTAATGGGTAGTTGCGTTAACTCTAGCCTGCAGACAAGGCAGTTGCGTTAACTCTAGCCCTTCGAGGCAACACTCTGGATGTCCCCCAGACCCTTAATGCCGACGGACCATATGATTTTAACATGTTAGTAAGCCGGCTTGAGATGAGGTTTGATCACACCCACCTCGAACAGGTATACCAGTCACAGCTGAAGGGCAGAAAGCAGAAACTATCCAAGAATATGAGGTGGACGTTGCAAGGATGGTAAGACTGGCTATCCAACAGCACCCGAAAGTTTGTTGGAATGCTAAGCTTAGTTTGTTTAACCCAAGTAAGTGTTACAGTAGGGGAGGCCTGGGCAAAGTGAATAGGTCGGGGAAAGCGAATAAGCCCTTTCATAGGCACGGTAACAATGCTAGCACTTTGGGTGGCTAATGCGAGAACTAGGGGTAGAAGCCGCTTCACAGGACGGAGAGATATTGGTTGTGTTTCATTTTAGTTGTGAGATAATTTGTTTAAAAAGAAAATGGTGATGTTCTTAAAATTCGTGAGGTAAGTTTTTATATCTTTATTGTATAACCATTACAAGTGTAACATCTATTGCATGGTTGCATAAACTGTAGTATAAGCAGATAGTTTTGGCGGGAACTGCCGATTTTTAGATTATATGGTCATAGTCTAATTTAGTGTTTAGTTAAAATGGCGCGCGCCGGGCAATGTGAATAAGGGCAAAGTGGATAGCAGCTATTGCCCTGGTACATGCATTTGTTTTATCTGCCTAAGATCCTACGGGGAGCCTCCATTTGACGAATGGATACAGTGTGGGCAGTGCAAGGATTGGGTGCATCCTTGCACTCCTCTGGTGTCGGATCCTTTTTCTGTGACATTTACCATGAATGTATAGCATAGAAATGTGTATCTGTAATTAAACAATATCTTCTTAAAATTTGTTTTCATTTTTCAGGTTTTATTCATAAGCTGGAGTCTATATTCACTTTGCCCGAGTAGTCCGGGCAAAGTGGATAATTGACAAAAAATAAAAATAAAATATTTTTAATATGTAGGATTGGCTTAACATAACTGATATTTTTACAATAAGTTGATAATATGTCTCTTACTCTAATATATGTATTAAGTTTTCTTTTTTTCCTCAAAACAAATCTAATGCAACAATCACAATTAATGCATCTTAATTACTAACGGAGTTAGTAGTTACACTGGACAGTTAATCAAATCGGAAAGGCTATTTCCTTCTTCAATATCCGCTTCCAGATTACAGAATAACCTGTTGTTTTGTTCACTTCTAATGATTTTAAATAACAGTTAGCTGAAGTCCATTGGAAGAAAAAGTAGTCCTGACATTATCCGAATTATTATAATACTTGTTAATTAGTCTATTTTATATTAATCCAAATTATCTCTAAGAACATTGGCTACATACAAAATATATTTTTTATTTAATTTAAAACTGTTCTCTTTATCTTGAATGCGAAGAAATTTTTGATGTCATGAGCTCTATATATAGTCCTCCAAAAGCGACACCTCACTTAGTCACTTCTCGTCATACCTCCGAGCAGTCCATAGTTTTTTTGGAAGTCAAGTATCTCACTTGTTGTGGCAACTAAATACAGTTGAGATGTCTCTGCGAATTATATACAGTGTTACCTTATTAGTTATTCTGTATCCATGGTCTTCTTTACATTTAGCTCTACTCTATTTGTATCTAGTTGATTACTGGAGGTCGCTGTGTTTCCATCCGATGCCCAGTCTTCATTTGATAAGTACCCTATAATTTTTTTTGTAAATATGTATAAAATATTTAAGTATTGTTATATTTAGGTACCTTATGTAACCTTTTCTTGCGGCTGTGACTTCCTGAAATACATAATCTAAGACATGTATACAATATGTTATAATTTCATTTTTTTAATGTTTTAATGTTTACTAGCTGACCCGTGCGATGCATTCGCACTCTAAACTACTTAGATCCCACTTAATTAAAGTACACACCGCATATTTAGTATTGTATAGAGCGTATTTAGTGCGTCATGGGCATAGGTGAGAGTTGAAGTAAAGAATAGATTTGTTCAAATTGTAGATTATTTATTTTTTGAAACATAAGTTTAAGGTATTTACATAGTATTTATGTGTTTACATGACCTCTTTGAGCACTATGTTTGAAGTTACGATATGGTCATCTGTGATTGTTTGTTGGTGGGTTTGTTTTACTCAGACATACAATGTCACTGGTTATAATGGTTTGTGATCTAAGATAACTACGAATTCTCTACCTCTCTAATAATATCGCCAAAAAATAGTTGCTTCTTTGATGGCCAGACATTCTAAATACATTATTTCTTTCTTCATTTGTCCTGGAGTTAGCTTCTTTGAAAAATATGATACAGGATGTAAAATACCATCTTTTTATAGTTGTTTTAAAACAGCCCCCAAACCTAAACGACTCGCATCGACCTGTATTACAACCTCTTTATCCTTATCGTAAATAGCTAATATAGGCGTTGAGCATTCGTACCGTTTGATCTCTTTAAAACAATTTTCGCACTGTTCAGTCCAAACAAATCGAACATTTTTATAAATGTAATAAATTATGCAGTGGGGCCAATCGTTGTGTACAATAATGATCAATGAATTTGTGATAGAAGTTTATTTTTCCCAATAACTGACGAACCATCTTTCTGTTCTTCAGACGATTAAACTCTTTAATAGCAACGAGTTTCTCGTTCATCGGAGAAACTTTACCATTTTCAATTATATGACCTAAATACTTTACGAAAGGTTTGGCAAAATTACATTTTGATAATTTTAATTAAAAATTTTCTTGTCTAACTCTTTAACAGCTATGCACTCGGAACGAAAGTTGCACTGAGAAGCTAAGCGGGTCTGTCTGCTTTTACACTCCCCAAACTAAAACGTGCAGGCCACTCTCCGCCGCTGACTGCCTCAACTCCTTTAACTCCTCATAACCTTCACCGACTACTTCTTAATGTTTTATTTATTTTTTATAATTCTATAATACCTTTATCATTATTTCAATAAATTAAAATGCTAGATTATCAATTGCAATAACAGATTACGTGATTTAAGAAGGTAATAATGAACAATAATATACTAATGTTATTACTTTATATAAGTACATATTTTTTTAAATTAAATTAATTTTTAATAAGTAATATTTTTTTCCTATTTGAAGTAATATTTCAATAATTTACCAATGTTTAGATGGATAAAAAACTTTCCCATCCTCTTCTTAGATGTGGGCTTTGGACCGCCACCGACAGCGTTAGGAATTTTTTTTTTTTTTTTTTTTTTTTAATTTCTTGTTCCATGGGCTCCGGAGAAAGACTGCCCTCTTCCGAACTTTTGTTCAAAATTTCTCAAATCTCCTTATCAGCGAATACTTTTCATGACATACTAACACCAAAACTGGAGAAATAATAGAGAAATAAAACAGTGAATATCACCAAAAAACACCCAGAGGACTATCGCTGAGAGCGTCTAGAACTTGAAATTAATAATGGTAAATATGTCGGAAGGAAGGTTCCAAATTAAAGCAGGTAGGGTCTCAAAAAATTTCATTAAATATTGACCTTTATAGAGTCAGAGTCACATTGTATTATTTGGTGACGTTTCGCTCGTCTGCGAGCATTTTCAAAGCAATTTTTGAACAAAATTCATAAAAAGTTCACAATTTAAAAAAACCGTATGTCATTTGGTAACTTATGATTAGAACTAGTATATAAAAAATGTTGGCTAATACATCTTTGGCATATACATACATCAAATACCCAGTTTGATCAAAATCGTTAAAGCCGTTTTTGAGTAAATAAAAAAAATACTTGAAAATGATACAAAATTTATTAAGTAAAGTCACCCCTCCGCTTGATCAATTTTGATGAAATTTTTACAGTCATATCTGGGGCATATTAATACATCAAATACTCAGTTTAATCAAAATCGTTAGAGCCGTTTTCGAGAAATTCGAAAAAATCTTAAAAAGTTATTAAATAAAGTACTCCCTCCCTTTGAGCAATTTTGATGAAGTTTTTGCTGTCACATCACGGGCATATACATACACTAAATACCCAATTTCAAGTTCGCACGGTTTATAGTTTTTGAGCTAGTCTGTTCACACACACACAGACCATTTCGCGGGATTTGGTCATTTGGACTCAAGGGGCCCCAAAACGTGTATTTCCGTTGAAAACCGGAAGTCGAAATTTTTCACGATTGCAATACTTCCCCTTACTATATATTTCATATATAGGTAAGTGGAAGTAAAAAAAATACAGTAGTAACATGGTAGTGCAAAAAACTCAAAACATGAATTTAAAAAAAAAAAATCTGGTGCGTGCGCGCAACACACAACTTTCACTTACCAACTTACTTAGATTAGAAATTGACGTGTTTTGCTAAATATCATTTCCCAAAGTCACACATTTTTCTACATTCATATCTTATTTTTGTTAATCGTTAAAGCCGTTTTTGAGTAAATAAAAAAAAACCGTGAAAATGATACAAAATTTATTAAGTAAAGTCCCCCCTCCCGTAGATCAAATAGGATGAAATTTTTACAGTCTTATCTCGGGCATATAAATACATCAAATACCAAGTCTGATCAAAATCGTTTAAACCGTTTTTGAGTAAATAAAAAAAACACGTGAAAATGATACAAAATTTATTAAGTAAAGTCCCCCCTCCGGTTGATCAATTGTGATGAAATTTGGTTATCACATCTTTGGCATATAAATACATCAAATACCAAGTTTGATCAAAATCGTTAGAGCCGTTTTTGAGAAAATCGAAAAAAACGTAAAAAGTTATTAAATAAAGTACCCCCTCCCTTTGAGCAATTTTGATGAAATTTTTGCTGTCACATCGCGGGCATATACCTACACTAAATACCCAATTTCAGGTTCCCACGGTTTATAGTTTTTGAGCTAGTCTGTTCACACACACACACACACAGACACACAGACACACACACACACAGACCATTTCGTGGGACTTGGTCATTTGGACTCAGGGGACCCCAAAACGTGTATTTCCGTTGAAAACCGGAAGTCGAAATTTTTCACGATCGCAATACTTCCACTTACTATATATTACATATATAGGTAAGTGAAAGTAAAAAATAGAGGACTATCGCTGAGAGCATCTAGAACTTGAAATTAATAATGGTAAATATGTCCTTCAAGACCCCTGACGGTAGCCGGGGGAGGGATAAGGGACAGAAAAAAAAAAGTTAGCATGTTAAAAAGGGGTGAGACTGGCTTCCCCGAACGGATGACAGGCAGCTACCGGGCCGAAACAAATATTTCCGCAGTAGAGACACCCCTGCAACTTGAGATGTACTTATTAAGTCACCGTGGATCCGCTAGCTAGGATGTGCATCAGTTGCGACAACTTAACTCTTGTGAAGCTTAGGACGTTAAATAAGTGAAAAACCGATCGCGAGATATCTTGTCATTAGCTACTGGGGACTGGGAACCCGGATGAGTTATCTCGTCGTTAGCTTGTGGGGACCAACTTTTTTTCACGAGATATCTCGACTGGAGCCATGAAAGGGTTAATAGCCTCAAAAAGTAATTTAATTTGAATCAAATGGTCATTAAAATTTTCAGAAAAAATAGAATGTCATCAATATAATTGACACAAAATTTATTTCAATTGCTAACACTCTTTGAAATATCGCTGGTGATTTTTTAAAGCCAAAAGGAAGCACCTTCCATTGGAAATGGCCTTTTTGAGTTATAAATGCAGTTTTTTTTCTGTCTTTTTTTCTTAGTGGTATAGACCAAAAAGCTGAGTTTATATCAAGTGCTGTAAATTAACTGCAGTTTCCAGCATTCACAACCATATCTTCTACTCTTGGGAATGGCTGTGGTTCTGGAATGACAATTTTGTTCAACTCTCGAAAATCAACTCATAAGCATGTCCTCCACCCCCCCTCTTTTTTAAACGCCAATGTGACTGGTGTTGCAAAACATGATGAGGATTCTTCAATCAAATCATTCTCCAGTAATTTAGAAATCTGAGAGTCTATTTCTTCTTGATCCGGATATGAACACCTATATGGTTTCTTGGAAACATATTTTTCTTCTTTTAGTTTAATGCGAGCTTCAACAGATTTTATACAACTAACGTCAAATTTATTCTTAGCAAAACATGACTGATATTCCATAATTAATCAATTCATTCTCATTTTTGTTATCTTTTTCAAAATAACCTAAATCGATTTGAAAACTGTCAATGTTTAATTTAGTATTATTAATTTATTCTTAGCAAAACATGACTGATATTCCATAATTAATCTATTCATTCTCATTTTTGTTATCTTTTTCAAAATAACCTAAATCGATTTGAAAACTGTCAATGTTTAATTTAGTATTACTAATTTATTCTTAGCAAAACATGACTGATATTCCATAATTAATCTATTCATTCTCATAATTTTATCTTTTTCAAAATAACCTAAATCGATTTGAAAACTGTCAATGTTTAATTTATTATTACTAATTTATTCTTAGCAAAACATGACTGATATTCCATAATTAATCTAAACATTCTCATAATTTTATCTTTTTCAAAATAACCTAAATCGATTTGAAAACTGTCAATGTTTAATTTAGTATTACTAATTTATTCTTAGCAAAACATGACTGATATTCCATAATTAATCTATTCATTCTCATAATTTTATCTTTTTCAAAATAACCTAAATCGATTTGAAAACTGTCAATGTTTAATTTAGTATTACTAATAGTCTCATTTTTATTTGGAACCTCTTTATTAGGATTAATATTGAATCCCTGATCTACCTCTATAACCTTACCATTTATTGTCTGTTTGATTCTTAAATTTTCATCTTTTATTAATTTGAATTTCTTAATTACATCTAATCCTATTTATAAATCATAATTAAAGTTGCTGTTCTTTACCACTATGAAACCTAATTTATTTTCTATCTTGCCTATTTTTTTTTTGCCTATTTAAATGTAGATTAGCCCGGCTTTGACAAAAATCAACACCACTTATAGTTTTTAAAACATTTCTATTACTGCATAGTTTCGATTTTAATAATTTTACAAGTTTTTCACTAATTAATGAACAAGTGGACCCATTATCATAGACGGCTTTTACCAATTTCCGTTTATCTACGATAACTGTAAGTTTAATTAGTGAAATCGATGCAGATTTTTCTGGGCTAGCTACATAGTTTTTTGTGTCATTTCTCTCTATTTCAATCTGTGTAAGCTGGTTGCAAACCATATGTTTTTAGAGGACTTATTCATTTTGTATTGTGCATGGTTATGGATTTTATATCTAGAGATCTAACAATGGATTGTTAATCAATTTCTAATCTTGTAACAAAGTGGAGTTAATCTCATTCTAAAAACACCATTTTATTAATAAAATATACAATAATATAATAGATATAAATTATACAAAATCTAGAATACCTTAAAACTCCAATTGATTAACAATTCATTGTTAGATCTCTAGATAGGAAATCCATAACCATGCACAATACAAAATGAATAAGTCCTCAAAAAGCATATGGTTTGCAACCAGCTTACATATATATATACTCTTTATATAATACTAGATGTATATCCCGGTTTCACCCTGGGAATTTCATTTTTCTAATAAAAATGAACAATTCTATTAACGAAAAATTTGGTGCGATGCGCGCAACACACAACTTTCACTTACCAACTTACTTAGATTGGAAATTGACGTCTTTTTTTAATTGCCATTTCTCAAAGTCACATATTTTTACACATTCATTTCTTATTTTTGTTTGTATTTTTTCTCTAAAGTACACTAAAAATTGTATTGTTAAATAAAAATTATTACTCGTAACAATTCGGCAATGCAAGCATAATACACAATAGCGTCTGATTTTATAATTCTCTAAGTAGTTGAAAACTTCATTTAGTTATCATGGAAACCAGTAATTTTCATTAAATGAACATAACAGCTTTAATTATAAACAATCGTCAGTCATTAAAGGCGTACTGCGTATGCGTGGACTCAACATGTTATATGAGTTGGCGGAATATTTTTCTCTTTTTCTCCTGTATATGTTTACTTGATTTTAATAATATTTCATATTTAGCCCTTTCTTATTTTTAGGGGAAACAAGAGACAGTTAATTTTTCCATATAGACAAATACAAAGGTACTTGATAGGAAAACAAAAAAGGCCCCTCCCCCATTTAAGCCCCCTCAGAACATTTTAATAATGATAAAGCTTATCTGATATTAAAGAAGACTTAATTTTCATTAAATATGACAAATTTAATCAAAATAATTATAGGCGTTTTTGAGATAATCGAAAAAAAAAAGTAAAAATTGGGAAAACAGTTATAAAATAAAGGGCCCCCTGCGTTTGACCAATTTTCATGAAATTTTGGATGTCTGATAGTGGGCACATACATACACCAAATACCCAGTCTGATCAAAATCATTACAGCCGTTTTTGAGTAAATAAAAAAAAAACACGTGAACATAAGACAAAGTTTATTAAATAAAGTACCCCCACCGTTAATTTTGATGAAATGTGGGCTGTCGCATTGCGGGCATATACATACATCAAATAACCATTTTGATCAAAATCGTTACAGCCGTTTCTGAGTAAATAAAAAAAACACGTGAAAATGAAACAAAATTTATTAAGTGAAGAGCCCCCTCCAATTGATCAATTTTGATGAAATTTTGACTGTCACGTCCCAGGCACATACATACATCAAATATCAAGTTTAATCAAAATCGTTCGAGCCGTTTTTAAGAAAATTGAAAAAAACGCAAAAATTAGACAAAATTCTTTAGATAAAGTACCCCCTCCGATTGACCAATTTTGATGGAATGTGGGCTGTCGCATCGGGGGCATATACATACATCAAATAACCATTTTGATCAAAATCGTTTTAGCCATTTTTGAGTAAAAAAAAAAAAAAAAAACACGTGAAAGTGAGACAAAATTTATTAAGTGAAGAGCCCCCTCCAATTGATCAATTTTGATGAAATTTTGACTGTCACGTCGCAGGCACATACATACATCAAATATCAAGTTTAATCAAAATCGTTAGCCACCAAATACCTAATTTCAGGTTCGTACGGTTCACAGTTTTTGAGCTAGTCTGTTCACACACACACACACACACACACGCACGCACGCACGCACGCACGCACGCACGCACGCACGCACGCACGCACACACACACACACACACACACACACACACACACAGACCATTTCGCGGGACTTGGTTATTTGGACTCAGGGGACCCCAAAACATATATTTCCGTTGAAAACCAGAAGTCGAAATTTTTCACAATCGCAATACGTCCCCTTACTATATATTTCATATATAGGTAAGTGAATGTAAAAAAGCACTAATAGATTATTATTCTAAAGCTGTAGGATATACTATATTTTTAGTTTACCCTCGACACCTGCCAAGGGACCGCGCTGTGCTCACTTCACCCTCCTCGGCCTATAACTGGAAAAAGATGCATCGTTCGGCCTTAAAACGTGGACCACGGTCCGTTCCAGAGGAATTGCCTCATTGGGCCTTGTTGGCCTCTTCAAAATCTATAAAATGAGACTTTTTTCGACTAAAACGATCAATTTCATAAAAAAACCAATGTAAAGCGAGATCATAACGATTATTTATAACAATAGAGAATAAAACCAGAGATTGGCTGAAGTTATGCAATTTTAATATAGACAAGTCTTCACATGGACAGGTGCATGTTAAAACATGCACCTGGTATGAAAGAACCACTGAGCGAAATTTGGAGAATTTAGGACAAACAGTATGGATTTGTCTAGAGAACAAAAAAAAAAAAAAAAAAAAAATTTTTATTTATATAGATAGTAATATTTCATAAAAAGTTTTACAAGTGATATTTGCTTGGGATATTTATATTCTCCTCAAGGGATGCCATTTAATTAATACTGGGTTTTGGATGTTAAAAATAAAATTATTATTAAATTTTATCAACTTTGGGACTTCCAGTGGTGAAAAATAAATTGAGTTTGAAGTAGATTTTACTGCTTTCTGAACTCTCATATTTTACATAAATTAATTGTAATATTGATTTACCTTTTATTAGGTCAGATACTTTATTAGCTACTGGAACATCGGAAGGAGAGGTATTTCTTTGGTCTCTTAATTCATTCTCCATTGTCAAAAACTTACCCGGTAGGTGATTCCTTACACAATATTTTATATTGGATAAATTAAAATTTTAAATTTATTATAAAGGGAATAAGTATTTTTAAATTTGTTTTAAGGTCATAAAGAGAATGTCAGCTGTTTGCAATTCAGTCCAGATAGTACCAAACTTGTTTCTTGCAGTGAAGATCAGAGCCTCAAAGTATTTGATCTTTGCACTGGCACAACTGTTTTTAGTAAATGTCATATTGAAAAGCTCAAGTAAGTACCTCGTGTGTGTGTGCACAAACTTTTATAATCCTACTGTCTCTTGTCTATTATTTATAATATTTTTAGTTTTACCAGTTAGCTCTTGTCATTAAAATGAGTACCGTTGAGTACAGAGCTATGATGAAATTTTTAGTTAAAGGAGGCATAAAGCCTTTAGAAATTTTCGATGTGTATGGGGACTCCTCCCCTTGCTATAGCATTGTGAAAAGCCACCTGTCAAGTTTAAAGTCATACCCTCAGCCAGAAAAATCATGGCCACAATTTTTTGGGATTCAGAAGGAATCCTGATGATTGATTACTAAGGCAAAGTTGTAAAAATCACAGGAGAATACTATTATAATGTTTTGACCTGTTAAAGAGAATCAATCAAGGAGAAGAGGAGGGAGAAACTGAGCTAAGGAGTAATGCTACTTCATGTATGGGTGTGTGTGTGCGTGCATGAACAGACTAGCAATAAACAGCAAATTTCAGAAAACTAAAATAAGGTTTTTGAGGTAGGTATATGCCTGTTATGTGACAGCAAATGATTCCTCAAAATTGATTTAACGTAGGGAACACTTTATTCAAACTATTTTTCTCCTCTTTTGTTTTCTTAGAGTTAATAACTTCCCCTTATTATCCCTGGTAATAAGAAATGGCTAAATATAAAATATGAAGGGGTTTAATAATCAAATGAAACACATTAAAAATAAATGTTTTCCCAGAAAGTGTAAATTTTCGGTACTAAGAGTAGTAATAAATATGTATAATATATCGTTGGAAAGCTGAAAATTTAAGAAAGAATAATATTTAGTTTATAAAGTGGTAGGTCATTGATACGGAACATGGAGGTAGCAAAAAAAATGTATGCTTTTAGATTGGTATTAGTTTCCATGGTAATTGGTAGCAACAATTTTAAAATTAAATCAAAACTTAAAGAGTCACTAAGGATCGAATAACATTTTTAGTTTCGTTTTATGTTGTATAGGGTAACTGTACCATAAGTTGACAGTGCTCCAATAGTTGAAATTTCGTACAAAAAGTGTGAATAATAAGATTCATGGTAGATTGTCTTAGTTCATAATTTGGCAGTAATTTCCCAAGTTGTACTAGTTGGCTGTGTTACCATCTGCATTAGTGTGATGAAAACTGAAACTTATTTGTGAGAGGTTATAATGGAGAATTTTCTAGTGGCCTCAACAAGTGGTTTCTGCTTCCCTGTTTCATTTGTGTGATAAGTCACATTAAACAAGCTTTTTAGTTTGTTTATTTGTGTTCAATTATTTTTTAACTACTTTCATGATATTCATTAACTTCATGGGAATCATTTGATATCCTTTTCGATTTATTTATACAATGCTTGAGGGCTTAAATGTGGGTGTCAACTATTAGAACAAAAATTAATCCTTAATTTCAATAGTTGACATCAATGTCAACTATTGGTGTTTTTTACTCTGATGAAACTGATAGTTTAAAATAATTTGCTTGATTTAAAAAATATCTGGGTTTAATATCTGTGGTGGAATCAATTGACTAGCTCCATCCTAACCAATGTTCGACAGGGGTGTCAACTATCTGTTTAAATGTGTCAACTAGTGGAATATTCTGTTTGTACAGTTACATCCTGTGTGTTTATAGTTGACACCCATGCATAGCCTCAGTTTTATTTGACATAATCTTGTTTTGTTTATTTTTTAAATTAAGTAACAATTGTAGCATAGTAGTAGCATAGTCGGAAATTATAACAATTTTATTTTATTAGATAATAAAATATATCGTAAAGTTAAATAGTTGAATGGATTGAATAATACAACTTATTATAAACTTATAATAATTATAGATGTTGTAAATAGTTGTAAATAAATTTAGTAAATAGATATTCAAAAAGAAACCTAAGAAACATTCAGTTAATGAGGAGATACCTGAAAGTGCTGCAGCACCAGACAAAACCATACTATCCCAACCAGAAATTTGGGACAAGAAAGAAAATCAGAAAAGCTTAGATCGCCAAGAGCAGGAGCAGAGAATTAATGTTTATCAAGGAATATTTCTTCAAGAGGAGGAGCAAGGTAGTTTAAGTGTTGATGAAGGAAAATTTATAAAAGTTGGGTTCTCAAATAAGAGATTTAAGCGTAAAAAATGTCTGGCTCAAGTTACTAAAGTTGCCAGTAAATTAGGGATTCTGGTTTTACTTTTACAACCTTGCAATCGGATGATACCAAGTTTTATTAACACCGATACATGTTGCACAGTCCCATCAAGTGATATTATATCCGCGATACATATGCCCAAAGTTTTTACCTTTAATGGACAGCAAAGGTACCATTTTAATTTCCCACTTGAGGTAGTTTAATTTAAAATGATTGTTGTTATATGGTATCTGTATTATTCTTAATTGGATGATCTCATTTTTCAGTTTAATATTTTTTCTTTTGTCTAATAAGTTTTTGTGTATAAAGTAATTAAATTGTGGAAATTTTATATGTTTCATTTCAATTTTGAATAGTTTATAAATAAAAAATGATTAACTTTTATTGCAGTCCTTATTACCTAATATTTTCCTTGGGAAATTAAAAAATAATGTAAGTGTCAACTATTGACGCAATAAATGTCAACATTTCAAACCTTTCCATTTTGATGTGTCAACTATTGGCACATTTTAGAAGGTTCAAAGAAATAATTTTTTATAAAAACCGTAAATGTAAACCATAAGATATTGTATTCCCAGTTTTCTAGAGGGATTGGCCTAACTAAATTCATAACAAAGATTAACCTAACATCAATAATTTAGTAAACAGTGTCAATAATCTAATATTTTTTTCTTAACCTGTCAACTATTGGTACAGTTACCCTAATTATGCAAAAAAAAAAAAAAAAAAAAAAATGTTTGGTTACTAAGAAGATAAGATCATTGTTTGAGAAGATGAAGAGTATGCTACTCAAAATATTTTTCAATTGGTTAAGAACATAGCATTTTGTTAAGTTTAATGAAAAACATTTAATTTAAACTCTTATTTCTTAACTATGGATTTAATTACAGAAATATTAGCAATAAGAACTGTCATATTCTTCTCAGGTAATGATTGACATGAGAAGAATACGATATCGCCTTTGTTTTCTGAAAAATACTCAAGTGCACAAAATTTAAAAATTAAGTTCCAATTTATTATTGGCCATAACTATGAACCTTTCCTAACCATTGTAATTCAAAAAATATCATCAAAAAACTCTACCGTTTAGTCTGAAACTTGATTGTTATTTCTCTATTTTCCTAAAAAAAATATTTATTTAAAAAAAATCTAATGAATCCCAGGCAAATACAGATTCCCATGAGTTAGTGGAGCCAACTTCATTCTTGCTGAACCAATGTATGAAGTACAATACCCACTTTTCAATAGAATAAAAAAAAAATTTGTTGAGAGAAAAAGTTTGGGTTACTTTTCTGAAGGCAGTTTAAAAAAAAGTTATCTATTTTTATTATTAAAAGAAAGGAGGGTGATGAGTTGTGTGATGCGTGCACGGCATGAGATTTTATAGTAAACAATTTTCAAATACCTTGAGAATTTTTTATGAACTTTAATTAAATGTACATATACAGTTATGCACGTTCACACCGGTTCTCTCAGATACAGAAACTGACATATCCTTTTGTAATGATTCCTGATATAACAATTTTCCAGTATTAACTGTTAATAAACCTTATCTATTATGTACTGCTTTTTAAAAATTAAGAAATTCATCAGGATACAATGTTGTCTTTAATGAAATTCCAGTTTCTGCTGTTGCAGTCGTCACCTTGAAGTTTTCTGTAAAATAGATCTCAAAGCCAATCTACGATTATTAGTTTTAAAAATTATCTTATTGCCATAAACTATTAATGTATTCTATTTTTTAACCGACTTCGAAAGAGGAGGTTACTCAATTCGATACGTATGTGCCTTTGTTTTTTTTTTTTGTTTTTTTTTTTCTATGTATGTCCACCGATTACTCCGAGATGGGTGGACCAATTCGAACGAAACCTTTTGCATCTTGTAGAGTATTTTCCCAATGTGGTCCCATTAAAACCTTTTTTGGGTTCTTAATTTATTAAAGAAGTTATTGGGAAAAAACATAAAAATAATTATTCAATTATCGCTCATAATATTTACTTATTTGAAAAACATATGGCATATATATCAGAAGGTATGCTCCAACAAACTATTAAAACACGTTGATAAATAACAAACTGATCATGTACTATCCCCGCTTTTTTACTTTCACTTACCTATATATGAAATATATAGTAAGTGGAAGTATTGCGATCGTGAAAATTTTCGACTTCCGGTTTTCAACGGAAATACACGTTTTGGGGTCCCCTGAGTCAAAATAACCAAGTCCCGCGAAATGGTCTGTGTGTGTGTGTGTGTCTGTGTGTGTGTGTGTGTGTGTGTGTGTGTGTGTGTGTGTGTGTGTGTGTGTGTGTGTGTGTGTGTGTGTGTGTGTGTGTGTGTGTGTGTGTGTGTGTGTGTGTGTGTGTGTGTGTGTGTGTGTGTGTGTGTGTGTGTGTGTGTGTGTGTGTGTGTGTGTGTGTGTGTGTGTGTGTGTGTGTGTGTGTGTGTGTGTGTGTGTGTGTGTGTGTGTGTGTGTGTGTGTGTGTGTGTGTGTGTGTGTGTGTGTGTGTGTGTGTGTGTGTGTGTGTGTGTGTGTGTGTGTGTGTGTGTGTGTGTGTGTGTGTGTGTGTGTGTGTGTGTGTGTGTGTGTGTGTGTGTGTGTGTGTGTGTGTGTGTGTGTGTGTGTGTGTGTGTGTGTGTGTGTGTGTGTGTGTGTGTGTGTGTGTGTGTGTGTGTGTGTGTGTGTGTGTGTGTGTGTGTGTGTGTGTGTGTGTGTGTGTGTGTGTGTGTGTGTGTGTGTGTGTGTGTGTGTGTGTGTGTGTGTGTGTGTGTGTGTGTGTGTGTGTGTGTGTGTGTGTGTGTGTGTGTGTGTGTGTGTGTGTGTGTGTGTGTGTGTGTGTGTGTGTGTGTGTGTGTGTGTGTGTGTGTGTGTGTGTGTGTGTGTGTGTGTGTGTGTGTGTGTGTGTGTGTGTGTGTGTGTGTGTGTGTGTGTGTGTGTGTGTGTGTGTGTGTGTGTGTGTGTGTGTGTGTGTGTGTGTGTGTGTGTGTGTGTGTGTGTGTGTGTGTGTGTGTGTGTGTGTGTGTGTGTGTGTGTGTGTGTGTGTGTGTGTGTGTGTGTGTGTGTGTGTGTGTGTGTGTGTGTGTGTGTGTGTGTGTGTGTGTGTGTGTGTGTGTGTGTGTGTGTGTGTGTGTGTGTGTGTGTGTGTGTGTGTGTGTGTGTGTGTGTGTGTGTGTGTGTGTGTGTGTGTGTGTGTGTGTGTGTGTGTGTGTGTGTGTGTGTGTGTGTGTGTGTGTGTGTGTGTGTGTGTGTGTGTGTGTGTGTGTGTGTGTGTGTGTGTGTGTGTGTGTGTGTGTGTGTGTGTGTGTGTGTGTGTGTGTGTGTGTGTGTGTGTGTGTGTGTGTGTGTGTGTGTGTGTGTGTGTGTGTGTGTGTGTGTGTGTGTGTGTGTGTGTGTGTGTGTGTGTGTGTGTGTGTGTGTGTGTGTGTGTGTGTGTGTGTGTGTGTGTGTGTGTGTGTGTGTGTGTGTGTGTGTGTGTGTGTGTGTGTGTGTGTGTGTGTGTGTGTGTGTGTGTGTGTGTGTGTGTGTGTGTGTGTGTGTGTGTGTGTGTGTGTGTGTGTGTGTGTGTGTGTGTGTGTGTGTGTGTGTGTGTGTGTGTGAACAGACTAGCTCAAAAACTATAAACCGTGCGAACCTGAAATTGGGTATTTAGAGTATGTATAAGCCCGCGATGTGACAGCAAAAATTTCATCAAATTTGCTCAAAGGGAGGGGGTACTTTATTTAATAACTTTTTAAGTTTTTTTCGATTTTCTCAAAAACGGCTCTAACGATTTTGATTAAACTGAGTATTTGATCTATTTATATGCCTGAAATATGACTGTAAAAATTTCATCAAAATTCATCAACCGGAGGGGGGACTTTACTTAATAAATTTTGTATCATTTTCACATTTTTTTTTTATTTACTCAAAAACGGTTTTAACGATTTTTATCAAACTTGGTATTTGATGTATTTATATGCCAAAGATGTGATAACCAACATTTCATCACAATTGATCAACCGGAGGGGGGACTTTACTTAATAAATTTTGTATCATTTTCACGTGTTTTTTTTATTTACTCAAAAACGGTTTTAATGATTTTGATCAAACTTGGTATTTGATGTATATATATGCCCGAGATACTACTGTAAAAATTTCATCAAAATTGATCTACGAGAGGGGGGACTTTACTTAATAAATTTTGTATCATTTTCACGGGTTTTTTTTTATTTACTCAAAAACGGCTTTAACGATTAACAAAAATAAGATATGAATGTAGAAAAATGTGTGATTTTGGGAAATGATATTTAGCAAAACACGTCAATTTCTAATCTAAGTAAGTTGGTAAGTGAAAGTTGTGTGTTGCGCGCACGCACCAGATTTTTTTATTCTAAATTTGATTGGTTGATTTCAAGCAATGCTCAATAATGTTTTAATGGTCGATGAATCGGTTGGGAAAACAAACCAATCAAATTCAGAATTAAAAGAGTGGGGGAGAAAATGTGAAGTGTGTTAGTTATTGACGTGGTTTAAGTGCTTGTTGGAACAAACCTTAAATAAATTTTCAACAATAGATTTTAATAAAGATATATAATATCACTGTCGTTTTCTGAAAAATGAAACACTTCCTTATGGTTCCAGCAAAGTTATTGTTGTTTTGACCCTGTTCCTGGAAAATTTTGCCAAGAAATAAAACTCAAGAACATTTTTTTGGGTTGCTTAAAAGATTTTTTTTATAGATTTAAGAAGATTAAAGCACATTAAACACCGATAACAGTAAAAAATCCTAAATGAATGTCTAAACGACGGATGGACAGTATAATCATAAAACCACAAAATTCATAGAATTTAAAGAAAGGCCGCGCATTAATAACCCTTTTTAAAAAAGATTCGTAAAATCGTAGCCATTATTGTTTTAAATTAGATTTTGATTTCCGGCTTCCACTCCCTATGCACATTAAAAAGGAATTCAATACTTCCTGGAAAAGCTCTTTTTCAGTCGATTTAGAGGCCTTAACAAAGCTGTCTGCTCCCGTATACACTCGATCACTGTCGGATATTAATATACAATGTAATCATAAAATCTTGTGCGGATTCTTCACTCTGGAGTGACACTTTTGTTATGTTATCCAGATTACTATTATCGGTTTTTAATTATGTTTCTGCAACTATTAAGGTGTTTAGATGAAAATTGCTGTGAGTGCCAAATTATTGATTTTGAGATAACAAATAACTATTAACTAAGCGGGAAATCAACTACCGACCATATCTTCAGCTTGAGGACCCTATTGGAGAGAGGATACGAATATAAACTGAAAACGCACCACCTCTTCATCGATTTCAAAGCAGCATATGATATCATCAACCGCGAAGAGCTTTACCGTGCCATGGAGGAACTCCGAATCCCACAGAAGCTCATATGCCTGGTAAGACTGACGATGAATGAGGTAATGTGCTCGGTTTGCGTCGGTGGAGATATGTCTGCGGAATTCCTTGCGACTAAGGGGCTGCGTCAAGGAGATGCCTTTTCAACATTGCCCTAGAGAAGGCTGTGAGAGATTCTGGCATGCAAGTTGGATGGACGATCTTTAACCGGAACGTACAACTCCTAGCATACGCGGATGATGTGGATATCATTGGCCACTCTCTACAAGCTGTTAGGGAGGCGTTCTTGGCGCTGGTGGGTCCTGCAAGGAGACTGGGGCTCAGCGTGAACCAGGCAAAGACAAAGTACTTGGTGACTGAAGAGACACCCAGTTGGAGTACATGTTTGAACAGGTCTCCGATTTCGTATATTTGGGCTCAACGGTAACCCAGGGTAACCAAGTAGATGTTGATGTTAGAAGAAGAATTGTCTCTGCCAATCGGTGCAACTTCGGTTTGAGGAAACAGCTTGGTGGCTGCATACTCTCTCGGCAAACAAAGTTACACCTATACAAGACCATCATTCGTCCTGTCCTGATGTACGGCTCGGAAACCTGGACAACAACCAAGGCATGCGAACAAGACCTTATGTTCGAACGGAATATTCTTCGCAGGATATTCGGAGGAGTGAAAACAAATGATGGAAACTGGAGGAGACGCAAGAACCAAGAGATATATGACGCATTCAGAAAGCTGAATATGTCCAGGTCATCAAACTGGGCCGATTGCGGTGGGCAGGGCATGTGGCTCCTATGAGTGAAGAGGATTTGCCCAGGAAGTTGCTGACAGAGCCTTTATATGGGGCAAGAAGACGAGGAAGACCCAGGCTAAGGTGGAGTGACAGAGTCACGACTGATGCGGGAAACATCCTTGGTGTGAGCAACTGGATGGCAGCTGCTCAAAACCGCGACGAATGGCGGAAGCTGTTGGTGGAGGCTAGGACCCATCACTGGGTTGTTGGGCCGAACTAGTAGTAGTAGTATTAACTAAGCTTAAATTTAGTTTGAAAATTAAGGAAAATATTATGGATTAGACTATAATATGGACTTATTATAATTCCAGTCATGAAATAAATACGTCCCGCTAAAAAAATTTAATATTGTTTTCTTCCATCTCCAATTCCATCTATGATGGTGAATTGTTTAATTTTATTTCTTTAAGTTACGATAATGTCTCTAGGTTGGCACTCGATAAGAGAGTCTAGAGACGAAATTCTTAAAGATAGTCATTTGTCAAGAATTGTTTCCATTTCGAGGCAGTCATATTCTCAGATACCAAAATAACAAACGTAAATGTTGTGTATTATATTTCCTAATAAAACTGGTCGAAAAACGGCCAAAATCTCAACTGTTCAGTGGCATACCTACGACATCTTGAATTTGCCGAATTAATGTTAGAGCCGAGCAAAACTGAACACCTCCTCTCGGAACGCAGATGTATGTATGAAATAAACAAGTACCGAAGACAATATTCCGCAAAGGAAAAAAAAAAGTGGAAAATTGGTCTTTACAAAAAATCAAAGTAGACAGGGTGTTGAAAGGTGTGTACTGCATCTACCGCAAACGATTTTCAATTTTCTGTGCATATTCATAAAATGGATAATTTGACTATTATAATACAAAGTTGATTAAAATTGATATAATTATAATAAAAAGACACGGGATAGACGAACGTGGTATAGCGCTACCTGGGTGGGCTGACGTTTATTTCGTGAGGGACCCACGCAATAGATCTCTATGGATAGAACAACAAACTAAGGAACCAAACTCACTTGTGTCTAAAGAGGGGTACCAAATAAAAAAAAAAAATAAAAAATAAAAAACGACTTCGAAAACCCGAAATCAGTTCAAAATGCACTTAAATTCTGTATAAAAAAAAGCATATCAATTTTTTTTTAGAAATCAGCGCATTGCTCCCTTCTGGCTTATATTAGAAATTATCTTCCGCCACTAAAAAGATATGAAATAAAAAACATTTTATAAAAAAAAAATTAAACCGACTTCTAAAACTAGAAACCAGTAAAAATAAATGCACTAAAAAGTATAAAATAATTACCTTCTGATTTTTATGAATATGCAGCAAAATTGAAAATCGTATGAAAAGCGGAAAAATGCATTAAAACGGATAATTTTATTTTGATTAGTACGAATGCATACCAACTGTTAATAAAAATTATTAAATTAAAATATTAAATACCATGTTCAATACTTAACAATCTTTTCGGAGGCGGCACAAAATTCAAAATTGTTAACACTAAAAATTAGGAAAATCTTAAAATTCTCTATAGATGTTGTATTTTGCGCCGCGTCCGAAAAGATTGTTAAGTATTGAACATGGTATTTAATATTTTAATTTAATAATTTTTATTAACAGTTGGTATGTATTCGTACTAATCAAAATAAAATTATCCGTTTTAATGCATTTTTCCGCTTTTCATACGATTTTCAATTTTGCTGCGTATTCATAAAAATCAGAAGGTAATTATTTTATACTTTTTAGTGCATTTATTTTTACTGGTTTCTAGTTTTCGAAGTCGGTTTAATTTTTTTTTTTATAAAATGTTTTTTTAATAATCTATATGAATTCAATCCCTAATAATCTCATATTGTTGTCCTAATAATACTATGTTATAGATGCTTGGCCTGGGATGGAACAACACTTTTAGTTGGTGGAGCTCAAGGCAATCTATATCTTTGGGATTTAATCAATGTAATGCTTGTGAAGCAGTTTGAAGCTCATCAAGGTAAAATATAAACTTTTCAAGAACTATTTAATTATAAAGTTAATTGTATTGTTTTGAGGAATTTACTTGTCACACCTTCACAGTTTTCCCCTCTCATAAACACAGAAATAAAGGGAATTTCAATTAACATTTTCATTTATTAGTATTTGGTAATCAATCTCTAGTGCTTCATAAACTTATTGCTTGAGAAAAAAATAAATTAACAGAACTTATGATTAAACTATATTTATATTTTTATTTCAAAATATAATTTATCATAATGGAGGTAGATGGTTGACCTTAGAAGTTTATGTGATGGAAATGTTTGGGGGTGCTGTCAAATAAAACAAAACTATATGTGCAATAACATATATTTTGCTGATGTTTCGACCCGAGATTCAGGTCTTCATCAGGGCTGAGTAAATATGATTAAATGTTTGAGTGGGTTATTGTATATACTTTTATTTCCTGTTCATTATTAATATTGACATACCATTCTCTTCTTCTGTCGTAAATATAATAATTTATAATTACTTTAATATTTTTTGTGTATGGTATTTTTAATTGTTGTTAGGTGCCGTACTGTCGATTACTGCTGCTGATGATGGAAGTGTCATTGTAACTGGTGGAGATGATAAAAAAGTTAAAATTTGGAGATAACAGATATTAAAGATGCTGTGTTATACTTTGATGGCTGTTTTAAAAAATAGAATGATCTTTAAAAGTTTTTTATATTTAATGTTAACTAATTTTTATATGACAAATATAATTTATGTATGTTTATGAGTTATGAATGTTTTGTTTTATTCCTGGTTTAACATACTTTTGTAATACCTGAAATAGTGTGATTAAATTATAATCTTTGCTTATTTTCTTGGATCACCAGGAGCTATTATGATAAACTGTTTAAATTTTGAAAACATTATCCATTCATGGAATGAAATCTGTGTACTAGAGAAATGAACTTTTAATTTTGAATTGCTGAGAATAGATAGTTATAGACTGAATAACTATATCAATAAGAAGTGAAAGTATGGCCTGTTCCGATTTTCCTCTGACACCATAATTCCATACTCGTAATTTCTAAGGATTGATGACAGAAAATTGATAGTGATTTTTAATGTTCAGTTTATTTTTAATTGGCTTTAGAATTGGTGAGAAGATATAGGGTAAGCGATCCTTGCTTGGAACTAGTTTTTGTGTGGGCTCCCTTTCAAATGCAAATTAATTAAATAATTCTTCCAGTTTGCAAGTTCTGCATTTCTTCTTTTCAAGTTTTATTAGTTGTCGATCCAGTTTTATTAATTGTGAGTTGAATCAATTTCACTCCTGATGACAATATCTTATAGAAAATAACCTAGAAATCCTACCAAATGGAAAGTATAATCATCTTGTGTTGAATCTGTAGATGCCTTAATATTGGTCCCTAAGATATTCTATGGTCTACAATAAAAATTTTCATCTGTTTTCTAAGTGGTGCTGCAATCCCTAGTGGAATCAGGGCCTCCTTAATAAGTCTTCTCCATTCTTCTCTATCCTTCGCCTCTTCTCCACTTCCTAACACCAACCCAACGAAGGTTTCCCTTTACATTATCCAGCCATCTTAGGCACGGCCTTCCTCTAGGATTACCATACATGATCTTACCAGGCAACCTTTTATCCTCCCATCCTTCCTATCTGTCCCAACCGCCTTAATCTTCTTATTCAATATAGTTCACCAAAGCTGGTTCTAAATTGGAGTGTATTTTACTGGTATCATTTTCAAATTTAGGGCCATATATTCTTCTGTTTTTTCACTTTCATCATTTTGTTTTGCCATCTCTGGAGTGAATCACAAATGGAAATCCCTGTTTCCAATTTGACTTTAGTTTGAGAAATGGGGTTTTAAAAAATTGCCGATCTTAAGTAAATGGTGTTCTACATTTGTTTTTGATAAATCTAGTGTCATCAATATCTCGCATTGATTGAGTAGTATTTTGATCAACAATGGACTTATAATTAACCCTTTAGCGACCGTGAACTAATATAATAGTCCGAGCGCGCCGTACCATGGGGACCATTGACTATTATAATAGTCCAGTGTCAAGCGGGCTCCAAGGACCATGGACTACTATAATAGTTTTGCTTCTCCAGCGTTTCCAGACCGTGAGCTACAATAGTAGGTTAGTTCCCAGAGCCATCTAGGTGTCCGCATCACAAGCTAAAGTATTTTTTCTTGACAACAGATGTCGTACGAATCCACTTTTGGCTATATTATTTTTCGTTGTGTGTCTGCAACCTACTACTACTCTTATTACCTATCCTCTTTTCTACCTGCATCAACCCTTCTTCTTAGCCTTGTAGGTCCCTTCAGTCTATATTCTGGTTTCTTACTGTGAGTTTAATTTAAAAATATATTGAATTAAATAAAAAATCATGATTGCAGAGTCAAAAAGTAGTCGGTTCACCTGGCACAGTTGACTATTCTACCACTCAGTCCAGCCAGCCCGCTTTGACCCAGCCGTATTCGGTCGCTAAAGGGTTAAATGTCTCAATTTCTCATGGGAAACCAGAATGTGGGGCATCATCAATGCCAAAATTTTCTTTATAATTTTGCCGAATGTGTTTTGTTAAAGGATCGTTCTCATGAACCTTGCAAATTTCTTATGAGTTTATAAGCACATTTACCCTTTTTTAACATAATAAAGTTTAAGGCAGTGACATAAAAACTGGATGGGCTTATTTGCAGTTTTAAGTAGTGGTCATGTTTTTATTATTGGTTATTCATATTCCCACTCTCTTACCTTTCTACCATCTCTAATTCTAAAACATGTCCCTGTATTCATGCAATTTTTTTTTGTTTTTTTTTCCATGTTTGATTGTTGAAGTTCTCAGATTCTATTCTATAGAAATTCTATAAACGCCTTTAACTTAATAGTAATGATTATTTTTTCTCGTTTATTTTTATTTAATTTGTTTATTGTTATTTCTATCTATAAAGTTTTATATTTTTCTAATATTTTTTTATTTGATTAAAATGTTTGTTTGCATAAAAGAATATGATTTAGGATATCTCTGAAACTTTTACAATCTGATTTTAGTTTTTAAACAGAACAATTGACCTGCATAAAGGTGCCTCTATAGACAGCGTCTAGATACCTGACACTGGCTATTTGGGTACATGGTTCAATGTAGCCTACAAGCACCAAGGTTTTCTGTTAACCCTTTAACTGCAGAGCTAGAGGGGCATGAGGTGGTGCGCCGTTGCGGGTTAGTAGTCACACCAAGTGGTCCTGCTGTGTGGAGACTTTTACGGCATTCAAGCTCTCGCATCTTGCATATTTTGTGAGCTTAATTAATTCTAAAAAAACTTTACTATCCTCACTTTCCGATTCAGACTGTGGACCGGCACTGGTGGAGTTAAACTTTTTTTTTTCCTTCCTCAGTATATAATCTTTTTGCCATCACAACTCGCAATTTCACTACACAAGTTAATGCCACAGGAGATGCAAATGAACTGGACACTAGAAGTACACAGGTGTGAATTCTGGGAAAAAAGTTGTTATTCACAGAAGCAACCATGCATCAAGACACGTTTAGTAAGGAAAAGAATAATCAAATGCCCTCTAGCGGTACAGGTAAACATTATAGATTTCAAATAACGTTGAAAGAAAGCGCTAGTTACCCGGCTGAAAAAGTTACCCGGGGACCAGCGCCATGCTGGCTTATATATTATCCACCAGCATTTAAAGGGTTAATAATTCTATTTCTTGTCCCATAAAATAATAATTTATGTCAGCCAGATAGCCCTGACGATTCATACTCTTCTGAGCCACTGTTGTTAAAATTTAAACTATGAACAATTCTCTTAAATTTTCTATAAAAATAACTATTTGATTATAGGGTAAAGCTGTCACTATGCTCCATCCATAGTACCATGGGTTATTTGGGAGGTTATTTTTAAGCTTACTCCCACAGTGTCCTTTTCAGTTAAAAAGGAGTTTAACTTAGATCCCAGCTTTAGACTTCCACTCGACCTTCAGATATAATTAAACTCCCTAAAGGGTCCTTTTTAGTAAGGATTGGGGTCTCGCTAAACAGCACCATAATGGCCACGCTAGGAAGTTGCATTGTGATGCTAATAAGGATTATTTTTAGTCCTTAATGGCCACTAAAATGGTAGTTGGTTTCAACAAAACTTGAAGCACATAGGTGGAATTCCTTAACTATCCTGATCCCATTGTGTTGCTATGCTCAAGGTCCCTAGTTCGAATCTGGCTTGGAAGAGTATCTTTAATATTCTGCCTCAGTTTGTCACATGAGCCGAGAGACCCTCTTGTGAAAAAACCCAGCCTCTATAAAGTGGGTACTCTTATTTTAAAGGTTAAGGGGGAAAAAACCTGGCGGTTAAGCGTGGTCATGGTCAAATCTATTCCTTGCACAACCGCTGACCAAGAAACAGTACTGAACCCCAGACCCTTCATGGGTTCTAGTGGTACAGGTTTTTTTTATCCGGATCCCCAAAAATATCATTTCAGGATGATAAATTCATCTTCATTTATACAGAATGTTTACATCAGGTTAGTGCAGCTTCCTTGCTCACCAATGTTAGTTTTTTTATGTAGCGCTCAGTTGTATGAGCAAGAACATTTTCCATTATAAGTGCTTTTAGTTTTCCTCAGTAAACCTCTTCCACTTCCGACAAAAATAATTCGTAGATCTATTCTTGAATTTTGAAATACTTTAAGGGTTTCAACTAGAAACTATTTTAAAACCTAATCACATTTTGAAATCCACGATATTTGACTACTTTCTCTGATAATTTATATATTTCATTATTATAGTATAATTTGAGTCATGTTAAAGTTGTAATGAGGATCTTAAGTATCTATGTTGATTCAGAGCTTTATACCTTCTTTTATATTTTTTTCCAAGCTCAACCCATCTTTGACATTTCTTGTAGATGTTTTAAAAAATTTAACTGCTAATCTAATTTAGCTTATAACAAGTAATTTTTTAGTATGATGATTTAATTATATTGATCATTTCATAGCAACCCATAAATATGTTTCGAGACCTTACCTTCACTCAAAGAAGGATATTACACGCTATCCCATTTTAATTACTTTAATAACTATAAATAGAAACTGAAAGGTTTTCTATTTCATTTGTCATGCGAAAAAAAAAAAAAAAAAAAAAAATGGAATGCTATATTAATCAACTTTGACAACAATTCAAACGAAACTTTTTGAATTCATCATATTTTAATTCAAATTATACATATGTATCATTGATCTAAATGGAAATTATTAAAAAATGTAACACAAATTAAATTAGTAGCTTCAAACGGGAAACTTTTTTAGAAGTCTATTTGCTTGTTTGTGAGAGAGCTGCTTCTCACCAGGTACCAACAATCCTTTTTTTTCTTGCTGTTGTTTAAGAGCCAGTTGCTCTTTATAGTTTGTATAACAATTCTGAAATGATGAAATTTCTTTTGCACAGGCACTTTCTTTAAAATCATGTTTCTTAAGACATGCAAACAGTACTGACATCTCTTGAACACATGCAGCTGAGCTGGATTTATCTCCCTTTCCTGAAACCATATTTCTTAATTTAATAGGTAAAATTTCTTGGAAAGGAACCATCTTAGAATTAGCATAGGATCCTCTTGGAATATATCCCGTAGACAATTTTCCAATTCTACGCATTGTTATTAGAAGGTTTAAAATTAGAAATTATTAAACTTGAAAGTATAAGTTGGGCACTAAGCACGGTTTGTCATAAAGTAGCCTTTTTCACCATAACCTTCAGATGGAAGCCATAGAGCATAGAAACAAAGGAGCAATCCCTTCTCCCACAACGTCAATATTAAAAGTACCTGTATATAAAAGTAATCAAATATACAGGTTGAAATTTTTACAGGAGTTTTATTTTTCTTGTAAGCATAACATGTGAAAAAATGAGATTTTTATTAGGGTTAAGAGTACTTTTAATGAAAGCTACTTAGTTAGGTTTATTATCTTGCCATACATCAGCTTTGATGTACATCTTAGTGGTGGGGTGTTTAGTAGCAATATGTTTATTTTAAACAACAGTTTCTTTCATTAAACAGAAACAGTTAACTGTTTCGGAAAAATATAAACAGATACAACAGTATAGTGGGGGAAATTAATGGTAAATAATAATAAAAGATTAAACAGAAAAAAATAGCTGGCAATAGTACGGGCGCGACCTGTATAATAAAAAGTTTCGAGAAGCAGGCTGTTTCTTTTTCAAGGCACTGTTTCAAGTATCTGTTTCGGTTAGCTGGCTGTTTCATTAAACAGCTTGCTAACCGAAACAGATAAGAGAAGCAGTTGAAATAGTGGACCACGGCCTGGAATCGAACCCAGGTCCTCTGCATAAATAACAATTTATCTTAATAATATATAAATTATCTCAATAATAAATAATATATAATTTATCTTAATAATTAATAAAATTTATCTTCTAATTAAATAGATTAAAAATTATTAATTAATTATCTAACGAGAACTAATAACTACATAAACATATTTTTATTTTTTAAATCTATATAAATAAAGTTGAAATTCTGTTTGTTTGTTTATTTGTACTTTATAGAAATCGATACCGTTTGTCCTAAATTCTCCAAATTTCACTCAGTGGTTCTTTCAGACCAGGTGCGAACACCTGTCCATATTAAAATTGCATAACTTCAGCCGATCTCTGGGTATATTCTTTATTGTTATAATAATCGTTTTGATCTCGCTTTACATTGTTTTTTACAAAATCGATCGTTTGAGTCGATAAAAGTCTCAGTTTATAGATTTAAAAATTGAAATTTTCCGGGTGAAACCGGGATATACAGCTAGTTAAATATATTCTTCTAAATGTATTGTAAAATGTAAACCATATTTGGTTTAAATAAAAATGAACAAACAAATAAATATAAACTTGTATGTATAAACAAACATCAAACAATATAAACTTGTTCTTGTTATAACTATTCAATTATATTTATTACACATATATTTATGAATAGTTAAAACTATTCAATTATTAAAATCATTAGGTTTGAAACTCGTATATGAGTATCAATCAATAATTTATTTTGATAAAAAATAATTCAAGTTTATTATTTTATTTAGGTTATTACTTTCTATTATCTCATTATTGTTACCGACTAAAATTAATGAATAAAATTACCAAAGGGTCTGTTGCTGAATCAAGGGATCAGTTATTAAGTAGTTTGCAGGGAATATGTACTTCAAGCACTAAATGATTCAACTGTATCAGTAGTAGCCAGCATCAGGATCATGGTCCGGGGTTAGCTATTCCAAGTATTCATTGTATTAGTACCTCACACTCAAATGATATCGAGTATCAATGGATCAGTTAGTATCAGAGTATCAATGGATCAGTGAGTATCAGAGTATCAATGGATCAGAGAGTAACAGTACCCGGTTCATTTTGGCTGGATCAACTCCTTATATCAGATACTTTTCAGTATATGATACAAAGTATTTGATTCATACAACCTGGCCCATCCCTACTGTTTAATTCATTCGCAAATCTGCTACGCTGTGTAATGTGGCTCTTAATTGTCTTAATGATTGAATTATGTTTTGACCGCACCCCCAACCATTTCCATCTTATATTCTTATAATATTATAGTCCATATGGCATAACTTCAGCCAATCTTTGTTATAAAAATCGTTATGTTCTTTATTGTTATAAAAATTGATCTCGCTTTACATTAGGAGACGAGTCGAAATTCCACGGGTGAAACCGGGATATAGAGCTAGTTTTTTTTATAAAAAAATCAATGAAAGTAAAGTCTATTAATATAAGTTTTGATTTGTTAGTTATTTTTAGTGCTGCTTAATTATTTCACTTAAAGCTTAATTTTTACATTAAATTTTTATGAGAAACTGTCATTTGAATTTGTTGTGAGATATCTCAATACTTAAAACATAATTTAAAAGAATGCTCGAGGGGTCACCTGTGGTATAGTGGTTAGCATGGCAACCTACAATACTAAAAGTTGCGAGTTCGCGTCCCACGGTGGCCCTAGGATTTTTTAATGGGAGTAAAAAAACCTAGGCTATACCTCGGATAGGACGTAAAACGGAGGTCTCGAGCCTGTACGATGTCAGGTTCTCGTTAATGATCCCTATCCTAATTATACCTGGAAAGGCAAAATTTAGGACTCCCACTGTAGCATCGTCCGATTAGCCTTAGTGGCATAAAGTGACGTTAAACCAACAAACAAGAGGCAAAGTGTCACTCTTTTCTCCCACTCTACTAGTACACCACCTCACCTAAAATAAAAAGTTTTTATTTATTTTTTCTTATACTGAGCAAAGAATGCTCGAATGCGTTTGACCATTTTTTTTCTTTCTTTCTCCATAGTATTATTTTAAACAGTTGTATCTGTTTTTTTTTAAACTGTTTAATGAAATTAGCAGAAACAGTTAACACTGCTATTCAAAATTAACAGTTTTGCCCATCACCAGTACATCTCCTTATACCCAAAACTTACCCTCAAAAAAGGTCTTTTGGGAAATTAAAGCACTTGTTTTCAATAGCAGTTTTCAATTATTGGATTTCAAAGTATTAAAAAAATAAAGAGAACAAAAAAGATAGGTCAGACTGTAAGGAAAACATTCCTGTTTAAATTATTAGACTATGACTTACCAGTCTTGAGAAAATGAGTTTTCCCTATGAGCTTACAAACTTAAAAATCGGAAACAAAGATGGCTGCCAATTTTAAACGGTTGACCCCAAACTTATTTAAAACTTGTATTGAACTACTAATTCCATACCTAATTAGTGTTAAAAATATAATTTTTTTCTAAAATGGTTGAGCAACCAAATTATTTTTTTCTGGACCATTTCAAATGGATTGACTCTGCTGTTTCTGTAGCTTTCGTCAAAACTGAATATTGCTCTGCGGTTTTCCTCGACATCGAGAAAGCTTTTGACAGTGTATGGCACAAGGGCTTGTTTTGGAAAATGAAACCACACATTCCTTCTACCGACTTCCTGATTCTCAATCTTTCTTTCTTAACCGCTTGTTCTGTCTTTCTGTTGATTTTTCCCTTTCTTCCTACTTTCCTCAGCTTGCAGGTGTACTTGAAGTCCCATGGCTAGGAACGAATGTAAGATAGCCGTTCAAGCGGCCAAAAAAAGGATTTTTGCATCTTTGTAGATGGATTTTATTTCAGTGATAAGATCCCCTAACTCTAGGCCTCCGTATTTGATGAACTCTGGGGCGAAGCCAACTCTCCCTGGAGCCTTTCCAATCTTCATTTTCTCAATGGCATCAGCTATCTCCTCTTCTTCTATTGACTCCTGGCTTGCATTACCAATGATTTGAGGGATTGCGTATTACTCTTTCTTGAAGAGTTCCTCAAAGTAGGTTTTCCATCTTTCGAGGATTCCTTCTATCTCCGAGAGTGTGTTCCCATTCTGGTCTTTAATATATCTTATAGGCTTCTTGTACCTTCCTTTAAGGCGCTTGACTGTTCTCCAGAAACTTTTGATATTATCACGATGATCTTTTTCCAGTCTTTCACCGAATTCTTCCCATGTCCTCTTTTTGGCCGCTTGAACTACTATCTTACATTCGTTCCTAGCCATCCGATATTCGGTACGTTTTTCCCGGGACTTATCTTGTAGATATGATTTCTAGGTTTGCTTCTTGCTGACCATTTCCTTTATATTCTCACCCCACCATTTCCTACGTTTACCTTCCCCCCTCACCCTTTGCATGCCGCAGACTTCTTTTGCTGTTTCTAAAATACCTTTTTTTAGATTTATCCACAGGGTCTCGACATTTCCATCAAGGTTCATGTCTCTTATACTTTCATCCAGTTTGTCAGCGTACTCCTGTCTTTTTACCGGTCAGTTTCAGTGTATGTACCTTTTCGGTTGGGGACAGCGTCCTTTTAAAATGCTAGTATCTGCCAAGAGCATTGGCGGATCCAGGGGGGGGGGGGCTGTTGGGGCTGCAACCCCTCCCCTTGGAAAAAAATCGTCATTTAAAGATAGAATTTGACTTTTCTTAATGTAAGGAAGCAAGTTAAAGAACAAATAATCTGCAGAACAAGTAGAATTTTAGTTTTGGGAAAGAAACATAAAGGTACAAAAGCTGATTGTGAGATCCAGGGGAAGGTTTTTGGGGCTGCAGCCCCCCTCCCTTTAGGACCGCAGCCCCCCTTTACGATCGGCTGGATCCGCCCATGGCCACAAGTAATAAATGGTCAGAGCCAATCTCAGCTCCGCGGATAATTTTCACATCGGTGAAGTGTCTTCTGATACACCCAATGAACTTAAATTTAATGGTACATTTCTTCAAAGGCTATGAGACAAGGGTGTACACACAATTTCGTCTATGGCGAAGGGACAGGATGTAAAATTCTAATGACATAGGAGGAGGGGGTCGAGATATTCTGACTATGCTAGGGTCAATTAAGGTTTTAAAAAAATATTGATTTTTGAAAATTAATTTTTTTATTTTTTTTTTTTTATAATACTTAATAAATATAGATAAAAACATTTTATGAAAAAAAAATTAAACCGACTTCGAAACCTAGGAACCAGTAAAAATAAATGCTCTGAAAAGTATGAAATATTTACCTTCTGATTTTTATGAATACACAGCAAAATTAAAAATGATATAAAAAGTGAGAAAATGCAATAAGACGAATAATTTTACTTTTATTTGTACACATACACACTAATTGTTATTAATAATTGTGAAATTAAAATATTAAATACTATGTTCAATACAACACAATCTTTTCGGAGGCGGCGCAAAATTTTAAATTTTTAACACTAGACATTGAGAAAATCTTAAAATGGATCTTCTCTCCTCATCTATTGATTTTAATGCCTTGTTTCGGCTTCCCGAAAGTTCATACAAATTGCAGAAGCGGGGGTGGGCAAATCACATGGCGGGACCGCCAAGATTTGAATGCCTCACCGGCGAACTCTGCTGGGGGCAGAGGCTGAGAAGGAACTTGGTGAAACATTGATTCCTGAAAGAGACCAGGCCTGGCCCATCCATTTCTTTTTTTTCTTTTCAATTAAAATTACTCAAGCCATGATTGAGTAAAAAGAGGAGCCGGTTCCCCGGCTGGAGGCGATGAAGAGTAAAGAGAGATCTTCTTGAAGAACTACAGAGAGAATATGGAGAAGATAGGGCATATTGGAAAACTAATTAGTGAGTCAGCATGGCCATCTCATTTAAATACATTAAAATACCTACTAACAAAATATTTTGTAGGGTCTTTTTTGTTCTTTTTTTCTCAATAAATCTATGTAATCTGTTAACTCCATTTCATTTTTAACATCTCTAACCTTCAAATACAGTCCACTTAATTCACAAAAGTTGGTTTGTGACTTACCATTAAGTTGAAGGTATAAATCATATATGCCTACTAATGGATTTGTATCAGTAACATGTCATTTATATTTGCGCCGCCACCGAAAAGATTGTGTTGTATTGAACATAGTATTTAATATTGTAATGTCACAATTATTAATAACAATTAGTGTGTATTTGTACAAATAATAGTAAAAGTATTCGTCTTATGTCATTTTCCCACTTTTTATACCATTTTCAATTTTGCTGTGTATTCATAAAAAACAGAAGGTAATCATTTCATACTTTTCAGTGCATTTATTTTTACTGGTTCCTAGGTTTCGAAGTCGGTTTAATTTTTTTTTCATAAAATGTTTTTTAATTCATACTTTTTAGTTGGTGAACATATCAAATGTAGAAAACCGTAAGTTAGCTTAAAAAAAATTTATGAACACTGTTGCTTCAATTCTAGTAGATTAGCATTTATGATATTAAGCATTTTCAGGGCTGCCAAAGTTTTGCTGAGGGGACTTTTTGCTGAGGTTGTTTCTGGGAGATATCAACTTTTATTTTGCAGTTTTTATTGATGGATAAACATCAGCAAACATAGAAATTTTAATTTATTTTTTAAATAATGGGGAAGTCTGTATGGGGAAAGTGTCATGGAAATTTTCAATAATTTGGCAATACAATAGAAAATATTTGTGTTAGTTATTTCGGTAACTGAGAGATGACTATCTCGAAAACCCACAAACACATTCAAGCTCATTTTCACTGCCTGTTTCAATAAAATTCATCCATTTATTATTGGATTTAGGCACTCAAGAACACCAAACACTGAACTTATTACGGTTTGGCTTTTGAAAATTTCGGCAACCTTTAGAAAATCGAATATTTAATTTTATGAGGGGGACTTTTTGCTGAGGTTGTTTCTGGGAGATATCAACTTTTATTTTGCAGTTTTTATTGATAGATGAACATCAGCAAACATTGAAATTTTAATTTATTTTTTAAATAATGTAATGTCTGTATGGGGAAAGTGTCATGGAAATTTTCAATAATTTGGAAATACAATAGAAAATATTTGTGTTAGTTATTTCGGTAACTGAGAGATGACTATCTCGAAAACCCACAAACACATTCAAGCTCATTTTCACTGCCTGTTTCAATAAAATTCATTCATTTATTATTGGATTTAGGCTCTCAAGAACACCAAACACTAAACTTATTACGGTTTGGCTTTTGAAAATTTCGGCAACCTTTAGAAAATCGAATATTTAAATTTCTTTCGATTTAATCAAGATCAATCGAAACCTCAAAGTCAATGAAAATTGACTTAAGACAGTCTGGCTCTTGGATAACGCTTTATTCTACTACATTTCAGTTGATACACAGGAAACAATTACAACTCACAATTTAAGCAAGTGGAAAAGTGTAAAAAATCGAAAAATTAACTGGAAAATGAATGATGGAAATAATTTTTCGAGTCACATTTGAGCTTAGATAGCAGATATTCCTCTTCTCGACATAAATAATTTGGCACTGGCAGCCTTTTTATTTTAAACGACTCAATAGTAGCCGAAACAAAATTAGAAACCTATAATAGTAATCCGGATAACATAACAGAAGTGTCACTCCATGAAGAATCGGCAAAAGATTTCATGATTACATTGTACATTAATATCCCACAGTGACCGTGTATCCGGAAAAAGACAGAGGTAAGGCCCCCAAATCAACTGAAAATAAGCTTTCCCAGGAATTATTGTTTTCCTTTTCAAGGTGCATAGCGAGTGAAAGTCGGAAATCAGAATCTAATTTAAATTAATTATGGCTATGATTTTAAATTCAAATGAACCTTAGGGAACCTTAGGGAAGAAGTCTTAAATCCTGCTTTAAAACTGTTATCAATACTCAGTCTTTCTTGGAATTCCACGAATTTCGTGTCTTATGATTATGGTGTCCAACCGGCGACTAGATCTAAATTAAGAAGGTTTACTGTTATCAGTGAATATATATATCTATCTAATATTATATATGAATATCGCTACAAAAAACGACAGCGATATTATATTCTGCGGATATTAAATACCTTTATTGAAATCTATTGTTGAAAATAGTAGTTAAGGTTATGTATACGTTTAAAGAAAAGTAGTAGTTAAGGTTATGTATACGTTGGTTCCTACAAGCACTTGAAACACGTCGATAACTAACACTGCTCATGTTCTCCCCCCACTCTTTTGATTCTAAATTTGATTGGTCGTCAAGCATTAAAACAATATTGAGATTAGTTACCAATCAGTTTAATAGCTTGTTGGAGCATACCTTATGTTATATATGCCATATGTTTTTCCAATAAGTAAAAATATTTAGCGATAATTAAATATTTATTTTCATGTTGTTTCCCGATAACTTCTTAAATAAATTAAGATCCCAAAAAAGGTTTGAATGGGACCACCTTGGGAAAATACTCTACAAGATGCAAAAGGTTTAGTTCCAATTGGTCCATCCATCTCGGAGTAATCGGTGGACATACATAGAAAAAAAAAAAAAAAAAAAAAAGGCACATACGTATCGAATTGAGTAACCTCTTTCGTTCGAAGTCGGTTAAAAATGAATACGAATTTATTTAATTAACTGAACCAAAATTTTCACATAATTTCTAGGGGGTCAGCTGCTTAATAAATATATTAATAATCAGGGATACTATTTTTATGTAATAAAAATTTCAAAATATGTATGTACATAAATATGCATGTATATTTGCAAAAATATGTAATTAATATATGAAAATATGGACGGAAAAAAGAAAAATGAATGAAAATATGGACTGAAAATTAAAATATTTAAAAATTTCAGTCATTAGAAACATAAAAATAATTAAAAAATAAATATATATTTAAAAAACTTATAAAATATCAAATTAAAAAAGATTTTAAGGGGTAAATGGACCGTAATACTTAGTTTTCAATTCATAGTTTTAATAACCTTCATCAAAGGTCAGACCTTTCTAAAGACATAGGTCTTTATTTGAATGTTCTAGGATGAGTTATGGAGGAGATATTTGATTTGATGCAGAAAACTTAAATAGCTAAAAATAAGCGTTTGTTCGAAAATAATATGGCCAATATTGGAAAAATAAAAAGATAAACTAATTGCACTTTTGTACTTCTGATGCATTGTTCTTTCTATTGTAAATATATTTAAAAATAATAAAAATGTTGAAGCAACCAATTAATTTATTTTTGGACCATTTCATATGGATTGTCCCACAAATAAACACACTCAATTTTGTATAATAAGCATTTATTACATTAAAAGAAATGTTTATGCCAATAATCGAGATAAAAACTATCCTATCTTTTAAGTTGGACAAAACTACACACTATGAGCCAAATTTTATAAAGATCGTTTGAGTAGTTTCTGATTTTACTGACAAACATCGGGACACGAGATTTTTATGTATATGGGTCGTTTTAAAATTATAGGTTATTTTGATCTATACCTTTTTCAATAAAAAAATCTCTCATTTTCGCCGGGATTTTTTTATAAAGTGTCACAATACCGGTTCCTTAACTAGCCCTAAAAGCACGCACACATTTTAATGGATATTTTGGGAAATAAACGTTTTTGAAACTTTTGGGAAACTCATCGTTTGTAGGGAGTGAGAAATGACACGTCAAATCAAACTTAAAACTTTTATTTCAGTACAAAAATAAGTATGCGTTATAGTAAAAAAAAAAAAAAAAAAAGAAGAAAAGAAATCTATTTACTAATTTAACAAAATCTTGAGAACCATGCATCATCAGTCTGCACCCCTCTGTTTGTTTTGCTAATTAACGCACTATTTCGTTTTTATTCCAAAAGCGTTATTTTAGACTTCTATAAGTTTGTACCCCTGTTTTTCTTTCTTTTCTTTTCTGGAAGATATCCTGGAGTTTATTTTGATCATCAAATGGGAATTCTTGGTATCCTAATAAATATTTTTTGCACTCGAAACAATTAAAGCAGCTCAATTGTTTCGTAGTGTGAAGGAAGGTTCCCCAATCTGTGGGAAGCCATCATAGTGCCACGAAAGGAAGGGAAGGTTGGTGGTAAAACTTCCTTCATCGATGCAATATCTTGACCATCAACCAAGTTGATGTGTACATGCCTTATGTTGCTCTTTACAATTTCCACGAAGCGATCAGCATCTTTACCTTGTGCAACGATTCGATCTGCCGTCCTTTTCAAGACACCTCCCACTCCATCAGGAGCGTATTTCTAAGTCTCTAAAACTAAAAAGAGACAATATGTACAAGTTTTATGCCAATTGACCAGTTAAACAAACATAGAAAATATCGGGTAGAATCGGTAAGAAAGTATCGGCTATATCGATACTTCCTATGTAACGGTGAACAATTAAAGTATTGATACAACTATTGTGAGTATTGGATGCAGTGTATCTATACTTAGACATAACGAAAGTCTAAAAACGACCCTATACACATCCGCCAAGTGTAGCCCCGGCAATGAGTTACTTATTCATCTGCACCTACAAATATGTAAATACGTTATATCTATTGATGACAGGATGTTATAGCATATTAACCCATAGAAATAGTCTCCCTCACTCTCCAAACCTCATCTCACTCCATAAAAATTTTATTTTTTTCAATATTCGTAGGGAGTGAGATTGTAGGGAGTGAGGTTTCGGATGTTTTTATGCTTTGCTGGCCAGAGGTTTCAGATTTTCTCATATTATAAAATTCTCATATAATGTGAACATTCATGCTCATATTAAATGTCCATCATTAATACATTAAACTCTTACCTTAATCTACAAAAGGCTTGTAGGGAGTGAGGAAGTATAAAAATACTCTAACGAATTCCACCACAAAATTATTTCTTCAACGAACACAGGTAGTCTAATGAAAACAAAGCTAGGTTTTTCTGGTAGTTATGTAGCAGCTGCATTACCTTATATTTTTCAAGCAGTGAAATACATCTTTTCCTGGTTGTGAAGGTTAATTAAGAAAATTTTTAGGTGTGAGGAAAAACTGTGTGACAAAAATAAAACCTCTGAGATGTATGGTTAAAGGATTTTATTTTCATAATCTACCCAGTTATTATCTTAGCGGAGGATACACTGAGGGAAAAAATAATTTTTTCAATAATATATGCATCCAGTTAGGGTAGCATAAAAATATGAGATGTAAGAAACCTCTACCGTGTGACAGTTGTAGGGAATGAGGATAGACATAATTAACAATTTTTAACTATGAACATATCAACTTTTTAGCCTCAGATTAGTTTGTCCATGTAGGGGCCAAATTATTTTATCTCTTCAAAATTTTTGAACTTTCTATGTCGAATAGTTTAGGCGTGGAGGCCGTGTGACACAAAATAACTCATATTTTTGGAATGACCCATTTAAAGAAACTTTTCTTTCTTATAATATCTAGGGGGTGGGGGGCTACAGCCCTTCCCTGCGGACGCCTATGTGATGAGGTGCTTGTACTATTATCTTATTATTAGTACAATTTTTGAAGTTAAATGAATATTTCACTCCTTTAACATCTGTTTGAAGAAGGTATACAGAGTTTGTGAAAGTTATTTTTGATAAAAACCTATAAATTATTCATTTCCTAAGGTGTTCAAAATATGAGAAATTGATTATGCACTAAAATTTAAAACAGTATAGGAAAAAATAAATAAAACCTTTTTATTTTGGCTGAGGTGGTGTACTAGTAGAGTGGGAGAAAAGAGTGACACGTTGCCTCTTGTTTGTTTGTTCGTTTAACGTCCCTTAATGCTACTAAGGCTATTCGGACGATGTTACAGTGGGAGTCCTAAATTTTGTCTATCCAGGTATAATTAGGATAGGGATCTTTAACGAGTACCTGACATGGTACAGGCTCGGGACTTCCGTTTTACGTTCTATCCTAGGGACGGCACACAGTGGGGCCAAACCGCGAAAAAGTGGAAAAAAACTCTATATCTTGGGAACGGTTTGTCCTATCGAGATGGAAGTTGTTTCATTCGATTAAGAATGGAAAATTACTATAGGATTGCAACTAAATTTAAAAATTATAAATATTTATGTCTATATAATTATAGAGGAAGCTTAAGAACGGATATTTTAAATAAATAAAAAATAATTGAACTTACATTTAACTTAATTTAGCTACAGGTAAACAAAGACATTAATGACCTTAGGGTTTTATGGCTTTTATACCTCAATAAAATAAAAAAAAATTAATTTAGCTTATTTTACTTTGATCTAACTCAATATTAATTTAAATTTCCTTTAAGGTCGAATTTTTTTTTCTAATGTCTTGTAACTTTTTATAGGAAAATATTAAGACCACTGTCTTAAATCGCCTTTCTATTAACCTCATACTGATATTTAGACAGTTTTGACTGGATAAAAACAGCTCGACCAGAACCAGTGTCGAAAATTGTACTTCAACAATTTTTCTCTGGGAGGAGGATGAAGCAGCTGTCAAGTTTCATTGAGTATTACGCTAACCATATTATATTTCAAATTTAAATAAAAATTGAACCATGATTGTGTAGGTATGTGGGGATGCGATTCAATGAATTTTTAATAAATTAGAGACATTCAAGTTAAGGGTAGTTTGCTTCTCGGGAATTTATTAGGGTGCCGCGAATTTTTTCACATAATTGACAATGACTACCTAACAGGAAAAAGAAGGCAAATGAAATCAGAGGAATATATTCTCTGATACATTCCGGTCCTAGATCAATCCCTGCCATCTTAAGCCAGGATAAGGTTTTATCTATAATCATGCTTCAAATTAGTTATTTTGTGCGAAAGATTCTCGCTTATTTAATCTTTTATATTGGATGGATGCTGTTATAATGTGGAACGTCTATATACGCCCATAAAGGTTGTAAAACAACTATCACTCAAATGTGCTGTAACTAGCTCAAAAAAAAAAAAATGACAATATTACAAATACGACAAAACTTATAATTTCTGCTCAAAAGAAATTTTTGATAAGAAAGGAACTAATAGTTTTCATTTGTTGACTATTCAACAATGAAAAACAATAAAAATTACCTTCAGATATGAACATTGGATTTTTGTTTTTTTCCCTCGTTTGTCAAACCATGCAGCGCGCCACGAAAATTTTCACAAAAATTACAATAATTACCGAATAGGCAAATAAAGGCAAAAGATATCAGAGGAATATATTCTCTGATACATCCCAGTCCTAGATCAATCGTTATTATCTTAAGCCAGGATAAGCCCCAAACTATAATTATGCTTCAAATTAATTATTTTGTGTGAAAGATTTTCGCATATTTAATTGTTTATATAGGATGACTACTGTTATAAAGTGGTACGTCTGTATATGCACATTAAGGCCATAAAACAACTATCACTCAAATGAGCTGTAAATAGCACAAAATATTTTTTTTTTTTAATGACATTTTTACGACCACGACAAAACCTTAAATTTCCGCTTAAAAGAAATTTTTGATAAGACAGGAAGTAATCGTTTCTTATGTGTTAACTATTCAAGAATGAAATACAATAAAAATTAACTCCAGATATGAACATTGGATTTTGGGTTTTTTTCCTAGTTTGCCCCACTGTGCGGCATAGCCAAGGATTTTTTACTCCCATTAAAAAATCCTAGGGCCACCATGGGACGCGAACTCGCGACCTTTAGTATTGTAGGTTACCATGCTAACCACTACACCACAGGTGACCCCAACGTTGCCTCCTAATCAGGTTTTGAAATTAACTCTCATTTTCTCGGAAAGAGAATAAAAGTCCAATCCGGACTTCTATATTTCTAATAATTAAATACAAATCACATCATGACTTTTATATTTCGGGCCAGAAAATAAAAGTCCTGACATGATCTTTAGCACAATGATACCTAATATAAGAGTCAAAGCTTGATTTTCATTATTTAAGGATGCATTTTTTAGCTTTTTTTTCGGATTTCTCCTTTTTGTTGTTCATTATTGGATTAACCGTTTTTATGAAAATCTTATAGGGTATAATAAATTACCTTATATCGATCATAAGATCGATTATTAGATTATCAAGGCTGCTGATAATTATATATTGAATAAAAAAAAAAAATATTGATATAAAACCTCAGGCTCGCTAAAATAAACGATATTGGGGTCCACTCATAGGTTATTTGAAGTGCTGAATTTGAAAATAATGTCGATTTTCTGATTAAGCACTCAGGTATCGATTTAATACTACTTAAGGGTATATAAACGATATGAAAGTCGGCATTGGGTTATGGAAGGTGCTGAATTTGAAAATGATACAGTTTTTATGATTAGGCGCTCAGGTATCGATATATTACAACCTACACGATGATAACGATATCGTGGTCATAAGTTTACATTTTGTAAATAGTTTATTATCCATAACACCTTCCATAACCCAATGCCGACTTTCAAATCGTTTATATTCCTTAAGTAGTATTAAATCGATATTTGAGTGCGTAATCGAAAAATCGATATCAGTATCATACTCAGCACCCCAAATAACCTATGAGTGGACCCCAATATCGTTTATATCGCGTATGTTGAAAAAAATCGATACCTGAGCGCGTAATCGAAAAATCGTTATCATTTTCATTTTCAGCACCCCAATTAACCTATAAATCGACTCCAATATTGTATATATCGGATAAGTTGTAATCGATACCTGAGCGAGCCTGAGGTTTTATAGGCGGGCGCAAGCGACGGTGTTGCTACTTTACAGGAACTAGAGAAACGGGGATAGAAGCCGGTCCATTACCTTGGATTCATAGGGTTTTTGGCGTTTTTAATTTATTTTTCCATAGTTAAAACCCAATTGAGCAAAAAATCATTTGAAAAATGTCTAATAGGTATTGCTCGGTCCCTCAGTGTTCAATTAAAAAATCAAAAGACGTGTCATTCCATTTATTTCCAAAAAATAAAAAGATTCTTAAAGAGTGTATTGTAAAATTAAGAATAGATAGGCCTCTTTCGAAACATATGACGATGTGTAGTCTTCATTTTAAAGAAAGTGACTATATTTATCCAGGTAAATATTAGTATTTGACATTTTATTATTCTAAAATGCTAGTTTTATGCAAATAACATTGAGACCATAGTGTCATAGATTTGCCTTTCTATTTTTATTGTCCCCATTTTTTCATTAAATCCATTGTTCCAAGTTTTCAATGCGAAGCCTGAAAGTTTTGACAAATAAATAAATAATATGACAAAGAATCTAAGCTGTCATAACAATGATTGTATGAATAGGTAATTAATGTTATTACTAACCGAAAAACGTAGAGTAAAGTTACAATGATGTGTTTGCATTTACCAGAACTACCAGCTTTACACGTACAATGACAAGAAAATTGCTTATTATTATTAATAAATTTGATTTCCACTTTTATTTGATGGGGCAGTCCTTTTAAGGTTGCTAGTTTGAAGGCACAAGGCTTGCAAAATAACTGTTTTTTTACTTTTAGATATTATTCCACATGTTATTATGTGGTTTGCATGAAGGATAGCCTGCCCTTCAATTAATGGTCTTTTAAAATTACCAAATATCTCTATCACATCAACTGTCTATCCCCGTTCTTTCCGAGATTTTGCAAAACTACTAGCGCACCCTATAGTCAATTGCGTCCGCCTATATCAATATATTTAGCAGCCTTGATAATCTAATAATCGATCTTAAGATCAATACATATAAGGTAATTTATTATACCCTATAAGATTTTCATAAAAACGGTTAACCCAATAATTAACTGCAATATGGAGAAATCTTAAAAAAAGCTAAAAAATGCATACTTAAATAATAAAAATCAACCTTTGACTCTTGTGTTAGGTATCATTGTGATAAAGATCTCAGGACTTTTATTTTCTGGCCCGAAATATAAAAGTCATGATGTGATTTTTATTTATTTATTAGAGATTGTTAAGTTTTTATCAAAACTTGAAGAATTTTTATGTTTTAAAAATTTGGTTTTATGTTTATAGCTCTCCTAGAAGACTTGATTTTACTTTTCTTATTTAAACATACTAATTTTCAGCTAATTATTCATTTCAAAACGATTAAACTCTTTAAACATTCTAAGTGAACTTTTGAGTTTATGTTTTTTGCCTTTCTAGATGATTTTGGTTTTGCTTTTTATATTTAAACACGTTAACTTTTCGTTAATTCAGCATTTCCAAATGGTTAAAACTCCCAGAACGTTCTAATATACTAAATTTAAACATGTACTTACAACGTGGTTTGCCAATTTTATGTTTCCGCGATGTTTTTCTTATAATAACACTTGTGTCATCTTTTTACACTGTCCTGATCATGTTTCAATAGTTTTTTCACTGTAACCCGGTTTATTTGTGGGAATTTAAGCATTTTTCACTACTGATGGTTATCCTTGCGACAGGTTACGTATTCACGTTCAAAAGCTCAAAGCAGTCGCTGAGTTTTTTCTCTATTTTTTGTTTTTCTCGCTTTGAGCACTTTTAGCTGTCTAATTATGCTCAATAAACTCTAAAATCACTTTTGATTACCAGCTTTTATTTCTGACGTGCTTATAATAGTCATTTTCCGTCATTTTAAAGATTGTATATTTTAAGTTTCCTGAAGCTTTCGCAGTTTAACACTCGATTCGAGCGCCTAATCTCTAGGCCCTATATAAGCGCGGGCAGATTCGGCCCTTTGTCTTTATGCGTGTGCCCTTGCTGCAGCCAGATCTCTTGCATCTTTCTTGCGGTCAATCTGTGTCGACCCACCGCCATCTTGGCTAATTTCACACCGCTTTCTTCCGAGGGGAGAAACTTCTATGGGCAACCGAGACCAAAACAGATGAACTTGCTGTGGTCCTTCTGCGGAGGAGAACTTCTTTTCAACTGTCTCTACTTTGCATCTGCTGCCAGCCTGCAGGCGAACTCTCTTCGCAGCCCAGCGCTTCTGTTGCACCAGCTTTCACTGAAGCTTTGTATCGTAATTATATTATTTAAAAATGTTTTCTTTGGTATTTATTTGTACATGTCTTTAATTAGCTGGCCAGCTATTCTTCTTTGTAATTTAGCTATAATTAGTTGTAATCTAGCAATTCTCTATTATCATTTAGCAGTCTTATATTGTACTTCAGCTAAAATAAAAAAAAAAAAAGCAGCACATTTTATTTCAAAATATTAATTGTCTTTGTAATTTTCATGCCAAATTGTGAGCTGAATTGGGGAACCCTGCAGAGCTGGCAGATAGCCGAGCACAGAACACTGTTAGCCAGATCACCAGCATCAGCTTGCACCTCCCAGCGAAGGACACAGCATCCTCAGCTGTTTTCCAGTAAACATCAGGGGTGCAGTAAAAGGCAAGGGACACGTCTCCAGCTGTTTTCCGGTAATCTTCAGGGGTGCGGTAATCAGCTTCCGGCTAACTGTCAGGTGAGTGCCAGTTTCTGTAACCCTAGGCTAAGGTCCACCTCCCCAAGATTCTCTCTCACACTTGGTTTCGTTACAGTTCTCAACAGTGTTGGGTTCCCCTTCAGATTTGATCAGTTCACACCTGTCTTAATTGCAGAAAATTGGGATCACTGGAGGAGGAGAAGAGGAACTACACCATTTTGTTTAAATTGTCTTTTTATTGTAATAAACACAGGTTGTTTGTTTTTTTCTTTTTTCTCTTGTTCTTCTTACCCCAAAACCCAACAGAGATATAAAAGTCCGGATTTGACTTTTATTCTCTTTCCGAGGAAATATGAGTTAATTTCAAACCCTGCTCCTAATCCATCTTCTTTTTGCTCCCCTATTCTTTCTAGAGATGGGCGTTTCGGTTGTTTTTACAAAACATCAACGAACTGTTCGTTGAAAAAAAAAAACAACTGTTGGAAAAAACGGTTTGAAAAAAACAGGTTGGGGAAAACAGAAAACCTCCAGACTAATGTTTCTATCAGGTGTTTGTTTTGTGTTGTCTTGTTTTATTGAAAACGTAATAATAGTATTAATTCAAAGTAAAAAAAAAAAAATAATTTGAGAATAAAATCAGAAAATGGCATTAATTATTGAAGCACCAAAATTAAAAAAAAAAAATCACAAACCTAAAATAATTTCGACAGGTCTTTATCGAGAAAAATGTTAAAATATTATGAACTCCTGAAATATTACGAAAAATAACTTCTTTAATATTTAAAAGTTTTTACTTTTTTTTTTTCATTGTAATGAACTATATATAATAACTTCCTGTTATTGTGATACATATATTATTATCCATACACAGCAGTTTGGAGATATGTTTTAATTAGCACTTGAATAAACTGACATTATAAAGTAAGTCTAAATATTAAGTATAAATGAAAGTAAAAGAGTCACTTTAAATTTTAAATGAAATAAATAGAAATTCGAAAATAGAATCCGCAGAAAACACACGAAAAATCAAATAACGGAGCGCTAGGGGTGAAAGAAACAACTGTTCTTTTCAATTTCAGTCGTTCTGTAACGAGTTCCAAACGTTTGAGTAGTTATAAATGAGAACGGAAAGGGTAGAAAGTTCTGTATTCCAACTGTTTGGCCGGGTTCAGGAAAACAGTTTCTTCCGTTTTTTATAAAAAAAAACAGTTTTTTCAAACAGTTTGGCGTTTTTCTTCCCATCACTAATTGTTTCTATGCTCGTTGTTCTTAACATTAGGAAAGATGGGTTTAAACAGCTGGAAGGAAAGACAGATGTAGGCTTCTAGTCTGCTATGATCTTGTAGATTATATTTATTGAAATATTTCTCTTTTATCTTAATATGACATTAGATTCTACTTCAGAGCAATTGGCTTTGCTTAAAGCTACTGGTGATTATAATAGGTGTGTAATATCTATATTTATTAAGTTTTGTGATTTGGTTTTGTAATGTTGATTAGTATGGTGTTAGGTTTAAGGATCTATTAAGGACACGTTTATATGAGTGTGGCTGGGTTGATCAAATACATATGATGTGCAGAGATACAAAGAGGAGTTCTATGGATGTTACTCATGATGAATTGTTCAATGAGGTTGCTAAGAAAGGCAGAGGCAAGTGTAGTTTATAATGTGTATTATTACTATTTTTAAGATGTTGCCTTTAAGACTTAGAAGTGTTTCTTTAATTTTACCAATGAAAGCAGAATCTTTTTAATGTGAGAATTTTTTAATTTACTATGCTTTATAATATAATTTAGGAGCTAATAAGGGTATATTTTGAAAATTGAACTTGCTAGTTAATTCTTTTTCACGTAGTACAAGATCTTTACAACAAGGACATCCCTTATTTGAATAATATTCTCCTGTTTGAAACATTGGTTTTTGCTGTGACATATTCTCAGCTGTTTTCTTTTTGTTATATGTTTTTGAATAAGTTTTCCTCGACTCTCTGGTTGATTTTTTTCTCTCTCTCATTTGATTATTTAAATACTATCTGTTAATCCCGGTTTTACCCGGGGAATTTTGACTGAACCCCAATGTAAAGTGAGATAACAATTTTTATAACAATAAAGAATATACCCAGAGATTGGCAGAAGTTATGCAATTTTAATATGGTGTCCTCACCTGGTATGAAAGAACCACTGAGTGAAATTTGGAGAATTTAAGACAAAGGGTATTTCTATAAAGAACAAACAAACAGAATTTTATCTTTATTTATATAGATTTCATATGCTGTTTTTCTTTTTTCATTTATTTTTTTTCTGGCAAGAATTTTTTGTCTTGATCATATCATTCTTATCATGGAAATTTATAATTTTAAATTGCCTTCTTTAAATTAAATTTTGTCAGTCCGCTGTCTTGAATAAAACATGTGAGAATTTTAAGGTTATTAAGCTGATTTGGGTAGTAGTTAACTACATTTGTAATTAGTCTGTTGTTGCCAGTGCGCAACTTCCAGTTAAGTTGTTTTAGTTCCAAACTACAACTACAGTTGTCGGAAAAAAGGAGTTGTGAATGCCGAATACAACTAGTAATTGTAACTAATTACAGAGCGAGTACTACGGTTACTCAGCAACGTCTAATTTGATCACTTGTTTTTGTGAACATTTATTTTGCATTTGGGATGAGTTTCATAATATCAATGAAATAAGTAATTTTACTTGTCTATTTTAATATTATAACACTTGTTATTACGCCATTAAAGTTAAATAAAATAATTATATCACTGCAGTATAAAAAAAAATATTGAAGCATTTATTTGTCAATTGTTTTAGTAAATATTTAGGTTAGACAAATATACCTACTTTTTTTGGATTCACAAAATATTAACATTCTTTCCTAAGTTTTATCAATCCTCACATTTTTTTCATATTATCGTAGTAAGCTAAATAATTCTACCTTAATTTGTATGTGTATTAAATTAAGTACGTTGTTCTTTTTTCCTTGAAAAATGCAATGTAGTTGTAAAAATCTTTTAGTAATGATTCCAATATAATTTGTTATATGTGTGGCAAGTTTTGTAAACAAAAATAGAGTTAAAACATTAGTTGGTTTGTGATACAACACTTGTTTCAGCTTTCCTGCTCAAATAGATTTTGAGATGTAACCTGTTTAAAAAATGCACTGTTATTGCTTTTCTTTCTAATACTTATTTCTCAAAAACTTTAAGAACGAAATATCTGAAATTTCGTATTTTGCTTTACATATATGCATGAAACAAATAACTATTAAAATCCTAGACCTTAAGGTTCAGACCCATGTTGATGTGATATAGGATGACCCACAAGGCATTATCTCCTTTAAGTGAAACATTGCAACCTAGTTTTTCTCATCGTCATGCTCCTTACTTAATGAAGTGCGGGGTTGTGGGACCACTAACAAATATATTGTGCAGTGGGGATTCCTGAAGTTTCCCTGTGGAGAATTTTACAGAGACAAGAAAAAGGCCGAGGCGGCGATTCTGTAGTTGACAACGACCAGCTGAGGTCCAATATTGGATAAAGACACAATCAAAAATATTCAAGAACTGGCGAGTGACATCTGCATGAACCAATCGTATGCTTCTTGGAGGAAGTTGGTAAGGAAAATGGGTCAGGTAAGTTGGCGAAGTGGGTGAGCCTTACAAATTAAAGGATTACCAAAAAAAAAATCGCCGCTATGAATCTGTTCTAAAAAAAAAAAAAAAAGAAGATCCATTTCTCAATCCCATTGCGATGTTATGCGCAGCACAAGGCGTAGTAGTAAAAATCTAACGTAGATAAACAAAAGGACAAACGTAAACCACCAAGATATTTCCTAAAGCCCACCTTGCACCCGAACAAAGCTATGGTAAGTGTTAGTGGTCTACAGTCAGTGTTATCCTGTATAACAGTGATTGTCAAAGTGGGTGGGCACGATGAACATATGTCAAATCTTAATCCCTAAACATAATGGGCAAAGAAAACAGCATTATATTCAAAGTGACACTGCCTAATTGCCAGTAACAGTTTTTGTTAAAAAATACACATTTATAAACATATAAGCCCCTTATCTGTTTATAAATATGCATTTTTATTTTAATGTGCTATACCGACTGCTCCAGTATAGCACCTTTCTGTGAATGTGTTAGTTTATCATTGAATATACAAAAAATATATTAAGCGAAGTGGTTTCCACTCCTCAGACCTCAGTGATGTTTCGGAGAAAATATAATTCTGCTTGTGCCATGTGTTTTATTAAAAAGTATAAGTTTATTTCATATTTTAAATGTGCTTTTGTTTTATTTTGAATGATAAAATGTTTTGAAATAGTGAGTAATACAAGTTTTTTCCATGATTCTCGTGCAGTCAATTATTTTTTTAATCTTTGGTTCTCAATCATTCCTCGTTTTTATATACTCATATTAGCTGAATTGCATTTGAAATACTTGATATTGATCAAAACTATCCAATAAAAGCAGTTGTAGTTGGAGGTCTATAATTACAATTACAACTACTAGTTGTAGTTGTAAAAATGCTTTGCTACTACTTTTTTCAACCTACTGTAGTTGTATTTGTGGTCTGCCAACTATAAATTACAAAAGTGGTTGTATTTACAACTACTTTTCGACTGCTTTATATGTAGTTTTGCAATTTGTAGTTTTACTTTTTGCCCAACTCAGTTATTAAGTAAAGACATATAATTAAAAATATTTCATTTTCATTTTTTTTTTTTCAGTTTTTATTCCAAGGGACCTATAACTTATAAAACACAAAATTTAATTTTAATAAACTGCTTTCGAAATTTAAATGGTACTGAGAAATAATGAGCCATGCTAAAAAAACCTTTACTTATGATGGCTCATGTAAAATCACACTGTGCACAAAAAAGCAAAAGATTTTATCAAACTAATAGTTATAGTTCAGTTTAGTTAGCATAGTTGGGCGTAATTAATTACTTTGTAATTGAATTGCGTAATTAATTACCAGGGAGTTCAATAAGTTTTGTCGGGCAATAAGAGAGGGTGTTGCTACTAATCCTAATTTGTTTTTGTTTTGTTGGTTCACTCTTCTTATCAACGTATGTGAAGGTTCATTTCAATCAGTCAATTCATTCTTTGTTTACAAGCCATTTAGTGTCACCATGTCACAGTATTTTCGACAATGGAAAAAATTGAATATCGTGCAGTGATAAAATTCTTATTTTTGGAAGGTGTAGCACCAAAAGAAATTCACGAACGAATGTTAAGAGTGTATAATGAACGTTCACCTTCAATTAGAACAGTAGAAAGATGGGTTGCTGAATTTAAACGTGGTCGTACAAGCCTTGAAGACGATCCACGTGAAGGATGTCCAAAAACCGCATCATCACCAGAAATCGTAGCCAAAGTACAGGATATGGTTTTGGAAGATCGTCGATTGACTGAGAGGGATTTAGTAGAGGCTTTACACATCTCATTAGGCAGTGTGAGTCATATTTTAAATGAAATTTTGAGTTTTAAAAAGCTGTGTGCACAATGGGTGCCGCATTCGCTAACAATTGAACAAAAACACATTCGAATGCGACTTTCTCAACAACATTTGGAGCGTTTTAAAAAGGATAAAGTGGATTTTGTGCGTCGATTCATCACTATGGATGAGACTTGGGTCTATCACCATGATCCTAAATCAAAACAAGAGGCTAAAGATTGGTGTGAACCTGGTTGTTCGGCTTCGAAACGAGTTCGTGTCCAGAAATCGGCCAAGAAGGTTCTGGCATCAGTTTTTTGGGATGCGAAAGGAATTTTATTTGTGGATTACTTGCAAACTGGTAAAACAATTAATTCTGAATATTTTTGCAACCTTTTGGACCAGTTGAAGGAAAAAATTCGTGAAAAAAGACCCGGTTTGCAGAAGAACAAAATCCTTTTTCATCAGGACAACGCACCGTGTTACAAGAGCATTTTGACAATGGCTAAAATCCATGAATTAAAGTTCGAATTGTTGGAGCATCCGCCGTATTCACCAGATTTGGCCCCCAGCGACTTCCATTTGTTTCCAGAACTCAAAAAATTATGCGTGGCAAGCGTTTTTCGTCAAATGAAGAGGTCATAACGGCTGTTGAAGTGTATTTTGCAGACCTTCCGGAATCTCACTTCAGGGATGGGATCCACAAATTGGAGGATCGTTGGAGCAAGTGCATTAATGTTCAGGGAGATTATACTGAATAATAAAGTGAACTTATTGAACTCCCTGGTACAATGTAATTCATTACATTGTAATTAATTACTATGTAATTTCACAATTACTTCTCTACTTTTAATTCATTACAATGTAATTCACTCACTATACTGTAATTCATTACAATGTAATTCATTAAATCATAATAATTACAATTAGAGTATTTTCTTCCTACATACAGAGGCTCACAGTCAAAATGATGCAAACGAATATTTATATTTCAAATGCTAATTACTTCCCCTTTGTTAAAATTTAAAAACCAATGCACATGTGGTCATAATGATTCATTGACATTAAAGTTATATTATCAAAAATAACTCAACAGCAATTATAGAAAGAGAAAAGAAATTCTTTATTAAAACTCGTAGGGATTGAAGGTCACAGTGAAAAAAATGCAATGTTTACTTCCATTTAGAAAAAAGTGAAAGTAACAATTATTCTTCAAAAATCGGATAAATGAGTTTATTAACCTTTTAATTCCTTAAATGAAAAAAAAAAATCTGGTGCCTGCGCGCAACACACAACTTTCACTTACCAACTTACTTAGATTAGGAATTAATGTGTTTTGTTAATTGCCACTTTTCAAAGTTATACATTTTTTTACATTCATTTCTTATTTTTGTTTTCATTTGCTCAAAAAAAAAACCGTAATTTCTTTTATTATTAAATAAAAGTTTTTACTTGTGATAATTCGGCAATGCAAGCATAATACTCCAAGTCGTCTGATTTTATAATTCTCTATGTACCTGTTGAATATTTCATTTAGTTCCCAAGAAACAAATAATTCTCATTAAATGAACAGAACATCTTTAATTATAACGCATTGGTTTGTCATTAAAGGCGTACGGCGCATGCGTGAGCTCAAGGTGTTAAATGAGTTGACAGAATATTTTTCTTTTTTTCTCATGTATTTGTTTACTTGATTTTTTTCATATATCATATTTAGCCATTTCTTATTTTTAGGCGTGATGAGAGACAGTTAATTTCTCAATATAAACTAAAACAAAGGTACTTTATAGGAAAACAAAAAAGGCCCCTTCCCCATTTAAGCCCCCTCCGAATTATCAATCCTCCTGCAGCAGTCTTCCCGTGTTTGGTTCTTGCCTTCTGCGACAGAACGCTTTACTTGTGTTTTAAGGGATCGGTATGCTCTCTAATCTTCTTGTCTTCGGCTAGATAAACTTTTAATGAAAACCACTTTTTTCTTGGATACAATTTCTTCTATTTCTCTGTTCCACCATTCTTTTGGAGGTCTAGATTCTATCTCTCTCAAGGCTTCACTAGCCGCTTCATGGATACATTTCTTTAAATGCTCATTTACCTCTATACAATTAACGTCCCAATTATCACCCATCCTTCCAGGCAGTGTTTGCAGACATTTGCTATGCGCTCATCATTGAGTGTGGATTTGGCTTAGATGCCAATTGCTTTCTTTTCCAGCTATACACTTGGCTCTGAGCAAAAGGTGGTCACTACCACATTTCATGCCTCGCAGGACTCACATCTGCTACTGGGATGAGCCTATTCTGCTTGGTAATGCAGTAGTGATGTAAAACTATCGATAGTACTATTAATACTATCAATAGTTTTAAACTATCGAGACTATCGATAGTACTATCGAAAAATTGATTTTTAATGGGAAATAGTGACACCCTCTGCCTATAAACACCCTTCTCTGTGCCTTCTGCTATATAATTCACTCAAATGGTTAATAAAAGAATTGTAACAGTGTAACTTTATTTATTATTCTAACAAACAATGCTTTACTACTATTGCAGAAAATTATTACAGTTTCAGCGGTGTTAAATCTGATCCTGTAAGAACTCCATTTAATTCATCTTTCACGATTGTTCCTTCACCAATTTGTTATTTCTTATTTTCTTCGTCACTTTGATGGCGTCTAACATTTTCTTCTTTATTTTCATAAGGTTTTAGGTCATCTATTAAGCTTTTACAGTTTCTGCAAAGCAGTTTTCCTGGGCCCAAGATTTTTTGATTTTTTGTCTTTGACATACTTTTTTTTTTAATGTGATTGCCCTCAGATTACCTTTTGTTTTTTTATATTTTATGAAGTAGAAGAAATGGTGGGAACAGGTTGTGTCTTCGTCGCACCAACTATTCTTGGTACACGAACTCTGAAGTTCTATGCCTTCTTGACATAGTTCATTAAGAATTTTATAAATTTCCCGTTTCTTTGTTAACAATGAATTTACACAAGAAGAGTTAAAAATGTGCCTACTGTACAAATAAAGCACATTCTATACTCTATACTCTACTACACGCCATAATTTCAATGTTTATAAGACTAAATGGTTTAAGCTATCTTCTGAAACATCACATCATACAATGTTAACAAATTTGAAATAAATTAAATGCAGTAATAAATTAAAAGTTAACAACAAATGGAAACTTAAGAACTACAGTCTTGTCAATCTTATTCTTGAATAAGACTAAAAAGATCTTTGGAAATAAAAAGGCATTTTGTTATTTGTTTTTGATTACGTATTTGTTATGAAGTCATTATAGCCGAATCTTAAAATTTTCTGAATTATGGTAATTAAAAAAAAAAAAAAAAAAAAAAACCTTTATACTTAAAAGCCTGCATACATTATGAAATTATAGGAAAGGTAAGAACATGTTCTTTTCAGCAATAAGTGGTTTATGACGATATTTGAGAAATAGATTTCAGCTGTATTACATTCAAACCGAAACATAACTAAATAACCTACTAATATTATTTCATCATTAGATAAATAATCCCATCCTCTTTTCAGTAATAAATATTATTTCAAGAGGCTAGGAGAGAGATTTTAGCTATACAGAAATGTGGAAATCACTCTTGAGTTGAATTAATTTTATTAGATTTACAATGCAATAAAACACTTTCAGCTCAAAAGCCCACCAGTATTATACCTTTGAATGAGCATACTTTAGAGAGATTTCAGCAGTATTAATTTGTATGCGCGCGCCACATTCAAATACAATTTTACTACATTAGATTCAAATTGACATAAAACTCTTATAAGTCAATAACCCATTCATATTATTTCAGCATTAGTTAGATAATTTTATCCTCTTTCTATTAATATATAGTTTATTAGGATGGTTGGGGAGAGATTTTTGCACATGCCATTTTTCGATAACTGTTTTACTTCTTTAAAAAAATTTAATTTTTTGTGTTTAAGAATTTTTTATATATAATATTTATGGTATCATTCGATTCAGTATAAAATGCAGTATTAATGAATAAATTTTGAAAGCTCCAGTTCAATTAAATACCTATTCTACAGAGTAAAGTCTTAACACATAGAAGTTGGTTTTGAACTCAAGTCGTCATCGGAACTTCAAAAATCTCAAAAGTTCTCTCTCTCTCTCTCTCTCTCTCTCTCTCTCTCTCTCTCTCTCTCTCTCTCTCTCTCTCTCTCTCTCTCTCTCTCCTCTCTCTCTCCCTCTCTCTCTCTCTCTCTCTCTCTTTTTTTTTTTTTTTTTTTTTTTCCTTCTTTACCCCTGCTGTACCTTAAGGCAGCCCTTATACCAGCGGTACATCCAATTTGTAACTTAAAGTTCGACTCCGCGCTCTAAATGCGAGCCGTTTCCCAGCCACGCAGCGCTGCTGGCATTCAGTTCACGCTTTCGGGACCGGGGAACAGCCCACCTGGGCCTGGTCTGAACGTTCCCACTATTTAGCAGGAAAGGACAGACGGAAGTGCATCGCGTTGCATGGCTTGGGCAAACTAAATCGGGCCAAGAGCTTTCCTATAGGGCGCCCGCAATTGGAGTTCCCCTGCCTCTGTTCAAGGGCGCTCCAATATGGCCTATCTTATTTATTTATTATACATTTAGTAGCAATCTCTTCTTCTGCTGAAGGGCGTCTCTTATGAAGGTTTTGAAGGCATTGAACCTTGCTTCGCTACAGACGAGTTCTTTCAGAGTACTTGGTGGCCAATGGAATAAGGTGTACTCTCCAGCTAGCGCCAGTCTTGCTCTCATATACAGCGGGCAGGTTAGTATTATGTGCTTAGGATCTTCGGGGTCACCGCACATACAGTTGGGGCTTTCCTTTCTTTGGAAGAGGTGTAGCTTGTAATTGAAGTCCCCGTGTCCTGTAAGAAACTGCACCGTCGAATGGTCCGGAACTAACCAAGACGCCTTTAGCCTTTCTCTGACATCTGGGAAGAACTCGTACGTCAGTCTTCCTTCCATCACCTGGTCCCATCTTTGCTGCCATTCCGCCATTGCTGCATCCACCATTGCATTTTTTACCTCATCGAAGTTTCTAGAGGGGCAAGTGAACACACTCCTACCCACCTTCGCCGGAATCCCTCTTTTAATCAAAAACTTTGCAATAGTCAGTTGGAGCTGGATATCCACTGGTAGTTGGCCGGCTACTACCTGTAGAGCTGCAGTCGAGGTCGTTTTGTAGGCTCCTGTCACCAAAAGGAGGGCTCGTCTTTGTGACTGTAGTAATACTCCTCGTTCAGCTCGGTTCCCCACGCTGCAGCTGCGTATTGAGCTATTGGGAGATATGCTGCTTTATATAGAGTGCCTCTGTTCCTGAAGCTTAATCCCCAAGTTCTTCCAGCTAGGCGATTAAGGGCTGCAAATCTTAACGCCACCTTACTTTGTATGCTCCGTAAGTGTGGTACAAAGTTAAATCTTTCGGCTATGGTGACACCGAGAAACGTTACCTCTTTTGAAGGGAGTATGACTTTGTCTCCTACTCGTACCCTCGGAGGCCATCTTGTGCTTAACTTGCCTTTGAGGAAGAGGAGCTTTGTCTTGCTATAGTTCATTTGTAACTTGCATTCTGTGTACCATTCTGTAGCAATATTGGTCACTTGCTCCGTCCTTTCTTCTATCGCCTTTCTTGAATCAGCCTCGATGACCACTCCGAAATCATCCACCCATCCAACAGGAACCACATTCGCCATCTGCCACCTCATGAGAAGAGGATTCGAGTTTATCTTCCAAAGGGGTAGTCCCAACACAGAGCCCTGTGCGCAGCCTCGCTCAATATTAGTTTCTACTCGTCCGTTCGGAAGGTGTATAAAGGCTTTTCTATTCCTCAGAAAGTCGTATATGAGGCAGTAAATGTTTTTTGGGCACTCCAATCTTTTTAGCTCATACAGAACAGATGGCCACCAGAGGTTGTCGAATGCTCCGACTATGTCATAAAATATTGCTACAACGTACTTATTATGTGAAGATTCTGTTGTTTCCTGGAGCAGTCTGATGGCATCAGCCGTGCTCCTTCCTCTAACACCGCCAAACTGATAAGGGGACAGATTGTTCAGGACATCTTCGAGCCTTTGCAGTATGAGGCGCTCTAGAACTTTCCCGAAAATAGGGAGAAGGCTAATCGGTCTATAAGCTTTTACGGTAGCCTCATCGATACTGGGTTTTGGGATCGCCACCACTTCTGCTTCCTTCCATATCAAAGGGAACCTCCCTGAATCCAGACATTTATTGAAGAGACTCAGCAGAACTTCAATAAGAGCTTCCTTACAGTTTTTTATTATGACTCCCTCAATCCCGTCTGACCCAGCTGCTTTTCCTTTCTTGATCTGATCCATGGCCATCTCAACCTCAGCTTCATCCCAATATGGAGCGTCGAGAGTTGCAGGTGGTACATCTGATTATAACCTATACTTCCTGTGGGTCTCGTCATCCTCCTTGTTGTCCCGAGGAAACGACTTTTCTAGTATTGCCTCAGTAGTTTCTTTGGCGTCAGTGGTGTACTCCCCGTCGACTAATACTGCCCTGTACATGTTCTTCTGGGTTCTCATTCCAAGTGCATCCCTATACAGAGGGCCCCACGGGCTGCTGCACTCTGCCAACTGCCTTCTCCGTGAGTCTTTTTTGGACTTCATCACTGCTCTTGAAAACATCCTACTCTTCTCGTAGTAGACAGCCTTTAATAGATCCTTCCTGGTCGGGTCTCTTTCACGCTGAAACCTCCTTCTTGCTTTGTATGCTTCCCTTTTTTGTGCAGTGAGCTGTTGATTCCACCAGGGTGCACCCTTTGGTTGGCAAAATTTCTCTCTCTCTCTCCCCCCCCTCTCCCTCTCCCCCTCTCACACACTCACACACACACACACACACACACACACACACACACACACACACACACACACACACACACACACACACACACACACACACACACACAAAACATATATATGTATAAATAAATAAATAAATATATATATATATATAAATCTTTTTTTCAGCTTTAGTACCAGCATCTGTAAAAAGGGAATTATTATTAAAAGTTAAAGAAAAATTGCTTCATACAGCTGGTTATTATGACGATTGATTGGATTATTAATGGGCTACATCAATTTATCATCATTTTATATATTGTCATTATGAAAAATAAATAATTATATGATATAATTGTTTCGTCGTTTCTTATCCTACCTACCTGCATTGAAATTGTTGTTAATGTTAATTATTCAATAAGCATAGGGGCATGGCCACTGCTGGGGGTGGCAGGGGAGGGCAGCTCCCCCCTCCTATAAATTTTGAGAAATAACCACAAATTAAGTAAATTAATATTCATGTACTATATTTATAATGTCTAATATGTTATATGTCTTGCCCCCATAGTTCACATCAACATATTCGCCACTGCGCCAACAAACCCCTGTTGAAGAGAGCCAACTAACCCCACAGGAGAGATCATATGAAAGATGGCTGCCAGAACAGGGGAGAACAATCAAACAAGAAACTGGTTGATTGAAAGGTTAGGTTTTTCAAAGGAGTTTGGGTATATATTCAAATAAGTTTTATTTAAAATATTTAATGAGCATTACAAGGTCAGAATACCTCGAAACGTTCCCCCACAGGTATAAGAATTCGACCAGCCTTTACATTTTTACATTTTCAGTAAATTTGGTTTTAAGGCATGGCAAAACATTTGACACCGATTCTGTACACAAAGCCCCAAACTCGTTTGAAAAACCTAACATTTTAATCAACCAGTTTCTTGTTTGGTTGTTTTCCCCTGTCCTGGCAGCCATCTTTCATATGATTTCTCCTTTGGGGTTAGTTGGCTCTCTTCAACTGGGGTTTGTTGGCGCAGTGACTATTATATTGATGTGAACTATGGGGGCAAGATATACCCAGGAATCATGACTGCAATTGATGATACAAATGTATTAGTCTTCACAATGGAAAAAAAGCACGAGTTTTGGTCATGGCCAAAAAAAAAAAGGTATAATATGGTACCCCCTTGCCGATGTTGTTAAAAGAATTCCGTTACCGTAACTGATCTGTGATGCCAAAAAACATTCTTTATAGACTTTTGAGGACTGGTAAGTATTTAGAGAGGAGTTATTGTTTGCCTAAGAATATTTATCCTACCTAAAGTTTTTGAAGATGTGTTGAATTCGTTTTGTTTAATGCAAAATGTGTTCATTGTTCTAATGCAATGATGCTTCTAAGCCATTACATTTTTCTAACTTCTGCTGTTTGAAATGTTACAATTTTGTTAAATTGAAATAAATACAGCCGTACGGTACAATGCGGCCATTTTTCATTCTATTTTCCCTTAAGAGCTGTTAAAAACCTATTCAAAATTATTATACCATTATAGTGCAGCTTTTAATAACAATATGTGTCAGGCAGTCATATGTAAATAACCTGCCCCACACAGGGGGTTAATGGGCAAACTCTGGCTTGATGAATTCTTCGATTTTCTATGATCATCAGTAGCGGATCCAGAAATTTTCTCAGGGGGGGCACACTTTTTTATTTTTTAAATATTTGCGTCATAAAGGACCTCATTTAAAATATTAGTGCACATTTAAGTAGTAAATTTCTATTAAATGTTAAAATACAATCCATTTTTCATTTAAGGAGTTTAACAAATTATGAAAGACAGCCCTTTTTATGCAGAAATATTAATAATTTATTGGTGTCTTCACCTACCAGGGGGGGGGGGCACGCCCCTCCCCTGGATCCGCCACTGATGATCATAGTGTATTATGAGTTTAAAAAAATTCATATGGGAGGTACGTTGTATCCGTGTGTCATGAACTCAGTACTACAATAAAAACAAAAAAGTTTTCAAAGGTATAAACCCTATTGGGATTATATTAACAGGAATGACTCTACAAAATCAAAAAAGTGAAAACTGTTGCCAACCAACCCCGCTCTCCCCTACATAAAACATTCACGAAAATCAATAATGATGCTGGTCACTACCCAGACTCTCACAAAGTAGTGGTTTTGTACTTTTAAAAATAATTAAACCCCTTTCCTTTCCTATAATTCTAAGAATTCAGGCACCAATCTTATCAGCAAAAGTTCAGGATGCAAAATAAAACTGAGCCAGAACTTCATAGGGTACAGGGAAAGGACCACAACTGTTTTCTTATTTGCCAAAGTTGTGAGGTCACTCCATAGCTGTTTTTTTATATACCCAACAATCCTCTCGGAAAACGAAATTTCTAAGAACATTTAGGATAACCCTGATATAAACCTGACAATACTTTGAGTGACAATAGGTGAAGCTGTAGGTGGGACAAAACCGTACGATTTTGTATGTTGCATTGAAAAGGGTTCTAGACTTTTTGTTGGAACAGTTAACAAACTGTTCTAGTACATACGAGATTCTTCTACACTTTTCAAGAACCTTCTAGAAAATTCGATTTCAGACTAAAATATGAAGCTGTAGCGGCATAACAGTTCGTCAATACTCGATTGCGATTTTCGAGATCGATCGAGCAGCCAGTAATCGATCAAGGGAATGTAGCTCGAACGGACAGTGCCTGCTCTGCCGTTACCAGCAACTTAGTGATATATTTTTTTCAGGTTATCCCAGATACCAATTACCAACTACTTGCATGAATGTTAATAATCGTAAAGACTCATAATTTCTATAGTCGCTGGTTGGAAACAGACTTTTATCATTATTATAACTTTCACTGCATGGAAGGAGGTTATCATAACCATGAAATCATTTTTGTGCTGCATATAATTGGACCAACTTTTACGTAGTTTATCAAGTCATTATCAACGTGAATTTTTTCTTTTACCTTTTCCTCCTTTTATTATATAAATAAAGAAAACATTTATTTTACGAAAACAATTTATTTATTTAATTTCCTTTTTGAACATGCTTTGTTTAAACTCACGATAGTGTTACCGTATTTTTAAGGAGAGTCAGTTCATACACATAATTAACATATGTTAGTTAACAAATATAGTTTTATACGAATTTCGAAACTCGTCATTGCTACATATTACCTCTTTTATGTTATTTTAGCCCTTGTTTTGCCAAGTATTGTATAATAAGTCTGGCCTAGTATGCCCAGTAACAAATCTATAAATGGCTACTTTGTTACTCCCTTACCTGTCATGTTACTGCCTTAAGGTCAGGCCACACATGTCCGCACTGCAGCACGGATCTGATTCATTTACGAAGGATAGATGTAACCGTTCACACACCCGGATGCAGATGCGGTGCGAACATGTGTGGCCTGACCTTTACACAGTTAATAAAGATACAGTCAGTGCAGAAAGTATTCGAACAGTCTGAGAAATATGTAATTTTAATCGTTTTTATAGGTTATGTTCAGAATATTTTTAATTTAACTTACATATTATCTTTAGTTATGGCTTAAGGTCAGGCCACACATGTCCGCATCCGCATCCGCGTGTGTGAACATAGATGGTAACTGTTCACCATCTATCCCTCGTAAATGAATCAGATCCGTACTGCGGTGCGGACATGTGTGGCCTGACCTTTACATGTCACTCTCTAGGTTTATTCTAATTTCGTTTTTTCGGGTACTAATTGACGATGATCAGGGAGAGCTATGTTTGTAACTTGGTTATGTCCATAAATCACCATTATCAGTTCAGAAAAGATATGTGATTACAAAAAAAAAAAAAAAAAAAAAAAAGAGAATGCTCTCCAAAACGTTTAAAAAAAAAAACAACTGCCTGCTAAGTTTTCTCAAATGGTATCCTACAAAATTTGCTTAATTTGGCACTATGAAACCTTTTTGAGTTCTCAAGCTGAGCAAGAAGACATAATTTAGTTAATTATTTTAAAACATGTGTTCTGATTTTCATTACTTTGTTAATGTGTTCTATCAAATTCACTATGTATGTAAAGTTTTTGTTTATTAAAACCTTTGAGTCAGGTCAATGAAATTCTTTATTTTTCATTCATAACAATTTAATAAACAAAAACAACTTTTAAAAATACTCATAAAGTTACTAGTGTTTGTTAGGTTTATTTCTTATTTCTAACCTCCGGAATTAAGATGGATAAATATTTGCGACCAGAGCGTTTCGAAATAGAACCAAATACAGTAACGGCCGATAAAAGTTGGATGCATTGGAAAAAAACTTTCTACAATTTCGTAAAGAAGATAGAAAAGGTTGATGAAGAAGGTAAGCTACAACTTTTAACCAATTATATTGCACCTAACATTTATGAATATATTAGTGAAATTGACAATTTTGATGCTGCCATCACGACTCTTGAAGCACTTTATGTCAAACCTCGGAACGAGATATACGCAAGGCACTGTTTAGCAACCAGAAGCCAACAACCTGAAGAATCAATAGACCAGTATCTGCAAAATTTAAAACGATTAAGTAAAGACTGCAATTTCCAAGCCGTTTCAGCTGATGAACATAAGAACTTATATATAAGAGATGCTTTTATTACAGGTTTAACTAATTCTCGTATTAGACAAAGGTTATTAGAAAATACTAAGCTAAATTTAGATGAGGCTTATGACCAAGCAAGAGCCCTGGAATTGGCCGAAAAACAGTCAGTATCTTATTCCATTCACAGTTCTCCAAGTGCTGCTACCGAAACTGAAACCGTCGCTATCTCATCAAGGCTATGTTACTTTTGTGGATCCAACTGGCACCTCAGATCATCCTGCCCAGCCAAGGATGCGGTATGTATGAAATGTGGAATAACCGGTCATTGGAAACGTGCTTGTCAATCGCGGAAACATAATCAGAACAATACAAACGCGCGCAAACACCGTGAACGAAAAACATCAGCGGCTTCCAACTTGCTTGCTAACACGACGGCGGCTTCTCCAAACTGTCTAATTCATTCAACGGTTAGTATAACTTTAAACGGGATAAGGTTAAAAGCGCTAATCGATACTGGGAGTTCTCTGAGTTTCTTAAACTCTGCCCTCGTGAGAGAATGTAATTTAATGGTTTTGCCGTATAAAGGACGAATATCAATGGCAAATTCATCTCTCTATTCGGAAATAACTGGACAATGTAAGGCGGATGTTAAACTAGGCGAACACTCTTACAACGATGTATCGTTATTGATAATGAAAAATCTTTGTTGCGATGCGATAATTGGGCATGATATTCTCAAAAAACATTCCGTAGTAGAAATAGGTTTTAATGGTTCCCTACCTGCTTTAAAAATCTGTAGCGTAGCACTAGCGCGGGTTGAACCGGTATCTATTTTTGCGAATCTAATGAGAAATTGCACACCCATTGCAATTAAATCCAGAAAATTATCGAATGAAGATAATAAATTTATCAATGAAGAAATAAAAAAACTGCTAGAAGAAGGTGTGATAGAACCTAGCTACTCACCTTGGCGCGCGCAAGCATTCGTTGTAAGAGATGGAATACGAAAACCTCGCATGGTTGTTGATTACTCCAGAACGATAAACAAGTTTACACAACTTGACGCCTATCCTCTTCCGAAAATTGAAGAAATCATATCAAAGGTTTCAGAAAACCAAATTTTCAGCACCTTAGATCTCAAGAGCGCTTACTACCAGATACCCATACTAGAATCGGAGAAACAATACACTGCATTCGAAGCCTGCGGAAAATTGTATCAATTTCTTCGGGTTCCTTTTGGGGTTACAAACGGAGTCGCTTGCTTTCAAAGGGTTATCGACCGCATTGTACAAGACGAAAATCTCGAGGGTACATACCCTTATTTGGACGACGTGACAGTGTGTGGAAAAAATCAAGAAGACCACGACAAAAACTTAAATAATTTTCTTAATGCTGCGAGAAAATATAACCTAACTTTGAACGAAGAAAAATGTCAATTTTCGGTTAAAACAATTCATTTACTGGGTTACGTCATCTCTAACAACACTATAACACCTGATCCTGAACGCATGAAACCACTGTTAGACCTTCCCGTACCTAAAAACGCTGCCTCACTACAGAGAGCTCTACTGGTGGACAGACACGATAGCAGATCTTCGTCGGTGTTGTCACAGAGCAAGAACACGCTACCAGCGGGCGAGACGCCTTCCCGAGTTCTCGGTGCTCCAGGAAGAGTTCAAAAGAGCTAGAAGGAACCTCCGACGAGCCATCAAAGAAAGTAAAAGACGTTGCTGGAAAGAACTTTGTGAAGAGGTGGATGCTGACCCATGGGGTAGGCCTTATAAAATAGTGCTTAAGAAGCTTAATAAAGGTGCAAAGCAGCTTCCCACGAGACCGGATGTTGTGGACAATATTGTCAGTACATTATTTCCGGAACAAGCGAATGGAATTGGATGCATAGACAATGTAGAAACAACTGATTTTCCACTCATAACACAGGAAGAGATAGAGGTCATCGCTTCAGAACTGCAACATGGCAAGGCACCAGGACTAGATGGTATTCCAAACGTGGCTCTTAAGGCGGCTCTGAGGAAACGGCCAGACCTTTTCATAGACCTATTTAACTCCTGCATTCGTGAGGGCTCAATCCCGAAACCTTGGAAGAGACAGCGTCTTGTACTTGTTCCAAAGGGTAAGGGAAGATCCGAAGACCCATCAAGCTATCGTCCAATTTGTTTATTGGATACTATGGGTAAGGCATTTGAGAAAATCATCCTACTTAGGTTACAGGAGTACACTGAGGGAGTAAATGGCCTCTCAAGGTTTCAATATGGATTCCGCAAAGAACGTTCCACGGTAGACGCTATTAAATTGGTAGTAGAGACAGCACGCACAGCAATCGCAGGAGCAAGGTGGAGGAGAGGTGCTAAGTGTTATGCAGCAATCATCACTCTAGATGTCAAGAATGCATTTAATACCGCAAATTGGACCAGTATATTGGATGCCTTACGGACTATGGCGGTACCAGTCTATCTTCTGAAAATGATAACAGACTACTTTAGAGATAGAATTCTGTACTACCCTTCAGGAGTTGGCCGAGGGAGATACGAGGTGACTGGTGGTGTCCCACAAGGCTCTGTACTAGGGCCTCTCCTGTGGAACGTCATGTACAACGCCATCTTCAAGCTGACAATGCCGGAGGGAACTACAGTTGTGGGATTCGCAGATGACGTTGCAATGGTTGTGGCAGCGAAACACTTGGAAGAAGTTACCCTCATCGCTAACCAGGCCGTTGCTACGGTTCGAGGCTGGCTGTCTTCGGTAGGCCTAAAGCTTGCAGATCACAAGACAGAGGTTCTCTTAACCACTAGTAGGAAGCAAACCGAGACCATCACTGTCACTGTAGGTAGGCACGAAATCTGCTCACAGCCTTCCTTAAAATATCTGGGAGTAATGATTGATGCACGTCTTCGCTTTGATCTTCATTTAGAATATATCAGCGCCAAAGCTGCTAAGATAGCATCTCTATTGTCGCGACTCATGCCAAACGTCGGGGGTCCTAGGGAGAACCGCAGAAGACTGCTCGCTACGGTTATAACATCAATAATCTTGTATGCAGCTCCTATTTGGAAAGAAGCGATGGCTACTAAATCATATAAGAGGCAGATAGTTTCAGTTTATCGTAGGGTCTTCCTAAGGGCAGTAAGTGCCTTCAGAACCGTCTCCTACGAGGCAGTGTGCGTGGTAGCCAGAATGCCGCCAATTGAACTTCTTGTAGAAGAAAGAAGTAGGCATTATGGGCGTCGTTCTTATATTTCCAGAGAAGAAGAGAGGAAATTAACCATAGACCAGTGGCAACAGCGTTGGGAGGCAGGTGTTTCTGGGAGGTGGACCCGAAGGTTAATACCCCATGTTGGCTTGTGGTATGATCGTCGGCATGGTGAAGTAGATTACTATCTAACCCAACTGCTAACCGGGCATGGATGCTTTAGAGCTTACCAGTTGCGATTTAAACTGGACAGCACAGCTGTATGCCCCACATGCCAGAATATCGAGGAAACAGCAGAGCATGTGTTCTTCATTTGCATCCGTTTTGCCGAAGAAAGAAGAGAGCTAGAGAGATTGTGTGGAGAGAGCATCACGCCAGAAAACCTAGTGAGCCATATGCTGCGCTCCGAACAACACTGGGACGAAGTGAAGAGATTCGCAGCAGTAGTCCTTAAGAAGTTGAGAGTGGAAGAGAAGGCTAGAAGAGTCGACTAGCATGGTTAAAACCATGCTAATAGATCAATAATGCGGCAACCAGCCATATCCCTCCACGAAGTAATGCCTAACGGCGGTCCCGTGGAGAGGATTTACCAGGTGTAAAGGGAGGTGGTTCTAGTGGGTAAAAATCCCACACACGTAATAGGTACGGGCCTATACGTGTCTTTTGAAGATTTCCACCTACCCTCGTAAAAAAAAAAAAAAAAAAAAAAAAAAAAAAAAAAAAAAAAAAAAAAAAAAAAACACACACACACGAAAACAGGCCATTTCGCGGGACTTGGTTATTTGGACTCAGGGGACCTTAAAACTTGTATTTCCGTTGGAAACCGGAATTCGAAATTTTTCACGATCGCAATACTTTCCCTTACTATATATTTCATATATAGGTAAGTGAAAGTAAAAAACTAGATGTCATACAAAGTATATGTTTAAGAATATGCTAAGAGGCAGTAGAAATGCCATTAAAATTTAGAAGACAATAAGTGATAAAATCATGTCTAAAGTAAAATCAAGAAATCCTATTTATTACAATAAAATTGTAAACTTATGCGTACTATTATTAAGCAATGCTTATAAGCAGAAAAAAATATATAACCCGCTTATTTATAATAGTTTAATAAAATTTAAAAAAAAATCTATACCACGTTCATCCCGCTAATATACTACCTCAGTTCACAGTTGACTTCGAAACGCTCTTTAAAAAATTCAACATAAAATTCTTTCGATAATAAACAAAAAATTAAATTCTCTACCTCCAATAGCAGTACACCAGGAAATAAAAGCCGTTATTTCTGACAATTCGCGGTCGCAATCGACTATAGGGTGCGCTAGTAGTTTTGCAAAATGTCGGAAGGAACGGGGATAGACATAGATGATGTGATCGAGATAATTGGTAATTTTAAAAGACCATTAATTGAAGGGCAGGTCCTTGATGCTAACTACATGATTACAAGTGGAATAGTATCTAGAAGTAAAAAAACAGTTATTTCACAAGCCTTGTGCCTTCAAACAAGTGATCTTAAAGGACTGCCCCATCAAATAAAAGTGGAAATCAAATTTATTAATAATAATAAGCAATTTTCGTGTAAAGCTGGTTGTTCTAGTAAATGCAAACACATCATTGTAACTTAAGTTTGTAATGTTAGTAATAAGATTAATTATCTATTCATACAATCATTGTTATGGCAGCTGTCATTTTCATGACAGCTTAGTTTCTTTGTCATATTATTTATTTATTTGTCAGAACTTTCAGGCATCGCATTGAAAACTTGGAACGATGAAGCACAACGGATGTAATACAAAAATGGGGAAAATTAAAAAAGAAAAACAAATCTATGACACAATGGTCTCAATATTATTTGCATAAAACTAGCCTTTTGGAATAATAAAATGTCAAATACTAATATTTACCTGAATAAATACATGGGCGGATCCAGCCGATCGGAAAGGGGGGCTGTAGTCCTAAAGGGGGGCTGCAGCCCCACAGCCCCTTATTTGGATCTGCTAATCAGCTTTTTTACCTTTATTTTCCTTTCCCACAACTAAAATTCTACTTGTTCTGCACATTAGTTGTTCTTTAACTTGCTTCCTTACATTAAGGAAAGTCAAATTCTATCTTAAAATGACGAACATTTTTCCAAAGGGAGGGGCTGAAGCCCCCACAGCCCCTCCCCCGGATCCGCCAATGAATAAATATAGTCACTTTCTTTAAAATGAAGACTACATATCGTCATACACCCAGCGTCAAAATGTTAGACACACTTCAAAAATTGTTATCCCTACCCTCCCATCTTTTCAAACTACCTCTAAAACGGTATTAAAATAATCCATCACTCAACTGAAGTTAATCAGCTGCCTGCTTTTATTTTGGTTCTCAAGCCAGAAACATCTACTTTTTTTTAGTTTTCAAATTAAAGTTAAGGCGCGTCAAAATGTTAGACACGCTCCCTGGTAAATATAAATAAAACTCATTTTAATACTTCGTGGCCTTTCCACCACCTTTTATTAATTCAAAAATTCTCTTTTGTAATGAATCGTGCAATTTTTTTATTGTTTCTTGAGGTAATTGTTACCATGAAGCCAGAATTGCAGATTTCAAATCCTCGATTGTTCTTGTCTTGACTCAGAGCACACCATTGTTGAAAGAGTTCCCAAACATTTTCGATAATATTCAGGTCTGGGGAGAAAGTAGGCCAGTCTAATTTTGCAATTTTGTTGCGATTAAACCAGTCTTTAATGATTTTTGCTGAATGTATTGGGGCGTTATCTTGCTGGAAAATCGGTGTGCCTTCACACATGTCATTAAAAGTCAACTTTTGTTCTTCTAACAACTTTTCATATTCAACTGAGTTTGATAAAAAAAATTATATAAAACTGACTTTTATATAAAAAATTTTCTTCTTTTCTTAAACTATGAAAATAAATAATACGAAAATCCATCTGGCCCATCCAGATTGAATTTTTTTCATCACTAAAGATGACTTTCTTCCACTCCTCAGTCCTTACGAGCAAAGGCCATGCGGGCTAATTTGTGGCGGGTACTCAAAACTGACTTTCTTTTCAATTTTTGGGTCTTATGCGCAATCTGGGCGCCAGTGATAACAATTACGTTATAATCACAAGTGTAACAGTTATTTCTTCATGCTTTCAATATTTACTTAAGAAACATATGATAAGATTAATGATAACCTTCTTCTCACATTAAACAAGTGTTATATTAGGAGTTTATAATTATGGGAATTTTACAACTTATTAAGGATATTCCTGACAAGGAACATGCTGTGAAATTCCTGCAGGATAAGAGAGTGCTACACAAAAGTAGAATATGTTCGCAGGGACATGATATGGTTTTATACCTAGGAGATAAGGAGAATAGATGGCGATGTAACAAGAGAATATGCTTAATTTGATAATAATATAGGTTAAATGAAACAATAATAGCAATAATAGCTGTGCAAATTATCGGTTATTACTACGTTGTAAGTTATAGTCAAAATGCCGAGGATAACAGGTGATATGAAACTGTGACAGTATTTAGCCTCAGCTAGTGATTGTAACGTAACTGTTATCACTAGCGCCCAGATTCCGCATAAGACCCCAATTTTTTTCTAACTATTGTTTTTGACTTTATTTATAATCTTTGGACATTCCTTACTTTTGTTTGAACTCCAGCTTCCTCAGCAATTGCTCTTGCTGTTTTACAAGAGTTGGATGCGATTCGGAGAATATTTTGTTTCTCTCGTAATGTCAAAGAAGGGGGCCTACCACTTGAACGGTGGGTTCCATATGTCTCCCGATGCCGAATAAACTTCGCGACGGATGAAAAACTCTGATTTATTCGGCAAGCTATTTCCCTACAGCTCATCCCGTCCTCGTGTAGTGAAAAAATCAAACGGCGCTCTTCTTCGGAGAAACACTTATTTTTTCCCATAACTCAGGTTTTTTTTGTTTGTTCTATTTTCAACAAATACAATACAGCACTGAAGAAGAAATGGTATTTTAACGATTTCAACGATAGAGGGTTAGGAAAATAGTAAACAACAACAAGTGTGTATTTCATTTTGACGCATATTAAGTGTCCATATTTACTGATGTTGGATTTAAATAATCCTCAAGGTCTGAGAAGATTGTCCCCATTTCAATGTCATAATATATACTTTAAACTGTGCTTAAAAAAATAATATCAATCAAAAATAAAGAAAACTTGAAAAGTTTTTTAATTTCAATGGGTGTGTCTAACATTTTGACGCTGAGTGTATGTTTCGAAACAGGCTTATCTATTCTTAGTTTTACAATCCACTCTTTATCAAGCTTTTTATTTTTTGGAAATAAATGGAATGACACGTCTTTTGTTTTTCTAATTGAACACTGAGGGACCGAGCAATACCTATTAGACATTTTTCAAATAATATTTTGATCAATCAGGTTTTAATGATGGAAAAATAAATTAAAAACGTCAAACAATCCTATGAATCCCATGTACTGGCCCAGCTTCTATCCCCGCTTCTCTAGTTCCTGTAAAGAAGCAGCACCGTCGCTTGCGTCCGCCTTATGCCCGCGATGTGAGCAAAATTTTCATCAAAATTAGTCTAGCGGAGGTAGTTCTTTATTTAATGAATTTTGTCTAATGCTAGTTTTTTTCGATTTTTTTCAAAAACGGCGCTAACGATTTTTATTAAACTCGGTATTTGGTGTATGTATATGCCCGCGATGTGACAGTCAAAATTGATCAATTAGAGGGAGCGCTTTACTTAATAAATTTTGTCTCATTTTCAGGTGTTTTTTTATGTACTCAAAAACGGCTGTAACGATGTTAATAAACTGGGTATTTGATGTACATATGTATATGCCCGCGATGTGGCTGCCGAAGTATGATCAAAATTGGTCAAACGGAGAGGGTACTTTAATTAGTAAATGTTGATGAAATTAGGTCCCTTCCAAAAAGAAATAAACAATAATGAATCGAAAAGTACTGAGAATTTTTGCATTAAAAATATATTATAGCTTATGGAGATATACAAATATAAGCATATAAATGTGGAAAAGTGTGGCGTTTAAATATTATCGAAACACGTCGATTTCTAATCTAAGTAAGTTCGTAAGTGAAAGCTGTGTGTTGCACCCATCGCACCAGATTTTTTAATGATCTATCTGTCGCTTCGTCATTTATAACTGCTCCCTAGTCAAAGATTGCCCTTACAGTAGCCCTATAAAATAGTAATGACATATTTGGACCCCCTTGATTCTCATTAAACATGACGAGTTTGATCAAAATCGTTAAATACGTATATGTTTTTGAGAAAATCGAAAAAAAAAAAACAACAAAAACGTAAAAATGAGATAAAATTTATGAAATAAAGTGCCCCCTCCGGAAGTCAAAATTTTTCACGTTTCCAATACTTTCCCTTATTATTTATTTCATATACAGGTAAGTGAAAATACAAAGATTATATGCTTTGTAAAGGATTAGGTATTTATCTTGAATATACTATACAAGCTAAAGTGGAAATTGTTTTTATTAATATTCTAGAATATTGTACAATTGAACACAGAAGCAACAAATTCGAAATAAATAAATGAACAAATATACTCACACTCAGTTATCATATATTTTACATAAAATTATATTAATTGAATTTTTCATAAATGATTTGTACAAATATACAAGCTTAATTAACAAATATATAAGTACTAGATACATTTGAAGATTCATCCATTTAATCTATTCTCTAATGAATAGATTTTCATACTAATTCCAATTTATACATATTTTTAAATATGTATTATTTAAAAAATGTAAAAATAACAAAAACAAAAATATTAATTAATGGAATAACAACAATTAAAAAAACAAAATATACAAACTATTAAGATACTATACAAAACATTTACACTAAATTTTACAATTCAAAATAATATACAGGCATCATGAATTATCACAAAATATATACAGATAATTACACATCCACATATATAAATATATAAATGTATGTATATACTGAATGATGTTACTTTTTACTGAAACATTGTCGAAGAAAATGTAATAATGTATGATAAAGATGTGGCCTTACATCACTAAGACCATGTGCTTCATCCGGATAGCTCTGAAAAAAAAAGAAGAAATAAATGGTCAACAAATTATTATTATTGGAAAAAATAATTTTGTCGAACAATTAAGTATACTTTTTTTACTAAGCATAACTGGGTTTAAATGTCCTTATAAAGTCACAATGGACTTATATGAATGTCTTTTTAAATATTTTATTTTTCTATTCTTTTAAATATGATCCCATTGATAATTAGTAGTCACAGTATTATTTTTTTTTTTTTCATCTTCATGTTTTCCCCATTCAAGTAATCCTGGGCATGGGGAAGTTAATTGTTATATAGAAGTCCAACACGTTCTGGCGTATGAGACTGCATTCAGGAAAAACAATTTAAAATAGTATTTAGTTGCTAAAATTTAAATTAATTAAAATATTAAAATATAAACAAAGAAATTAACAACATATTTTGACATGAAACAAAAACAGATAATTATTTCTGATGCCTTGAAAAAGTTTTAGAATAGACAAGTAAAGCTTACAGTCATGTATTCCTTCGTGATCTAGGGCTTTCAGGGTTGGCCCTTTTTGGGCTATAAATAAAAGAAGGGATCGCCTAGAATCTTAGTCTTGCCTTCAACATCAAAACATATGGTTTTTTTTGAGTCACTGGTATTTATTGTTTTGTAACGTTACTACCTTGAACTTTAATTTTCTGTTTGAAATTTTAATATTATACATTTATGTCAGTATTAACTACTACTATTTCCTGTTATCCCTCAGTGGGACATAGGGCCTTTATGAAGTTTCGCCACCTATCTCGATCTGGCGCCATCTCCTTGAGGTTGGCCCACGTATGATTTTGGCTTCTAGCCTCTTCTAGGACAGAACTCCTCCACGTCTTCCTCGGCCTTTCGATATGACACTGTCCCTGAGGGATCCATTCAAGGGCCTCCCATGTGATGCTGTCTCTCCTCCTTAATGTGTGTCCAATCCATCTCCATTTCCTGGTCCTAATTTCAGCTTCTACTTTCTTTTGCTTGGTTTTTCATAGTAGTTCCTCGTTGGAGATGATTCTTGGCCACCAAATTCCCAAGATATATCTTAAGCACCTATTGCAGAAACTTTGCAAACGCGCTGAGATAGATCGTGTCACTCTCCACGTCTCTGAGCCATAGAGCAGAAAGGACTTCACATTTGAATTGAAAATGTGTGTAAATTTATTTCCTTGTCACGCCATAGAGTGCAGAGCTGGGTGAAAACACCTTTAGCTTTTTTTATACGGTTTTCCACATCGTTATCAGCTCCTCCATCTTTCGCCACTACACTTCCAAGGTATGGGAAAACCTCCACTTCTTCTAATATTTGGCCTTGGATTGTTATTGTCTGCTCGTTTCTGGCATTTATTCTCATCCTTTTTGTTTTTGTGAAACTAATTGCCAGTCCATATCCTTGTGCCGCCTTATCTAGGTCGTCTTTCCTTGTATATCCGAGAATCTATGGGCTATTTCGCATATGTCGTCCGCATACTCAACTCCTTCTAGCTGCTTTTGAAGATCCCACTGGATTCCTCGCCTCCTTTCTGTTGCAGCTTCCCTCTTAACTTCACCCAGCACCATTACAAACAATAGAGGTGACAGCAAGCAGCCCTGCCTAACCCCCTTTGTGGTGCAGAAAAACTCAGAGAGATTCCCCTCATGCGCCACGCAGCACTGGAACTCTCTATACATAGCTTGGATGAGCTTTATAATTCTTTCCGGGATCTTCCACCTTTCCAGAGTTTTCCAAATTCTACCTCTGTCCACGATGTCAAAAGCCTTCAGGAAGTCAACAAATACCGAATAGAGAGGGCTCTGATACTCTCTATACTGCTCCAGAATTATCCTCATGGTATTTATTAAATCCACGCAGGAACGATTCGGCCTAAAACCATGCTGCTCTCTTCTTAGATATTTTTCAACCTCAGGCTGAATTCTTCTTAGGATAATCCTTGACTGGATCTTACTAGGCACGGAGAGGAGCGTGATCCCCCTCCAGTTGCTGCACTCTGTTAAGTCACCCTTTTTTGGCACTTTCAGCATTATCACTTTGACCTAGTCCTTCGGCAAAACTGCTTCCATCCATATCTTCCGGGGTAGGAGTCTGTCTGCCACTCCCTAAGAGTTTCGCCTCGATATTATCGATCCCCGGAGAATTATCTTTCTTTAGGGCGTTAATGGCTTTTTTGATCTCCATTGGAGAGGCAGGCTCATCTTCAATATGTATTGCACTCCCTAGCTCCCTTCTTCTTTCCCGAGCTGCTTCTGGAATACCTACTAATAACCACTCCTCGTCCTGCTGGTAATAGATCGTCAAAGTATTGGCACCACCTATCTAGTTGAGCATTATCCTCAGTCATAAGATCACCCACCTTACTCTTGACCGGTTTCTTTATTTTCCTCTGTACTATGGCAAGTGTACCACGGCCCCAATGAGCCTATTGTGCGCCATAAAATTTCTGGTCCCTTTCTTCACTTCCCTAATCTTATTGGAGTAGAGCCTTATGAGTGCATCTTTTATTTCTTTAGTGGCTGCATTGTTAATTTGTAGCTTCAATCTCCTCCGCTCCTCTATGAGGTTCCAAGTCTCTGCTGACAACCATTCCTTTCTGGTTCTGTCTTTGAAGCCCAAAACCTTCTCTCCTGTCTCTTGGATAACAAGCTTCGTGTTGATCCATGCTTCCTCAACACCAGCTTCCTGCTCTTGCAGCGCTGTGAATTTGTTCTGCAATTCTAGCACAAATTCCTTCTTCCTATTTTCATCTTTGAGTTTCGACGTGTCAACCTCTTAGGTCGGGCACTGTCTCTCTGGTCTCAATATTATTTGCATAAAACTAGCCTTTTGGAATAATAAAATGTCAAATACTAATATTTACCTGAATAAATACATGGGCGGATCCAGCCGATCGGAAAGGGGGGCTGTAGTCCTAAAGGGGGGCTGCAGCCCCACAGCCCCTTATTTGGATCTGCTAATCAGCTTTTTTACCTTTATTTTCCTTTCCCACAACTAAAATTCTACTTGTTCTGCACATTAGTTGTTCTTTAACTTGCTTCCTTACATTAAGGAAAGTCAAATTCTATCTTAAAATGACGAACATTTTTCCAAAGGGAGGGGCTGAAGCCCCCACAGCCCCTCCCCCGGATCCGCCAATGAATAAATATAGTCACTTTCTTTAAAATGAAGACTACATATCGTCATACACCCAGCGTCAAAATGTTAGACACACTTCAAAAATTGTTATCCCTACCCTCCCATCTTTTCAAACTACCTCTAAAACGGTATTAAAATAATCCATCACTCAACTGAAGTTAATCAGCTGCCTGCTTTTATTTTGGTTCTCAAGCCAGAAACATCTACTTTTTTTTAGTTTTCAAATTAAAGTTAAGGCGCGTCAAAATGTTAGACACGCTCCCTGGTAAATATAAATAAAACTCATTTTAATACTTCGTGGCCTTTCCACCACCTTTTATTAATTCAAAAATTCTCTTTTGTAATGAATCGTGCAATTTTTTTATTGTTTCTTGAGGTAATTGTTACCATGAAGCCAGAATTGCAGATTTCAAATCCTCGATTGTTCTTGTCTTGACTCAGAGCACACCATTGTTGAAAGAGTTCCCAAACATTTTCGATAATATTCAGGTCTGGGGAGAAAGTAGGCCAGTCTAATTTTGCAATTTTGTTGCGATTAAACCAGTCTTTAATGATTTTTGCTGAATGTATTGGGGCGTTATCTTGCTGGAAAATCGGTGTGCCTTCACACATGTCATTAAAAGTCAACTTTTGTTCTTCTAACAACTTTTCATATTCAACTGAGTTTGATAAAAAAAATTATATAAAACTGACTTTTATATAAAAAATTTTCTTCTTTTCTTAAACTATGAAAATAAATAATACGAAAATCCATCTGGCCCATCCAGATTGAATTTTTTTCATCACTAAAGATGACTTTCTTCCACTCCTCAGTCCTTACGAGCAAAGGCCATGCGGGCTAATTTGTGGCGGGTACTCAAAACTGACTTTCTTTTCAATTTTTGGGTCTTATGCGCAATCTGGGCGCCAGTGATAACAATTACGTTATAATCACAAGTGTAACAGTTATTTCTTCATGCTTTCAATATTTACTTAAGAAACATATGATAAGATTAATGATAACCTTCTTCTCACATTAAACAAGTGTTATATTAGGAGTTTATAATTATGGGAATTTTACAACTTATTAAGGATATTCCTGACAAGGAACATGCTGTGAAATTCCTGCAGGATAAGAGAGTGCTACACAAAAGTAGAATATGTTCGCAGGGACATGATATGGTTTTATACCTAGGAGATAAGGAGAATAGATGGCGATGTAACAAGAGAATATGCTTAATTTGATAATAATATAGGTTAAATGAAACAATAATAGCAATAATAGCTGTGCAAATTATCGGTTATTACTACGTTGTAAGTTATAGTCAAAATGCCGAGGATAACAGGTGATATGAAACTGTGACAGTATTTAGCCTCAGCTAGTGATTGTAACGTAACTGTTATCACTAGCGCCCAGATTCCGCATAAGACCCCAATTTTTTTCTAACTATTGTTTTTGACTTTATTTATAATCTTTGGACATTCCTTACTTTTGTTTGAACTCCAGCTTCCTCAGCAATTGCTCTTGCTGTTTTACAAGAGTTGGATGCGATTCGGAGAATATTTTGTTTCTCTCGTAATGTCAAAGAAGGGGGCCTACCACTTGAACGGTGGGTTCCATATGTCTCCCGATGCCGAATAAACTTCGCGACGGATGAAAAACTCTGATTTATTCGGCAAGCTATTTCCCTACAGCTCATCCCGTCCTCGTGTAGTGAAAAAATCAAACGGCGCTCTTCTTCGGAGAAACACTTATTTTTTCCCATAACTCAGGTTTTTTTTGTTTGTTCTATTTTCAACAAATACAATACAGCACTGAAGAAGAAATGGTATTTTAACGATTTCAACGATAGAGGGTTAGGAAAATAGTAAACAACAACAAGTGTGTATTTCATTTTGACGCATATTAAGTGTCCATATTTACTGATGTTGGATTTAAATAATCCTCAAGGTCTGAGAAGATTGTCCCCATTTCAATGTCATAATATATACTTTAAACTGTGCTTAAAAAAATAATATCAATCAAAAATAAAGAAAACTTGAAAAGTTTTTTAATTTCAATGGGTGTGTCTAACATTTTGACGCTGAGTGTATGTTTCGAAACAGGCTTATCTATTCTTAGTTTTACAATCCACTCTTTATCAAGCTTTTTATTTTTTGGAAATAAATGGAATGACACGTCTTTTGTTTTTCTAATTGAACACTGAGGGACCGAGCAATACCTATTAGACATTTTTCAAATAATATTTTGATCAATCAGGTTTTAATGATGGAAAAATAAATTAAAAACGTCAAACAATCCTATGAATCCCATGTACTGGCCCAGCTTCTATCCCCGCTTCTCTAGTTCCTGTAAAGAAGCAGCACCGTCGCTTGCGTCCGCCTTATGCCCGCGATGTGAGCAAAATTTTCATCAAAATTAGTCTAGCGGAGGTAGTTCTTTATTTAATGAATTTTGTCTAATGCTAGTTTTTTTCGATTTTTTTCAAAAACGGCGCTAACGATTTTTATTAAACTCGGTATTTGGTGTATGTATATGCCCGCGATGTGACAGTCAAAATTGATCAATTAGAGGGAGCGCTTTACTTAATAAATTTTGTCTCATTTTCAGGTGTTTTTTTATGTACTCAAAAACGGCTGTAACGATGTTAATAAACTGGGTATTTGATGTACATATGTATATGCCCGCGATGTGGCTGCCGAAGTATGATCAAAATTGGTCAAACGGAGAGGGTACTTTAATTAGTAAATGTTGATGAAATTAGGTCCCTTCCAAAAAGAAATAAACAATAATGAATCGAAAAGTACTGAGAATTTTTGCATTAAAAATATATTATAGCTTATGGAGATATACAAATATAAGCATATAAATGTGGAAAAGTGTGGCGTTTAAATATTATCGAAACACGTCGATTTCTAATCTAAGTAAGTTCGTAAGTGAAAGCTGTGTGTTGCACCCATCGCACCAGATTTTTTAATGATCTATCTGTCGCTTCGTCATTTATAACTGCTCCCTAGTCAAAGATTGCCCTTACAGTAGCCCTATAAAATAGTAATGACATATTTGGACCCCCTTGATTCTCATTAAACATGACGAGTTTGATCAAAATCGTTAAATACGTATATGTTTTTGAGAAAATCGAAAAAAAAAAAAAACAACAAAAACGTAAAAATGAGATAAAATTTATGAAATAAAGTGCCCCCTCCGGAAGTCAAAATTTTTCACGTTTCCAATACTTTCCCTTATTATTTATTTCATATACAGGTAAGTGAAAATACAAAGATTATATGCTTTGTAAAGGATTAGGTATTTATCTTGAATATACTATACAAGCTAAAGTGGAAATTGTTTTTATTAATATTCTAGAATATTGTACAATTGAACACAGAAGCAACAAATTCGAAATAAATAAATGAACAAATATACTCACACTCAGTTATCATATATTTTACATAAAATTATATTAATTGAATTTTTCATAAATGATTTGTACAAATATACAAGCTTAATTAACAAATATATAAGTACTAGATACATTTGAAGATTCATCCATTTAATCTATTCTCTAATGAATAGATTTTCATACTAATTCCAATTTATACATATTTTTAAATATGTATTATTTAAAAAATGTAAAAATAACAAAAACAAAAATATTAATTAATGGAATAACAACAATTAAAAAAACAAAATATACAAACTATTAAGATACTATACAAAACATTTACACTAAATTTTACAATTCAAAATAATATACAGGCATCATGAATTATCACAAAATATATACAGATAATTACACATCCACATATATAAATATATAAATGTATGTATATACTGAATGATGTTACTTTTTACTGAAACATTGTCGAAGAAAATGTAATAATGTATGATAAAGATGTGGCCTTACATCACTAAGACCATGTGCTTCATCCGGATAGCTCTGAAAAAAAAAGAAGAAATAAATGGTCAACAAATTATTATTATTGGAAAAAATAATTTTGTCGAACAATTAAGTATACTTTTTTTACTAAGCATAACTGGGTTTAAATGTCCTTATAAAGTCACAATGGACTTATATGAATGTCTTTTTAAATATTTTATTTTTCTATTCTTTTAAATATGATCCCATTGATAATTAGTAGTCACAGTATTATTTTTTTTTTTTTCATCTTCATGTTTTCCCCATTCAAGTAATCCTGGGCATGGGGAAGTTAATTGTTATATAGAAGTCCAACACGTTCTGGCGTATGAGACTGCATTCAGGAAAAACAATTTAAAATAGTATTTAGTTGCTAAAATTTAAATTAATTAAAATATTAAAATATAAACAAAGAAATTAACAACATATTTTGACATGAAACAAAAACAGATAATTATTTCTGATGCCTTGAAAAAGTTTTAGAATAGACAAGTAAAGCTTACAGTCATGTATTCCTTCGTGATCTAGGGCTTTCAGGGTTGGCCCTTTTTGGGCTATAAATAAAAGAAGGGATCGCCTAGAATCTTAGTCTTGCCTTCAACATCAAAACATATGGTTTTTTTTGAGTCACTGGTAATTATTGTTTTGTAACGTTACTACCTTGAACTTTAATTTTCTGTTTGAAATTTTAATATTATACATTTATGTCAGTATTAACTACTACTATTTCCTGTTATCCCTCAGTGGGACATAGGGCCTTTATGAAGTTTCGCCACCTATCTCGATCTGGCGCCATCTCCTTGAGGTTGGCCCACGTATGATTTTGGCTTCTAGCCTCTTCTAGGACAGAACTCCTCCACGTCTTCCTCGGCCTTTCGATATGACACTGTCCCTGAGGGATCCATTCAAGGGCCTCCCATGTGATGCTGTCTCTCCTCCTTAATGTGTGTCCAATCCATCTCCATTTCCTGGTCCTAATTTCAGCTTCTACTTTCTTTTGCTTGGTTTTTCATAGTAGTTCCTCGTTGGAGATGATTCTTGGCCACCAAATTCCCAAGATATATCTTAAGCACCTATTGCAGAAACTTTGCAAACGCGCTGAGATAGATCGTGTCACTCTCCACGTCTCTGAGCCATAGAGCAGAAAGGACTTCACATTTGAATTGAAAATGTGTGTAAATTTATTTCCTTGTCACGCCATAGAGTGCAGAGCTGGGTGAAAACACCTTTAGCTTTTTTTATACGGTTTTCCACATCGTTATCAGCTCCTCCATCTTTCGCCACTACACTTCCAAGGTATGGGAAAACCTCCACTTCTTCTAATATTTGGCCTTGGATTGTTATTGTCTGCTCGTTTCTGGCATTTATTCTCATCCTTTTTGTTTTTGTGAAACTAATTGCCAGTCCATATCCTTGTGCCGCCTTATCTAGTCGTCTTTCCTTGTATATCCGAGAATCTATGGGCTATTTCGCATATGTCGTCCGCATACTCAACTCCTTCTAGCTGCTTTTGAAGATCCCACTGGATTCCTCGCCTCCTTTCTGTTGCAGCTTCCCTCTTAACTTCACCCAGCACCATTACAAACAATAGAGGTGACAGCAAGCAGCCCTGCCTAACCCCCTTTGTGGTGCAGAAAAACTCAGAGAGATTCCCCTCATGCGCCACGCAGCACTGGAACTCTCTATACATAGCTTGGATGAGCTTTATAATTCTTTCCGGGATCTTCCACCTTTCCAGAGTTTTCCAAATTCTACCTCTGTCCACGATGTCAAAAGCCTTCAGGAAGTCAACAAATACCGAATAGAGAGGGCTCTGATACTCTCTATACTGCTCCAGAATTATCCTCATGGTATTTATTAAATCCACGCAGGAACGATTCGGCCTAAAACCATGCTGCTCTCTTCTTAGATATTTTTCAACCTCAGGCTGAATTCTTCTTAGGATAATCCTTGACTGGATCTTACTAGGCACGGAGAGGAGCGTGATCCCCCTCCAGTTGCTGCACTCTGTTAAGTCACCCTTTTTTGGCACTTTCAGCATTATCACTTTGACCTAGTCCTTCGGCAAAACTGCTTCCATCCATATCTTCCGGGGTAGGAGTCTGTCTGCCACTCCCTAAGAGTTTCGCCTCGATATTATCGATCCCCGGAGAATTATCTTTCTTTAGGGCGTTAATGGCTTTTTTGATCTCCATTGGAGAGGCAGGCTCATCTTCAATATGTATTGCACTCCCTAGCTCCCTTCTTCTTTCCCGAGCTGCTTCTGGAATACCTACTAATAACCACTCCTCGTCCTGCTGGTAATAGATCGTCAAAGTATTGGCACCACCTATCTAGTTGAGCATTATCCTCAGTCATAAGATCACCCACCTTACTCTTGACCGGTTTCTTTATTTTCCTCTGTACTATGGCAAGTGTACCACGGCCCCAATGAGCCTATTGTGCGCCATAAAATTTCTGGTCCCTTTCTTCACTTCCCTAATCTTATTGGAGTAGAGCCTTATGAGTGCATCTTTTATTTCTTTAGTGGCTGCATTGTTAATTTGTAGCTTCAATCTCCTCCGCTCCTCTATGAGGTTCCAAGTCTCTGCTGACAACCATTCCTTTCTGGTTCTGTCTTTGAAGCCCAAAACCTTCTCTCCTGTCTCTTGGATAACAAGCTTCGTGTTGATCCATGCTTCCTCAACACCAGCTTCCTGCTCTTGCAGCGCTGTGAATTTGTTCTGCAATTCTAGCACAAATTCCTTCTTCCTATTTTCATCTTTGAGTTTCGACGTGTCAACCTCTTAGGTCGGGCACTGTCTTGTCTTCTCTAAAAATGTGAGGCAAGTTTCAGTCTTATATCGGCCGATAAGAGGTGGTGATCACTACCAGCATCGGCTCCTCTTTTATTCCTAACATCATCAAGGAGAGATGTTCGCCACTTCCGACTAATTGCAATGAGGTTGATTTGGGAGACTGTTTGGTTGTCAGGAGATACCCATGTAGTTTTATTAGGCACGGTTTGTGTAAAAATAAGGTCCCCCCAATTACTAAGTTATAGTATAGACAGAGGTTTAAAGGCCTCTCATCATTGTCGTTCATGACCCCAGACCATTTCTCCCCATGAATGTCTCCACCCCTTCATTGTCGCTTCCGCACTGTGCTTTGAAGTCGCCCATGAGTATTGTGATGTCTTGCTTGTAGCATACTGTGTAGAAGACTGTAGAAGGCGTCCTTATCTGAATCACTACTCACTTCTGTGGGGACGTAACACTGCACAATGGTAATTTTTCGCACTCTGGAGGTCATCCTAATAGTTATAATTCTGTCTGATACTGGGGCCCAGTCAATAATACTTTGCCTCGCCTTTTTACTGAGGAGGAATCCTATCCAGTCCTTATGGGTTTTCTCCGGTCCTTCCAGAGAACACAGAACAGCATAGATCTGATTCATTTACGATGAATAGATAGTAACCATTCACACACACGGATGCGGATGCGGTGCGGACATGTGTGGCCTGACCTTTAGGCATAACTAAAGGTAATATGTAAGTGAAATTAAAAATATTCTGAACATAACCTATAAAAACGATTAAAATTACATATTATTTAGACTGTTCGAATACTTTCTGCACTGACTGTATCTTTATTAACTGTGTAAAGGTCAGGCCACATATGTCCGCACCGCATAAGTCCGCGTGTGTGAACGGTTACTATCTATCCTTCGTAAATGAATCAGATCCGTGCTGCGGTGCGGACATGTGTGGCCTGACCTTAACTAAGTTTGTAAAATATCTTTGTAGGATTTATTAAAAGGGGGCATTAATGATTTACATTCTTAGTCAATAAAATTAAATATGGAATTCAATTTAGATTTGTTTTTTATTTTCATTCACCCCATGCCATAGGTTTCTTAAAATAAAATAGAATTGGTAAACAAGTCACCTCTGGAAAAGAATCCAATATACACTGATACATATTCAATATCTTAATTTCACATATTAATTTGATATATACCGTTTTTGGTAACCCCCACCCGCCTTAGAAAAGTGGGAAGCCAGAAACGTAGCAACATATATATAACGAAAAAGCAGACGCAAAGGCCAAAACTAGAGCACTGTGCATGACTTTCTATTATATACACAGCCCCTCAGACTAAAGTCAAAAGCAAAATAAGACAAATGACATACAGGCTATGAGATAAAAGATAACAGAAAACAACTAAAGGTGTACATTTATACAGATACATTGATAAATTAGAAAAGAGACAAAAGCTAGGCACAATCAATAGTAGTCTTGAACTGACTGGCCATGGACCAACACTATTATCTTCTTTCGATTATTATTATTTTAATGTCAATATCCATGAATGACATCTATTAATAAGAATAAATTGTTTTATGTAAAAGAAAGTCTGGTGGACAAAAAAATGTAGGAACTAAAATGACTGGGAATAAGTTTACAAGGACCCATCCTTGAATATAAAAAATCAGGGGCGATGCTTACGACACACACCTTTCACTTCCCAACATACTTGGAGTAGAAACCAATGTGTTTTGATAATTGTCTAAACGCAATTGAAAAACTTCATACGAAATAGCTTTATCCATATTTGCTTACTTATTTTTCTCTATTATTCTCCAAAAAATATGAAGTATTTTAATTATTGCAAAACTTGAAAGTCTTTACTAATTTTTGATACATTATTATTTATTTATTTTTTTAAGGGAAAAAATTCGAGTATCTTTTTAACAGTTTTTTGCATATATGCATATCATGAATTTAAATCAATGGAAGGGGTATTTTAGAAAATTGGGACTTAGTTTTTGAATTTTAGTCTCTAATGTCTATCCAGAAACCGACGAAGATCTATCATGGAACTAAAGTTTCACTCTAACATATAATTATTAAGGATTATATTTTACCATATGTTAAAAAAAACATTAAATATTTTAACCCTTACGTGCTTTTCTACACATTCACTCACTGAAGAAGTGATAGTTTTTATTTTTATCTTTGACAATGTGACATTGTAAAACATAATACATCATTTCATTTCATTTTATCTCTTTATTTATTTGTTATGAATACTTAATTTAGTTACCATGGAAAAAATGATTTCCATTAATTTGGTTTGTTTTAACAAGCACATAAGAATCTCAACTTTTCAACGATATATTATCGTTTTCATCGTATTATCGTTCGAATTTTTCATCTAGTGGAAAGGTGCTTTATAAGAAAACAAAAAAGTCCCCTTCCCCATTTAAGCTCCCTCAGAACATTTTTATGATGATCAAACTTACCTTATATTAAAGAATACTAGATTCTCATTAAACATGACGAGTTTAATCAAAATCATTAGTGCTGTTTTTGAGAAAATCGCAAACATCATTAAAATCTGATAACATTTATGAAATAAAGTCCCCCCTCTGTTTACCCAATTTTGTTGAAATTTTTGCTGTCATATACATACACCAAATACCCATAAATTCTGTTCACACACACTTACATATTTTCTGCTGACAATGACCCGTTAATAAAAAGCATGCTCCCTCAAAAAGGATAACAAATCCCCAACGGGTCCTTTTCAGTGGAGATCAGGGCCACACTAACAGGTCATTTTCAGTGGCACAAATTTATATTTTCATTTACAAAGATTCATTAAATAAAAAATCTGGTGCAGTGCGTGCATGACACAACTTCATTTACCACCCTTCTTTTTTGACTAAAATAGACATTTTTTTTTTTAAATGGCATACTTAATTGCATCCAAAAAAGGAACACTAAAGTTTCTTTTGCAATGAAAAATGTTTTCTTTATTATTGGAAAGCAGGGTCAGTAATTCATACCTCATAGTGGTGTACCAAGAATGAAGTTGGTCCCATTTACTCTAGAACTTTGTACTTTCCAGGGATTTGTTTAAATTCTTTTTAATATATAAATATATTTTTAGCAGATTATAGATATAATAAACGAGTTTCAGACTGAACGATCTGTTTTCATGTTTTTTGAGGATATATCGTAGATAAGAATCGATAGAAAGGGTTCATCACAACTGCCGATAGTAAATTGGAACTAATTTAATTAGCACCTTAGTATTTTTCAGAAAATGACGGCGATATTTTATCTTTCTTAGGCAGTAACACGTATTAATGCTTTATTAAAGTCAATAGGTTACTTATGTGACACCAAGCTCTTAAAACACGTTGACTCTTTTCGCATGCTCAGTATGCCTTGTCTTGTTAACAAAAGGCACTTCGTAAAGGTGTACTGCGCATGCGAAAGTTCCCATCGTGTTTTAAATGCTTCTTTGAACATACCTTCGATTCATTAAGAATCGCCATATGTTTTTTCTGATCGATAACTGAAATGAATCAGATCCGTACTGCGGTGCGGACATGTGTGGCCTGACCTTTACATGTCACTCTCTAGGTTTATTCTAATTTCGTTTTTTCGGGTACTAATTGACGATGATCAGGGAGAGCTAAGTTTGTAACTTGGTTATGTCCATAAATCACCATTATCAGTTCAGAAAAGATATGTGATTACAAAAAAAAAAAAAAAAAAAAAAAGAGAATGCTCTCCAAAACGTTTAAAAAAAAAAACAACTGCCTGCTAAGTTTTCTCAAATGGTATCCTACAAAATTTGCTTAATTTGGCACTATGAAACCTTTTTGAGTTCTCAAGCTGAGCAAGAAGACATAATTTAGTTAATTATTTTAAAACATGTGTTCTGATTTTCATTACTTTGTTAATGTGTTCTATCAAATTCACTATGTATGTAAAGTTTTTGTTTATTAAAACCTTTGAGTCAGGTCAATGAAATTCTTTATTTTTCATTCATAACAATTTAATAAACAAAAACAACTTTTAAAAATACTCATAAAGTTACTAGTGTTTGTTAGGTTTATTTCTTATTTCTAACCTCCGGAATTAAGATGGATAAATATTTGCGACCAGAGCGTTTCGAAATAGAACCAAATACAGTAACGGCCGATAAAAGTTGGATGCATTGGAAAAAAACTTTCTACAATTTCGTAAAGAAGATAGAAAAGGTTGATGAAGAAGGTAAGCTACAACTTTTAACCAATTATATTGCACCTAACATTTATGAATATATTAGTGAAATTGACAATTTTGATGCTGCCATCACGACTCTTGAAGCACTTTATGTCAAACCTCGGAACGAGATATACGCAAGGCACTGTTTAGCAACCAGAAGCCAACAACCTGAAGAATCAATAGACCAGTATCTGCAAAATTTAAAACGATTAAGTAAAGACTGCAATTTCCAAGCCGTTTCAGCTGATGAACATAAGAACTTATATATAAGAGATGCTTTTATTACAGGTTTAACTAATTCTCGTATTAGACAAAGGTTATTAGAAAATACTAAGCTAAATTTAGATGAGGCTTATGACCAAGCAAGAGCCCTGGAATTGGCCGAAAAACAGTCAGTATCTTATTCCATTCACAGTTCTCCAAGTGCTGCTACCGAAACTGAAACCGTCGCTATCTCATCAAGGCTATGTTACTTTTGTGGATCCAACTGGCACCTCAGATCATCCTGCCCAGCCAAGGATGCGGTATGTATGAAATGTGGAATAACCGGTCATTGGAAACGTGCTTGTCAATCGCGGAAACATAATCAGAACAATACAAACGCGCGCAAACACCGTGAACGAAAAACATCAGCGGCTTCCAACTTGCTTGCTAACACGACGGCGGCTTCTCCAAACTGTCTAATTCATTCAACGGTTAGTATAACTTTAAACGGGATAAGGTTAAAAGCGCTAATCGATACTGGGAGTTCTCTGAGTTTCTTAAACTCTGCCCTCGTGAGAGAATGTAATTTAATGGTTTTGCCGTATAAAGGACGAATATCAATGGCAAATTCATCTCTCTATTCGGAAATAACTGGACAATGTAAGGCGGATGTTAAACTAGGCGAACACTCTTACAACGATGTATCGTTATTGATAATGAAAAATCTTTGTTGCGATGCGATAATTGGGCATGATATTCTCAAAAAACATTCCGTAGTAGAAATAGGTTTTAATGGTTCCCTACCTGCTTTAAAAATCTGTAGCGTAGCACTAGCGCGGGTTGAACCGGTATCTATTTTTGCGAATCTAATGAGAAATTGCACACCCATTGCAATTAAATCCAGAAAATTATCGAATGAAGATAATAAATTTATCAATGAAGAAATAAAAAAACTGCTAGAAGAAGGTGTGATAGAACCTAGCTACTCACCTTGGCGCGCGCAAGCATTCGTTGTAAGAGATGGAATACGAAAACCTCGCATGGTTGTTGATTACTCCAGAACGATAAACAAGTTTACACAACTTGACGCCTATCCTCTTCCGAAAATTGAAGAAATCATATCAAAGGTTTCAGAAAACCAAATTTTCAGCACCTTAGATCTCAAGAGCGCTTACCACCAGATACCCATACTAGAATCGGAGAAACAATACACTGCATTCGAAGCCTGCGGAAAATTGTATCAATTTCTTCGGGTTCCTTTTGGGGTTACAAACGGAGTCGCTTGCTTTCAAAGGGTTATCGACCGCATTGTACAAGACGAAAATCTCGAGGGTACATACCCTTATTTGGACGACGTGACAGTGTGTGGAAAAAATCAAGAAGACCACGACAAAAACTTAAATAATTTTCTTAATGCTGCGAGAAAATATAACCTAACTTTGAACGAAGAAAAATGTCAATTTTCGGTTAAAACAATTCATTTACTGGGTTACGTCATCTCTAACAACACTATAACACCTGATCCTGAACGCATGAAACCACTGTTAGACCTTCCCGTACCTAAAAACGCTGCCTCACTACAGAGAGCTCTACTGGTGGACAGACACGATAGCAGATCTTCGTCGGTGTTGTCACAGAGCAAGAACACGCTACCAGCGGGCGAGACGCCTTCCCGAGTTCTCGGTGCTCCAGGAAGAGTTCAAAAGAGCTAGAAGGAACCTCCGACTAGCCATCAAAGAAAGTAAAAGACGTTGCTGGAAAGAACTTTGTGAAGAGGTGGATGCTGACCCATGGGGTAGGCCTTATAAAATAGTGCTTAAGAAGCTTAATAAAGGTGCAAAGCAGCTTCCCACGAGACCGGATGTTGTGGACAATATTGTCAGTACATTATTTCCGGAACAAGCGAATGGAATTGGATGCATAGACAATGTAGAAACAACTGATTTTCCACTCATAACACAGGAAGAGATAGAGGTCATCGCTTCAGAACTGCAACATGGCAAGGCACCAGGACTAGATGGTATTCCAAACGTGGCTCTTAAGGCGGCTCTGAGGAAACGGCCAGACCTTTTCATAGACCTATTTAACTCCTGCATTCGTGAGGGCTCAATCCCGAAACCTTGGAAGAGACAGCGTCTTGTACTTGTTCCAAAGGGTAAGGGAAGATCCGAAGACCCATCAAGCTATCGTCCAATTTGTTTATTGGATACTATGGGTAAGGCATTTGAGAAAATCATCCTACTTAGGTTACAGGAGTACACTGAGGGAGTAAATGGCCTCTCAAGGTTTCAATATGGATTCCGCAAAGAACGTTCCACGGTAGACGCTATTAAATTGGTAGTAGAGACAGCACGCACAGCAATCGCAGGAGCGAGGTGGAGGAGAGGTGCTAAGTGTTATGCAGCAATCATCACTCTAGATGTCAAGAATGCATTTAATACCGCAAATTGGACCAGTATATTGGATGCCTTACGGACTATGGCGGTACCAGTCTATCTTCTGAAAATGATAACAGACTACTTTAGAGATAGAATTCTGTACTACCCTTCAGGAGTTGGCCGAGGGAGATACGAGGTGACTGGTGGTGTCCCACAAGGCTCTGTACTAGGGCCTCTCCTGTGGAACGTCATGTACAACGCCATCTTCAAGCTGACAATGCCGGAGGGAACTACAGTTGTGGGATTCGCAGATGACGTTGCAATGGTTGTGGCAGCGAAACACTTGGAAGAAGTTACCCTCATCGCTAACCAGGCCGTTGCTACGGTTCGAGGCTGGCTGTCTTCGGTAGGCCTAAAGCTTGCAGATCACAAGACAGAGGTTCTCTTAACCACTAGTAGGAAGCAAACCGAGACCATCACTGTCACTGTAGGTAGGCACGAAATCTGCTCACAGCCTTCCTTAAAATATCTGGGAGTAATGATTGATGCACGTCTTCGCTTTGATCTTCATTTAGAATATATCAGCGCCAAAGCTGCTAAGATAGCATCTCTATTGTCGCGACTCATGCCAAACGTCGGGGGTCCTAGGGAGAACCGCAGAAGACTGCTCGCTACGGTTATAACATCAATAATCTTGTATGCAGCTCCTATTTGGAAAGAAGCGATGGCTACTAAATCATATAAGAGGCAGATAGTTTCAGTTTATCGTAGGGTCTTCCTAAGGGCAGTAAGTGCCGTCTCCTACGAGGCAGTGTGCGTGGTAGCCAGAATGCCGCCAATTGAACTTCTTGTAGAAGAAAGAAGTAGGCATTATGGGCGTCGTTCTTATATTTCCAGAGAAGAAGAGAGGAAATTAACCATAGACCAGTGGCAACAGCGTTGGGAGGCAGGTGTTTCTGGGAGGTGGACCCGAAGGTTAATACCCCATGTTGGCTTGTGGTATGATCGTCGGCATGGTGAAGTAGATTACTATCTAACCCAACTGCTAACCGGGCATGGATGCTTTAGAGCTTACCAGTTGCGATTTAAACTGGACAGCACAGCTGTATGCCCCACATGCCAGAATATCGAGGAAACAGCAGAGCATGTGTTCTTCATTTGCATCCGTTTTGCCGAAGAAAGAAGAGAGCTAGAGAGATTGTGTGGAGAGAGCATCACGCCAGAAAACCTAGTGAGCCATATGCTGCGCTCCGAACAACACTGGGACGAAGTGAAGAGATTCGCAGCAGTAGTCCTTAAGAAGTTGAGAGTGGAAGAGAAGGCTAGAAGAGTCGACTAGCATGGTTAAAACCATGCTAATAGATCAATAATGCGGCAACCAGCCATATCCCTCCACGAAGTAATGCCTAACGGCGGTCCCGTGGAGAGGATTTACCAGGTGTAAAGGGAGGTGGTTCTAGTGGGTAAAAATCCCACACACGTAATAGGTACGGGCCTATACGTGTCTTTTGAAGATTTCCACCTACCCTCGTAAAAAAAAAAAAAAAAAAAAAAAAAAAAAAAAAAAAAAAAAAAAAAAAAAACACACACACACGAAAACAGGCCATTTCGCGGGACTTGGTTATTTGGACTCAGGGGACCTTAAAACTTGTATTTCCGTTGGAAACCGGAATTCGAAATTTTTCACGATCGCAATACTTTCCCTTACTATATATTTCATATATAGGTAAGTGAAAGTAAAAAACTAGATGTCATACAAAGTATATGTTTAAGAATATGCTAAGAGGCAGTAGAAATGCCATTAAAATTTAGAAGACAATAAGTGATAAAATCATGTCTAAAGTAAAATCAAGAAATCCTATTTATTACAATAAAATTGTAAACTTATGCGTACTATTATTAAGCAATGCTTATAAGCAGAAAAAAATATATAACCCGCTTATTTATAATAGTTTAATAAAATTTAAAAAAAAATCTATACCACGTTCATCCCGCTAATATACTACCTCAGTTCACAGTTGACTTCGAAACGCTCTTTAAAAAATTCAACATAAAATTCTTTCGATAATAAACAAAAAATTAAATTCTCTACCTCCAATAGCAGTACACCAGGAAATAAAAGCCGTTATTTCTGACAATTCGCGGTCGCAATCGACTATAGGGTGCGCTAGTAGTTTTGCAAAATGTCGGAAGGAACGGGGATAGACATAGATGATGTGATCGAGATAATTGGTAATTTTAAAAGACCATTAATTGAAGGGCAGGTCCTTGATGCTAACTACATGATTACATGTGGAATAGTATCTAGAAGTAAAAAAACAGTTATTTCACAAGCCTTGTGCCTTCAAACAAGTGATCTTAAAGGACTGCCCCATCAAATAAAAGTGGAAATCAAATTTATTAATAATAATAAGCAATTTTCGTGTAAAGCTGGTTGTTCTAGTAAATGCAAACACATCATTGTAACTTAAGTTTGTAATGTTAGTAATAAGATTAATTATCTATTCATACAATCATTGTTATGGCAGCTGTCATTTTCATGACAGCTTAGTTTCTTTGTCATATTATTTATTTATTTGTCAGAACTTTCAGGCATCGCATTGAAAACTTGGAACGATGAAGCACAACGGATGTAATACAAAAATGGGGAAAATTAAAAAAGAAAAACAAATCTATGACACAATGGTCTCAATATTATTTGCATAAAACTAGCCTTTTGGAATAATAAAATGTCAAATACTAATATTTACCTGAATAAATACATGGGCGGATCCAGCCGATCGGAAAGGGGGGCTGTAGTCCTAAAGGGGGGCTGCAGCCCCACAGCCCCTTATTTGGATCTGCTAATCAGCTTTTTTACCTTTATTTTCCTTTCCCACAACTAAAATTCTACTTGTTCTGCACATTAGTTGTTCTTTAACTTGCTTCCTTACATTAAGGAAAGTCAAATTCTATCTTAAAATGACGAACATTTTTCCAAAGGGAGGGGCTGAAGCCCCCACAGCCCCTCCCCCGGATCCGCCAATGAATAAATATAGTCACTTTCTTTAAAATGAAGACTACATATCGTCATACACCCAGCGTCAAAATGTTAGACACACTTCAAAAATTGTTATCCCTACCCTCCCATCTTTTCAAACTACCTCTAAAACGGTATTAAAATAATCCATCACTCAACTGAAGTTAATCAGCTGCCTGCTTTTATTTTGGTTCTCAAGCCAGAAACATCTACTTTTTTTTAGTTTTCAAATTAAAGTTAAGGCGCGTCAAAATGTTAGACACGCTCCCTGGTAAATATAAATAAAACTCATTTTAATACTTCGTGGCCTTTCCACCACCTTTTATTAATTCAAAAATTCTCTTTTGTAATGAATCGTGCAATTTTTTTATTGTTTCTTGAGGTAATTGTTACCATGAAGCCAGAATTGCAGATTTCAAATCCTCGATTGTTCTTGTCTTGACTCAGAGCACACCATTGTTGAAAGAGTTCCCAAACATTTTCGATAATATTCAGGTCTGGGGAGAAAGTAGGCCAGTCTAATTTTGCAATTTTGTTGCGATTAAACCAGTCTTTAATGATTTTTGCTGAATGTATTGGGGCGTTATCTTGCTGGAAAATCGGTGTGCCTTCACACATGTCATTAAAAGTCAACTTTTGTTCTTCTAACAACTTTTCATATTCAACTGAGTTTGATAAAAAAAATTATATAAAACTGACTTTTATATAAAAAATTTTCTTCTTTTCTTAAACTATGAAAATAAATAATACGAAAATCCATCTGGCCCATCCAGATTGAATTTTTTTCATCACTAAAGATGACTTTCTTCCACTCCTCAGTCCTTACGAGCAAAGGCCATGCGGGCTAATTTGTGGCGGGTACTCAAAACTGACTTTCTTTTCAATTTTTGGGTCTTATGCGCAATCTGGGCGCCAGTGATAACAATTACGTTATAATCACAAGTGTAACAGTTATTTCTTCATGCTTTCAATATTTACTTAAGAAACATATGATAAGATTAATGATAACCTTCTTCTCACATTAAACAAGTGTTATATTAGGAGTTTATAATTATGGGAATTTTACAACTTATTAAGGATATTCCTGACAAGGAACATGCTGTGAAATTCCTGCAGGATAAGAGAGTGCTACACAAAAGTAGAATATGTTCGCAGGGACATGATATGGTTTTATACCTAGGAGATAAGGAGAATAGATGGCGATGTAACAAGAGAATATGCTTAATTTGATAATAATATAGGTTAAATGAAACAATAATAGCAATAATAGCTGTGCAAATTATCGGTTATTACTACGTTGTAAGTTATAGTCAAAATGCCGAGGATAACAGGTGATATGAAACTGTGACAGTATTTAGCCTCAGCTAGTGATTGTAACGTAACTGTTATCACTAGCGCCCAGATTCCGCATAAGACCCCAATTTTTTTCTAACTATTGTTTTTGACTTTATTTATAATCTTTGGACATTCCTTACTTTTGTTTGAACTCCAGCTTCCTCAGCAATTGCTCTTGCTGTTTTACAAGAGTTGGATGCGATTCGGAGAATATTTTGTTTCTCTCGTAATGTCAAAGAAGGGGGCCTACCACTTGAACGGTGGGTTCCATATGTCTCCCGATGCCGAATAAACTTCGCGACGGATGAAAAACTCTGATTTATTTGGCGGGATATTTCCCTACAGCTCATCCCGTCCTTGTGTAGTGAAAAAATCAAACGGCGCACACAGGGGTATTTGGCCCTAAAAGCTGGCCAAAACCCATTTTTTGAAGTTTGAAATTTCTGGTAAATAATGACTCGAAGGTGAAGTAGAGGACCTGTGGGATCATGCAACATGATTCTTATCTCTTCCAGGCCCTTAATCCGGCGGCTATTCTAATTCAAATCTGACCTTATCCTTTAACTCGTCTGTGCTCATAAGTATTGTTCTACAAAATATATTAATTTTCTTTGTTCTTACTGAAGTATCGGCGTTATCATATGATGGATAGTTCGAGGCAAGGTTTGTACTTGTTATTCACATAGTTATAATTTTTTTGTATTCAATACTAGTATCAATGTCTTTTTGTTTTTTTGGTAGGTATATTTTAGAGCTAAAAATTAAATTTGAAGGTTAAAAAGTTATTTTCTGGGCATTTCTGGGCAACGAAATATTTTTTATGATAATGTATAATTATCGTTGATTATGTTTCTTGAAAAAAATTCTGCCAATATCTGCGATTCGGAGACTTATAATTTTTTATTACTAAAATGTCAATTTCATTAAATAATAAAAAAAATTCAATTTTGTTATATTTTCATTTATTTATATTTTAGGATCTTCTGGAATAATAATAATAACTAGAAGGGAATTATTTGACATATTTTTAAAGTCGAAAGCATTAGCTTTAAAAAAAAAAATAAGGAATTTTCGTAGTCTTTTCTCATTGGGAAATATTGCCTAGCTAATAGCCTAGAGCAGGTGAAACAGCTAAAACATAAATGATTAATTTTGAGGCATGATTTCTAATTTTGAAACAGCAACAAGAAATGGCTAAGTGGGACGATATCAATTAAAAGCTCAAGATCTGGTGGACGCTCTGAAAAATCATTTGTTACTTTAAAATTTACAACGGATTTATCAATGGTATGCAATGACACCATCTGTTCACAAAATTTTAAGAGATGGTTTTGAAGTGATAAAAAGCCCTCTACTTCATATTGGTCTTTTATCTGAGGAAGCAGCAGAAACTCGAAATAACCATTTCCGGGTTTATAGAGAAAATAAGACCAGAAAATTTTACCGGATAGAGTGCAATCTGGATGTAATTAATAGATTAATATTGACATCAGATCCAGTTATCACAGGTATGAGAAGTTCAGGAAAAAAGGTATCAGGTTTTGTAAGGAAACTTTAGAAATGTTGTCTCCCCCAACCAACTTGGCCGATAGTGGTGATTCCGAAAGTTCATTAAGTGACGATGAAAGTGAATAATGAATAATTAAATTTAATATGCCTTTTTAAGAAAGGTTGGTGCGTTTCTTCCTGGGATATAAGTTGTGTTTCGAAGAGGTATTAAACAATTCTTAATGAATTAGGAAAACACATTGTTTTTCTTTATCACCATAACTTTTTATATTCACCTATTTTACACTATTTTCATTTTTTTAAAATAATAGTAATAGATAAATGATAATAAATCTTTAATTAGTTACAAGCATATTTCATGGGTGCAATGCATAAAGAGAAAATAATATGAACATAAATTGTAAACCCATGGATGCCTATTTCACAGTCGGTGGATTTATGTAAAAATTAATTTTATGAAAATTATGTCCTTAGAGTATTTTTTTTAACTGCTAAAAAAGCATTTTTAATGTCTATTACAAATATAGAAGCCATTTTGAGGACTTTTGAATTAATAAAATGGAAGAAAATAGTTTTGGCCAGCTTTTCGGGTCAAATGCCCCTGTGTGCGGCGCTCTTCTTCGGAGAAACACTTATTTTTTCCCATAACTCAGGTTTTTTTTGTTTGTTCTATTTTCAACAAATACAACATAGCACTGAAGAAGAAATGGTATTTTAACGATTTCAACGATAGAGGGTTAGGAAAATAGTAAACAACAACAAGTGTGTCTTTCATTTTGACGCATATTAAGTGTCCATATTTACTGATGTTGGATTTAAATAATCTTCAAGGTCTGAGAAGATTTTCCCCATTTCATTGTCATCATATATACTTTAAACTGTGCTTAAAAAAATAATATCAATCAAAAATAAAGAAAACTTGAAAAGTTTTTTTAATTTCAATGGGTGTGTCTAACATTTTGACGCTGAGTGTATGTTTCGAAACAGGCTTATCTATTCTTAATTTTACAATCCACTCTTTAACAAGCTTTTTATTTTTTGGAAATAAATGGAATGGCACGTCTTTTGATTTTCTAATTGAACACTGAGGGACCGAGCAATACCTATTAGACATTTTTCAAATAATATTTTGATCAATCAGGTTTTAATGATGGAAAAGTAAATTAAAAACGTCAAAAATCCTATGAATCCCATGTACTGGCCCAGCTTCTATCCCCGCTTCTCTAGTTCCTGTAAAGAAGCAGCACCGTCGCTTGCGTCCGCCTTATAGCCCGCGATGTGACAGCAAAATTTTCATCAAAATTAGTCTAGCGGAGGTAGTACTTTATTTAATGAATTTTGTCTAATGCTAGTTTTTTTGATATTTTTCAAAAACGGCGTTAACGATTTTTATTAAACTCGGTATTTGGTGTATGTATATGCCCGCGATGTGACAGTCAAAATTGATCAATTAGAGGGAGCGCTTTACTTAATAAATTTTGTCTATGTATATGCCCGCGATGTGGCTGCCGAACTATGATCAAAATTGATCAAACGGAGAGGGTACTTTAATTAGTAAATGTTGATGAAATTAGGTCCCTTCCAAAAAGAAATAAACAATAATGAATCGAAAAGTACTGAGAACTTTTGCATTAAAAATATATTATAGCTTATGGAGATATACAAATATAAGCATATAAATGTGGAAAAGTGTGGCGTTTAAATATTATCGAAACACGTCGATTTCTAATCTAAGTAAGTTCGTAAGTGAAAGCTGTGTGTTGCACCCATCGCACCAGATTTTTTAATGATCTATCTGTCGCTTCGTCATTTATAACTGCTCCCTAGTCAAAGATTGCCCTTACAGTAGCCCTATAAAATAGTAATGACATATTTGGACCCCCTTGATTCTCATTAAACATGACGAGTTTGATCAAAATCGTTAAATACGTATATGTTTTTGAGAAAATCGAAAAAAAAAAAAACAACAAAAACGTAAAAATGAGATAAAATTTATGAAATAAAGTGCCCCCTCCGGAAGTCAAAATTTTTCACGTTTCCAATACTTTCCCTTATTATTTATTTCATATACAGGTAAGTGAAAATACAAAGATTATATGCTTTGTAAAGGATTAGGTATTTATCTTGAATATACTATACAAGCTAAAGTGGAAATTGTTTTTATTAATATTCTAGAATATTGTACAATTGAACACAGAAGCAACAAATTCGAAATAAATAAATGAACAAATATACTCACACTCAGTTATCATATATTTTACATAAAATTATATTAATTGAATTTTTCATAAATGATTTGTACAAATATACAAGCTTAATTAACAAATATATAAGTACTAGATACATTTGAAGATTCATCCATTTAATCTATTCTCTAATGAATAGATTTTCATACTAATTCCAATTTATACATATTTTTAAATATGTATTATTTAAAAAATGTAAAAATAACAAAAACAAAAATATTAATTAATGGAATAACAACAATTAAAAAAAACAAAATATACAAACTATTAAGATACTATACAAAACATTTACACTAAATTTTACAATTCAAAATAATATACAGGCATCATGAATTATCACAAAATATATACAGATAATTACACATCCACATATATAAATATATAAATGTATGTATATACTGAATGATGTTACTTTTTACTGAAACACTGTCGAAGAAAATGTAATAATGTATGATAAAGATGTGGCCTTACATCACTAAGACCATGTGCTTCATCCGGATAGCTCTGAAAAAAAAAGAAGAAATAAATGGTCAACAAATTATTATTATTGGAAAAAATAATTTTGTCGAACAATTAAGTATACTTCTTTTACTAAGCATAACTGGGTTTAAATGTCCTTATAAAGTCACAATGGACTTATATGAATGTCTTTTTAAATATTTTATTTTTCTATTCTTTTAAATATGATCCCATTGATAATTAGTAGTCACAGTTTTACATTATTTATTTTTTATATTACAGTTTTACATTTATTATTTTTTTTTTTTCATCTTCATGTTTTCCCCATTCAAGTAATCCTGGGCATGGGGAAGTTTATTGTTATATAGAAGTCCAACACGTTCCGGCGTATGAGACTGCATTCAGGAAAAACAATTTAAAATAGTATTTAGTTGCTAAAATTTAAATTAATTAAAATATTAAAATATAAACAAAGAAATTAACAATATATTTTGACATGAAACAAAAACAGATAATTATTTCTGATGCCTTGAAAAAGTTTTAGAATAGACAAGTAAAGCTTACAGTCATGTATTCCTTCGTGATCTAGGGCTTTCAGGGTTGGCCCTTTTTGGGCTATAAATAAAAGAAGGGATCGCCTAGAATCTTAGTCTTGCCTTCAACATCAAAACATATGGTTTTTTTTGAGTCACTGGTAATTATTGTTTTGTAACGTTACTACCTTGAACTTTAATTTTCTGTTTGAAATTTTAATATTATACATTTATGTCAGTATTAACTACTACTATTTCCTGTTATCCCTCAGTGGGACATAGGGCCTTTATGAAGTTTCGCCACCTATCTCGATCTGGCGCCATCTCCTTGAGGTTGGCCCACGTATGATTTTGGCTTCTAGCCTCTTCTAGGACAGAACTCCTCCACGTCTTCCTCGGCCTTTCGATATGACACTGTCCCTGAGGGATCCATTCAAGGGCCTCCCGTGTGATGCTGTCTCTCCTCCTTAATGTGTGTCCAATCCATCTCCATTTCCTGGTCCTAATTTCAGCTTCTACTTTCTTTTGCTTGGTTTTTCTTAGTAGTTCCTCGTTGGAGATGATTCTTGGCCAGCAAATTCCCAAGATATACCTTAAGCACCTATTGCAGAAACTTTGCAAATGCGCTGAGATAGATCGTGTCACTCTCCACGTCTCTGAGCCATAGAGCAGAAAGGACTTCACATTTGAATTGAAAATGTGTGTAAATTTATTTCCTTGTCACACCATAGAGTGCAGAGCTGGGCGAAAACACCTTTAGCTTTTTTTATACGGTTTTCCACATCGTTATCAGCTCCTCCATCTTTCGCCACTACACTTCCAAGGTATGGGAAAACCTCCACTTCTTCTAATATTTGGCCTTGGATTGTTATTGTCTGCTCGTTTCTGGCATTTATTCTCATCCTTTTTGTTTTTGTGACACTAATTGCCAGTCCATATCCTTGTGCCGCCTTATCTAGGTCGTCTTTCCTTGTATATCCGAGAATCTATGGGCTATTTCGCATATGTCGTCCGCATACTCAACTCCTTCTAGCCGCTTTTGAAGATCCCACTGGATTCCTCGCTTCCTTTCTGTTGCAGCTTCCCTCTTAACTTCACCCAGCACCATTACAAACAATAGAGGTGACAGCAAGCAGCCCTGCCTAACCCCCTTTGTGGTGCAGAAAAACTCAGAGAGATTCCCCTCATGCGCCACGCAGCACTGGAACTCTCTATACATAGCTTGGATGAGCTTTATAATTCTTTCCGGGATCTTCCACCTTTCCAGAGTTTTCCAAATTCTACCTCTGTCCACGCTGTCAAAAGCCTTCAGGAAGTCAACAAATACCGAATAGAGAGGGCTCTGATACTCTCTATACTGCTCCAGAATTATCCTCATGGTATTTATTAAATCCACGCAGGAACGATTCGGCCTAAAACCATGCTGCTCTCTTCTTAGATATTTTTCAACCTCAGGCTGAATTCTTCTTAGGATAATCCTAGACAGGATCTTACTAGGCACGGAGAGGAGCGTGATCCCCCTCCAGTTGCTGCACTCTGTTAAGTCACCCTTTTTTGGCACTTTCAGCATTATCACTTTGACCTAGTCCTTCGGCAAAACTGCTTCCATCCATATCTTCCGGGGTAGGAGTCTGTCTGCCACTCCCTCAGGCCATGCCTTAAGAGTTCCGCCTCGATATTATCGATCCCCGGAGAATTATCGTTCTTTAGGGCGTTAATGGCTTTTTTGATCTCCATTGGAGAAGCAGGCTCATCTTCAATATGTATTGCACTCCCTAGCTCCCTACTTCTTTCCGGAGCTGCTTCTGGAATACCTACTAATAACCACTCCTCGTCCTGCTGGTAATAGATCGTCGAAGTATTGGCACCACCTATCTAGTTGAGCATTATCCTCAGTCAGAAGATCACCCACCTTACTCTTTTGAGGGTTGATTTGGGAGACTGTTTGGTTGTCAGGAGATACCCATGTAGTTTTATGGCACGGTTTGTGTATAAATAAGGTCCCCCCAATTACTAAGTTATAGTATAGACAGAGGTTTAAAGGCCTCTCATCATTGTCGTTCATGACCCCCAGACCATTTCTCCCCATGAATGTCTCCACCTCTTCATTGTCACTTCCGCACTGTGCTTTGAAGTAGCCCATGAGTATTGTGATGTCTTGCTTGTAGCATACTGTGTAGAAGACTGTAGAAGGCGTCCTTATCTGAATCACTACTCTGTTCTTTGGGGGCGTAACACTGCACAATGGTAATTTTTCGCACTCTGGAGGTCATCCTAATAGTTATAATTCTGTCTGATACTGGGGCCCAGTCAATAATACTTTGCCTCGCCTTTTTACTGAGGAGGAATCCTATCCAGTCCTTATGGGTTTTCTCCAGTCCTTCCAGAGAACACAGAACAGCATAGATCTGATTCATTTACGATGGATAGATAGTAACCGTTCACACACACGGATGCAGATGCGGTGTGGACATGTGTGGCCTGACCTTTAGGCATAACTAAAGGTAATATGTAAGTTAAATTAAAAATATTCTGAACATAAAAACGATTAAAATTACATATTATTTAGACTGTTCGAATACTTTCTGCACTGACTGTATCTTTATTAACCGTGTAAAGGTCAGGCCACATATGTCCGCACCGCATAAGTCCGCGTGTGTGAACGGTTACTATCTATCCTTCGTAAATGAATCAGATCCGTGCTGCGGTGCGGACATGTGTGGCCTGACCTTAACTAAGTTTGTAAAATATCTTTGTAGGATTTATTAAAAGGGTAATGATTTACATTCTTAGTCAATAAAATTAAATATGGAATTCAATTTAGATTTGTTTTTTATTTTCATTCACCCCATGCCATAGGTTTCTTAAAATAAAATAGAATTGGTAAACAAGTCACCTCTGGAAAAGAATCCAATATACACTGATACATATTCAATATCTTAATTTCACATATTAATTTGATATATACCGTTTTTGGTAACCCCCACCCGCCTTAGAAAAGTGGGAAGCCAGAAACGTAGCAACATATATATAACGAAAAAGCAGACGCAAAGGCCAAAACTAGAGCAATGCTCAGTATGCCTTGTCTTGTTAACAAAAAGCACTTCGTAAAGGTGTACTGCGCATGCGAAAGTTCCCATCGTGTTTTAAATGCTTCTTTGAACATACCTTCGATTCATTAAGAATCGCCATATGTTTTTTCTGATCGATAACATTTTGAACAATCGCTCTTCGTCTTCTCTCACAATGTTCTCTCTCATCTTCTTTCTAAACAGTTCTCTTTGTTTTTCATTAAACAAAATTAAAATGATTTGAGTTAAGTTTTGAGTTAGTTTTAAGACTGTTGCGATTAGTACCATGGAGACCAATAGTTTCTGTTAAATAATCTGAAAGTAAATATTATTTTCTTGAAATTCTAATATTTCGCTTCAGCAACCTTCCACTATATTATAAACTTAATATTATTAATTCTTAAATTCCAAGCTTTCAAACGATGTATTATACATATATATTACTACTAACATTATCGGAAATTGATTTTATTTGATAATTAAATTATTTCGTATTTTATATTTAGCCATTTCTTGTAACTAGGGATGACAAGCGCCAGTTATTTACTTGAAAAAAATAAAGGTACTTTAAAGGAAGATTTTTGCTTAGCCATTTGAGCCCTATTGTACCTAATCGAGTTCGATAAAACCTATTTCATATTAAAAAATCCTTCATTAAGATTAAACTTGAAAAGTTTAATCGAAATCGTTTGAGCCGTTTTTGAGAAATCGTAAATAGAAAAAGAGACATTCGGATAAAGTAATAAATTGCGGGCACGTACATATCACATACATATATAAGTAAGTACGTATTTCTTGTCAAGTACTTTGATCTGATCTATTTCCACTACATTGTTACTTACACTATGGTCAATACAATAATTTTATTTAAAGAATAAGAAGCCTTAAAATCTCAAATGTTCCGTCATAAGCTTTAAAAAATGGAAATCAATTTTTTAAAAAATAAATAAAAAGATATGTCACCTTCAGAACATTCCTCGACGCACAACTGCACCATTATGAACTAACAGAATGAATTATTATGTTTTCGTCTACTCTTTACAAATGCTTGATACAATATTTTTAACATTTAATAATTTCTATAATAAATCAATAATATACGTTATAATCTACCTGTTCGTTACACCAATGTTCGTTACACATGATCGCTAACACGCACTGTCACACACCGATTATCGAGAAAATTCATAAGCTATTAAGAAAACTACAAACTGATGGAAATAATTGGATTTCATTTACTTGGATAAATAAATTTCATTTACTCAGAATGATTTGGCAGACAAGGCTGCAAAAGCTGCTTCCAAAGACACTTCCCCGCCTATATCATACACACAGATATCGAAACAACACTTAATACACATGCTACACCAACAAGCAGTACAACGATGGCAAGCACGATGGAACTCTATACACAAAGCACGACATTTGTACTCATTCATCCCACCCTTACCGACTTACCTCAATAAAACTGACACATGGACAGACTTCTATACAACAAAAGGAGTCACAGGACACGTGGCTATGAACAGTTACCTTCATAGGTTTAAAATTAGGGACTCGCCATTGTGTCCCTGTGACTTCACACAAGAACAAACCATTCAATATACAACTAATGCATGAATATAGACTACTGACTGACTACAGAAATTCACTAATAACAAAAACTATACAGAAACTAGGACGATGGCCTGTAGGAAATCACTTATTAATTGAGAAAATATTAGTAGACGTGAAACTATTTTTTAAAAACGCACTAATTAAAATTAACGCAGTTAATGAAAAATATTTTTGATTGATAACTTTAGATAAACAATCATTCTGGCTTTAAAAAAAAAAAAAGAATACAGAAGATATGTATTTATTCCATTTTGCTGCTGAACGCTATTGATCTAAGTTATAAATAATTTCTCTACTTTATTTTGTCAAGTTTCATTCATTTATTATTTCAAGTTTTTGTTTACTGTAAGTTTGGTATGTGTTTATATGTTCGAGTATATGTAGGTATGAATGTATTTATGTAAGTGCTTATCTATGTTTTTATGTTTTATTATGTACATATATGTTCATATGTTTTCAGTATATGTAAGTATGAATGTATGTACGTAAGTTCGTCAACATGAATGTATGTACGTATGTTCAACATGAATGTATAAGGTATTTATTGTGTAGTTGCTGAATGCTATTATTTTGTCTAATCTTTTCTTCTTCACTTGACCATTTGCTTCTTATTGTTATGTTTCATTAGGCTTTGTTTTGTTTTATTGGTGTTTTTTTATTATTGTTTTAAAAATCATATTATTTTTATAAAACTATAACTAAAATACGTCTCATGTAACATGTGTCGTTGTTGATGCTGCAGAGGTCGATGCACCAGTATCGCTGGAGGCAGCTCTCTGGAGTACCACCGGCGACACAACTAACATGTACATTGTATACAGAAATGTATGGTATGTACAGTATACAAAATAAACTCCCTTCTGGCAAGGTTACTGTTAAAAGGAAAATATTAAAAAAAAAAAAAAAAAAAAATCTACCTGTTGCTCGAACAGTATGTCTTTCATTTCTAATGCTTTTGCCAACATCATAGACTGTTGATAGTGAACATTATCATCCAGAGTTCCATGAATAAGGAAATATTTTTTATTTCGAAGGTTGTCAACTTTGCTGTTCAAAGAAGCCTGTTCATATCCTACATAGTTGTCTTCTGGTGTAGGTAGACCCATAAATCTCTCAGTGTAGAGTGTGTCTATTTACAGAATACATTATTAGAATAGAAATCTTTATGTTTAATATGGATATTAGTATGGCAATATGTTTAATATGGAAATTAATTTATTAATACATTAATGAATTGCTTCTATAATTACCATACAATAACCAATCAGTGACTGGAGCAACAGAAATTCCACATTTGAAAACATCTTTGTCTTGAGCAAGAGACATTCCAGCTGCATATCCACCATAACTCCACCCCCAAATTGCAGTTCTATCTTTATCAAGGTATTTCTTTGTTGACAACAAATGACTAAAAAATATGAATGAAATTATCGAATTAAAATAGGTAAGGGTTGCTGTGAAAAAATGTATCAAAACTTCAAAGCAAAAAAGAAAGCTTATTATCAAATAGGAATTTTTTTGTCGGAAAAAATTTTTAACGCAATTTCACCTCTCCCACTGAAAGTCAATCAGGAGTTAAGTGATGACCAACTAAAATAAATCAATAATAATAAGTGTGATGAAAATGGTTGGGGGTGCGGTCAAATGAAACACTTTATGTGCAATAACATATATTCTGTGCTTACGTTTCGACCCCAAATTCAGGTCATCATCAGGGCTAAATATGAAACAAGATAGCAACCAATAAAGTATATGAAGAAAATAAAAAAATAAAATAAAATAATTAAGTGAATAATATATATATATATATATATATATATATATATATATATATATATATATATATATATATATATATATATATATATATATATATATATATATATATATATACTATACATACATGAAAATGAGTTATAATTACAGAATAGAATAATATGAATTAAAAAAATTTGAATGTTGGGTCTAAACGTCGGCACAAAATATAAGCTATTGCACATATAGCGTTTCATTTGACCGCACCCCCAACCATTTTCATCACATGTATTATTATTGATTTATATTGTTGGTCATCACTTAACTCCTGATTGACTTTCAGTGGGAGAGGTGAAATTGTGTTAAAATTTTTTGGTCAACTAATTACCTTCATCAATAATAATAATACAGTTTTAATGCTAAAATGTAATGTAAAAATGATAGAAACTCTACAACCCACGGTTTGGGGTTCAGTAATAGGTAATTAAGTAACTGCTTGCGGCAGGGCACCAGAACAGGGAGATAGGAACCCAGAATCAGCCATTGCAACCCACTAATGATAATTGTGTGATTTTATTAAAACACACAGGGTTTATCCAATTGGGGGTCTCGCCATCCAGAGATGATGCAAGAACTTGGGATAGGGTAGGGTTATTAGGGCAATATATTTCATGACTTTGGATTAGTTCCATCTTTAGTAAACAAAAAATGGATAGAATATTTCTGCATTAGATCTGGGCTAAAAATTGTTTAATTATATTCATTAAAATTTGTTTAAATAAGTTTTTCCATCCTCCAAATTTATTTTAATCTAGATTAAAAAAAAAAATTGTTAAATGTGCCTACTACAATTTATTATTAATTATGAAGCAATGTTGAATTTACCCACAAACTGAAATAATTATTTACACTGTTCTATATGAGTTAATATATCTGTACCTCAGAGGTAAACTGTCATAACTGACATTATTAAATTTTTAAAGGAGAGCACTTTGAATTTTAAATGTTCATATTTCTTGTCGTAAAAAAAAAAAAAAAAATCTGGTGCATGCATGCAACACACAACTTTCACTTACCAACTTACTTAGATAAGAAATTAATGTGTTTTGTTAATGCCACTTCTCAAAGTTACCCATTTTTCCACATTCATTTCTTATTTTTGTTTTCATTTGCTCTATAATCCCCTCAGAACATTTGAATAAAGATAACGCTTACCTCATATTGAATAACACCTAATTTTCATTAAACATGACGAATATGATGAAAATTGTTAAAGCTGTTTTTGAGATAATCGAAAAATTTGAAAAAAAGTTATGAAATAAAGTGCCCCCTCCGGTTGATCAATTTTGATGAAATGTTGGCTATCACATCTTTGAAAGTCGTTTTTGAGGAAATAAAAAAAACACGTGAAAATGATACAAAATTCATTAAATAAAGTCCCCCCTCAGGTTGATCAATTTTGATGAAATTTTTACGGTCATATCTCGGGCATATTAATACATCAAATACTCAGTTCAATCAAAATCGTTAGAGCCATTTTTGAGAAAATCGAAAAAAAAACTGAAAAAGTTATTAAATAAAGTGCAATTTTGATGAAATTTTTGCTGTCACATCGCGGGCATATACATACACTAAATACCCAATTTCAGGTTCGCACGGTTTATAGTTTTTGAGCTAGTCTGTTCTCACACACACACACGCACGCACGCACGCACGCACCCACGCAGCACGCACGCACGCACGCACACACACGGGACTTGGTTATTTGGACTCAGGGGACCCCAAAACGGGTATATATTTCATATATAGGTAAGTGAAAGTAAAAAAAAATAATAATAATAGGTTATATAAAACCCCATTCATCAGGAGTATAAATACTAACGCTAGAAATATACGCCTTTAAAATTCAGTTACATCAATAATTTGAAACTCGAAGAATTTTGTAGTTATAACAGTTTACCTCTCAGGTACAGATATGATTGATAAATTATCAGTCATAATTTTAATGATTAAAATTTAAAATTCATTATTTTAATGAGATACCTTGTTATATTAATTTGATCAAATATTTCTACTGTCCCCAAATGTCTATAGATTGAAAATAATGTTTTATCTCCTTTCAGCCCAGAGCCTCGTCCATCAATTCTAGCATAGACAATACTATCGTTTACAATCATAGAGCTGTACCATTCTAAATTAAATCGTTGGCTAACTACATTTGAATCAGGGCCTCCATATCTGTAAACAAGACAAAATAATATAAAAAATTTGAATCAGTGTTCCCTAATATTGCTTAATTAAATTACATATTTAATAGTTCCATAATGTAGCCTGTTGACAAGAATATTGATATAAGTTGAAATTTTATTTTTTTTCTAATTATGCTTCAAAATAAATGAAATTTAGCAAATTTTAAGCAAGAAAATTTTTATAATGATATTAGCCCTTTTATAAATTGATTAATTTTGACTGAAGTCACTATTCTTGCTCACAGGTGATATATCAATATTAATTCATTCATAGTTTTTAGTTGAATTCTGAAAGTTTCTTTGAATGATATGGAAAATTAAAATCAGTATTTTGGAGTACTGTTTTGAAATATCGGGGCCCCTGCTGATAATAGAGTTTTGATAAATATGTAAACGAAATTTCCCAGAAAATAGCTGTTTTCAACTTTATTTACTTCTTTTTGTTTATCTCCATAAGGAATAGAGTATTATAATTATTGCAAAAATTAAAAGTTCTTCTTAAAAAAAAAAAAAAAAGTTCTTCTTAAAAATTTCTTTTTTTTAAGGGGCCTAAAACATCCTAATTTCATCAATGTCGAGTTCTTTTTATGAACGGGGAATTGATAGAAGGGGTGTTTACGACTTGAATAAATTTTCTAAATTTTTTCTCTTATACCTTTCCAAAAACTGAAGATCACTGTTACACTGAAACCACCTTATATTTCATTCAGAAATCTATCATGAGACTAAAGTTTATTAACTAAAATGTAATTATTAAAGATTATCTTGTACCATATGTTTTTCACACCATAAACTACTTTAGATAACTTGAGCATCTCATATTTTTCTACGCAATCAACTCTCTGAAGAATAATAACATTTTTTGTTGCTAAATAAAAGTTTTTATCTGTGATAATATAGCAATGCAAACATAACACTCCATGGTGTCTGATTTTATAATTCTCTATTTAGTTTTTATTTAAAACTTAGTTACAATGGCAACAAATAATTTTATATTCAATTTGTATGTTTCATCACGCACTTAAAAACATTGGCAACTCTTTCCCAGGCATAGTAAGTCTTTACATATTAATAAAATAAACTCAATAGGCTATCAGTAAAGATATACTGCACATGTGAAACAGTGTCCAATGTGTTTTAAGTCTTTAAGTCTTTATTAATTTATATTTACATTAATTTATAAATTTAAAAGTAGAAAGTATGAATTTTTCCTGTATATTATTGTATATGCATATCTGTATTTATATTTTAGGACTTAATAAAATAAATATTATTCTTTCTGAATTTCTCATCTTTCAAGTGATATATCATACATTTATATTATTGCACTTATTTAGGGAAATTGAAATTTCAATGGCGAAACATTTTTCTATTTTTTTCATGTATATGTTTATTGATTTTTTTCATATTTTGTATTTAACCATTTCTAATTACTAGACACAATGAGATACAGTTAATTTCTCCATATAAGCAAAATCAAAAGTACTTTATAGGAAGAAAATTTTCCTTCGCTATTTAAGCTCCATCTGAACATTTCTATGATGATAAAACCTACCTGATATAAAAGAATACTTGATTCTCATAAATCATGATGAGCTGAATGTCTTTCAACTTTTTAAATGACGACACCAGTTAATGGTTTATATATATTTAATTTATAAAAAAAGAAGTTTTATTTTGAGTTGATGAAGGCATTGTTTAAAAAAGCTGGATTAATTACATCTTTGTTCAGATTGAGACTTGAAAATGGCGACATAGCTGAAATGTTGTAAATGAAGCAATAAATGTTAAAGGTGAGATTGTCCTGGTGATTGCTCAAATACTGTTAACAGCAACTATACCCATAATATAAATATAATTAAGAAATTTACATATGTAAATAAGCATTGCCATATCTTACACTTGCACAAGCAGGGGATATTTTATTTCACCAGAAGTGTCCATGCCAGGAGGTTTGAAGAGTTGTACATGAACCTGATGCCCGCCATCTATCTCTATGACCATTTCTTCACTTTCAGGAAGGGTTACGTCTTCCAACCTTCTTTTGAGCTTCTCATTTTCTTCCCATGTTAATATTTTTTGGCCATCCTAAAAGGAAATAATTTTTTTTTCATTATACCATTTAATTATTTACCTACTCTTATTACCTACCTACCTACTATGAAATATTTATGCAAAATTGCAAAATTTTGGTTACCTTATGATAAAGATTTATTTCAGGTACTACAGGTCCAGCACAGGTTTCCATATAATAAGAATGATTCCTCAATGAAAATTCAGCACCAGAATATAGGCAATTAGGAATATTATTACTACAGCTCATGCATTCAATTGGACCACCATCAGCCCTCACCCTGTTTAGTGCCAGCTCACTTGGTTTTCCAGGAGGTGTTGCCAAGAAATATCTGTAATGAGCAAATGAATAAATCAAAAATATTCTACTAAAAAGACAAAGGATATTTGTTGGGTAAATTATTTATAAAATAACAGAACATCAGAGCTTTGATTGTCCAAAGGATGGATTTTTGTAACCGATTGTTATTTATTGTTATTATTAATTTTAATGAAATTGATCATCGAATTACTCATTTGTATAGTTAAAAAATCTGGTGCGATGCGCGCAACACACAACTTTCACTTACCAACTTACTGAGATTAGAAATTGACGTGTTTTGTTAATTTCCTTTTCTCAAAGTCACACATTTTTCCATATTCATTTCTTAATTTTCTTTTTGTTTGCTCTATAAAAAACACTAATTTTCTTTTTATTAAATAAAAGTTTTTACTTGTGATAATTCGGCAATGCAAGCATAATACTCCAAGTCGTCCGATTTTATAATTCTCTATGTAGTTGTTGAAAACTTCATAAAGTTACCATGAAACAAATAATTTCCATTAAATGAACAGAACGGCTTTAATTATGAACAATGGTCTGTCATTAAAGGCGTACTCCGCATATATGGGCTCAACGTGTTTTATGAGTTGACGGAATATTTTTCTTTTTTTCTCCTCTATATATTTATTCGAACTTGTTCATATTTCGAATTTAGACATTTCTAATATTTAGGCATAAAGGAAGACAGTTTATTTCTCCATACAAACAAATACAACACACGCACACACACAAACACAGACCATTATTTGGACTCAGGGGACCCCAAAACGCGTATTTCTGTTGAAAACAGGAAGTTGAAATATTTCATGATCGCAATACTTTCCCTTATTACATATTTCATATATAGGTAAGTGAAAGTAAAAAACTGAAAATATTTAAATATATCTCAAATGACAAATGCTAATTTATGAATAACTATTTTATTAATTAAAGAATTATACTATGTCACACAGGTTAGACATTCAATTTCTATTTTTACTCTTAATTACCTGCATATGAAACATATAGTAAGGGAAATTAATGCAATACTAAAAATGTTGATACATGTATTGGGGTACCCTGAGTCCAAATAACCAAGTACCCTGAAAAGCCCAACATTTCCGTGGTCAGCATTGAATTCAGGTAGTCTGTATCAACTGAACAGTTTTTCTATCTACTTTCATTAGTGCTATTTCTGTGTATTGGCTGTAATAATCTGTGATCACCAACAAGTGTACTCCTCCCCTGTACTTTTCCCCCTACTTGGCACAAGTGACACAATCTTACTCTTTTCTTGATGTCAGCATCAATCTCTGACCACCAAACCTTTCATCCTTAATTCCTTACAGTGAAAAAATATGGAAATGTGGTTACAGTTGCATCTCCAGAGGGCATTAGGCTGACATGAGATTCAAGTTTTTCTAGCCTTACATTTCTCCTATTGAGGTTGCTAAATCAGAAGATGGATGCACATATTTCTGTCAATACTACTCCATAGTTTCATCTAGTAAAGGACTCTGCTTGTGGCAGGGCTTCAAATTAAAAGACAGGGACTTCAAAAGTGACAACTCGAGTATGTCGACGATATATCCCGAAGCCTCCATTTTGGTAGCAAAACTGGGAATTGGTATCTCCTACATGATGTTACCCAAAATATTCGTACTTCTGTGTTTTTATGTTCTGATTTTTTGGTTGTTATTGTTTTGCATGTTACAGATTTTATTTAATTTTTTTTTTTGTACAAGATGAGGGATGTAGCATGGAGGCAACACTGATTGGGTAACAAGGATTGTGGAAGTAACTTTCATGAGAAAGAGTTATTTTGATTTTTTAATATAATTATAAGTGTATTCGGAATATAAAGTGATAAAATAGAAGGTATAATTAAACAGTTTTAGTTAAATTTGTTAATTAAGAAATCCTACTATATTTTAGTTTACAAACTTTGATTTTATAGTAATTTCTTGAACGAATTATAACCTAACCCTACTAGAACATTAATTGTACTCAGTTTCAGAAGAGGCTACACAGGCAAAATTCTAAAATTAGGTTTCAACTTTCTATGGGCCATAAGTACCTCATCTATCGATTCCAGCTTATGAAAAATCAACAAAAAACTGTGCTATGTTTACACAGTTAACTAAAAACGTCAATTTCAACTCTAAGTAGATTGTCGGGGATAATGTATATTGCAACATATTAGCACTTGGTAATTCAGCCCCCATAAGGTTTAAATCCCATTAAATTAATTTATTTGGTTATTGAGAGCTATTTTTTTCAGTTTATTGCAATTATCCTCATTTTTTAATATATGAAACGAACAAGACAAAAATAGCTTTTATAATCAATCAGAACGGCCAATAATATTGTTCCTAGAAAATAACCAATTTTGTACTTACATGTACTTTTCATCCCAAGCAAGGAGATCAGTGACTGTAAACTTCCCAGAAGTTAAGGGTCTTGGCTCACCTCTTCCTGAAATATCAATAGTTGCAAGATGTCTAAATTTACCAACATTTTTCTCTCTTTGAGCTTGAGGTAGTATCACTCCTAACATTTTGGCATCCGGTGATACAAGCATTTCAGGTAATGTTATCCAACCACTTTCTTCTTGATAGGTCAAGATCTTACAAAAAAAAAAAATTAAAAATAATAATAATAATAAATAAATAAAAACAAATTGAATAACTAAAATAAAATAAAGAAGTAATCATTATTATTTATTTCACATAATTTTAATTTGTGTTCATTATTGTAATAAAAATACCTTATTTTAAATTGTTATTAAAACCTTTAAACCTTATTAAATTGTTACCGAAAAATTAAGGCTTTTCTATTCCTTCCTAAGCCAGCCAAACATGTCCATTCCTGCCTGCCAGTAATACCTGAAGGATTACAACTGACAAGGCTTGCTGCAAGCCATACAAACGCAGGCCTGCCTGTCACTTAAGTGTGAACAGTCCAATAGCATCTGGCTGTGTATCTGATCAGTCATAACTGAGAGGCAGGCATGAGTATTTATGGCCAGCTTTAGGCACCTTCCGTAAGGATCTCACAGCGATTTTAAATATCTTGGCAAATAGGAAACTGAAGATGGAATCTGAAAGTTTGCATTGTGGAACTGGTTAGTCTTCTAAAAAATAAAAACACTTCTATTCTTTCTTAGAAGTTACATTTAATGTGGATCAGATAATGATTACCAAAAAGAAAGAGAAAAAGCAACAGAAAGGCAATAAAGGGGACAATATAGGAATAGATGCCTGTGGAAAATGATAAATGAACATGTAATAAAATGGTGATGAGAAGTTAGTTATAAGTTATACAGGGTGTTTCGGAATTGCACGGCACTATTTTAGGTACGTGTTCTCTAACACAAAATAAACAAAAAAGTTCATATTAACATGTATCTCAAACTCATTTATTAAACAGATATCAAAGGTTAAAGATTTATTATTACTATTTATTTATTATTATTACAACATTTAGAGTAAATGTTCAAAGGCGCCTCCGTTTTGTTGAATGCAACATTCAGCACGACGAATCCATGCTTCTCTGGCTCTTCGTATAGCATCAGGATGGTGGTTGATAGTTACTGCGGCTTCCACGATCCGATTTCTTAGCTCTTCTTGCGTGTCAACTGCCGCAGAATAAACCATAGACTTCATCCAGCCCCACACAAAATAATCTAATGGCGTTAAATCCGGAGATCGTGGTGACCATTTAACAGGTCCGTTTCGACCAACCCATCGGTCTCCATAAGTTGCATTTAAATAATCAGTGACACTATGAGAAAAGTGAGCTGGAGCACCGTCATGCATAAACCACAGCCTTTGCCTAATGCCTAGCGGAATATCTTCTAGAATATCATGCAGATTATTTTGCAAAAAATGCAAGTAAGATATACCTGACAGCCTAGGTGGCAAAAAGAAGGGGCCGATGATTTTGTCGCTTAGAAGACCACACCAGACATTTAAAGAGAATGTATGTTGGTAATGTCCAACAGCAGTCGTATGAGGGTTTTCTTCGGCCCAAGTATGGGTATTTCGAAAATTAAGAATCCCGTTTCTTGTAAAGCAAGATTCATCAGTAACCAAAATGCAGTTCAGGAAGTTAGGATCTCGTGTGCATTGTCGAATTAACCACTGGGAGAAATTTCTGCGCTTGTTATAATCTTGTGGTAACAAATCTTGCCTACTTGATACGTGAAATGGATATAATTGTTGTTCGCGTAAAGTTCGCCATACGCTGGTAGAGGAAACATCGAAACGACGTGACACTCTTCTGGTACTAGTAGTAGGAGATAACTGAACAGCATCGAGTATTTCTTCTTCTACGTTTGCAGTTCGTCGAAATCGTTGTCGACCGGCGTTCACTCGTATAGGTTTTAGCGTACCATTATCCCTAAGACGTCTCTCAATGGCCTCAAACGTTTTACGATTTGGTATTTTTCGGTTAGGAAATTTTTCACGATATCTTCGAACAGCAGCAGCACCGTTTGTATGTACCTCGCCATAAGTTAAAAGCATGTCTGTTTGTTCATCAAAAGTGAATAAATTTGTGGTATCTCCCATGATAATCATAAATTGAACTGTGTCACAAGATTCACTCACACTAAAACACACAGAACTAGACAAACAGATGAGCAACTACTGTCATTGCTTATCATTCATTTGTTTATCAGGTGATTAAAACCTTTTATTTAGTATTAAACACGTTAAACGTTGTACAGTCAGTCTTAATGCAGTAAATAAATAATAAATCTTTAACCTTTGATATCTGTTTAATAAATGAGTTTGAGATATATGTTAATATGAACTTTTTTGTTTATTTTGTGTTAGAGAACACGTACCTAAAATAGTGCCGTGCAATTCCGAAACACCCTGTATAATAAGGAGTTTGTTTTGAAGTAAGATATTAGGAATACCAAAGCATTTTCAAAAATATTTGCATTAGTTGTTTTTCCCACAGATCTTGATAGGTCGAAAAGAAAACCAGGATATACCATAGAAAGGATTAAAAATATTGTAAATGTTCAAAATATAGTTTGTTTATATTATAGAAAAGAAGGATAAAAAATAAAATTGAAAATTGGAATATTAAAAAAATAAATTGGAATATTATTAAAAAATTATTTAAGGAACTCTGATGTTCAATGCTTAAACTTCTGATAAACATCAATGAAATCATAGTTTTACATATTAGAGCTGTATAGATATCAGAACTGAAAGAAAAATTAAATATTTATCTAGACAGTGTTAAGCAGATATTGGCAGTTTATACTAATAGACTAAGTAGGTAAACCAAAGCTGAAAATAGAAGAAAGCAAAATTCTCTGTTTTTATTAAAGCACAAAGCCTTCTTTAAATTATTAAGCCTCCAAAAAAAAATTGGAGATTTATACATTAATATAAAAGAAACAAAAGATTCTTTGGACACAGATATGATGTGCTCCCAAACAATTTAATTTATTAATGGGATCTGGATGGAAAAGGTTAAAAAAATCTGCTTCGGTTCCGCCAATGGAAGAAATTTTTTAAAGCAAAGAAGAAATTCAGAAGGTAGTTAAAAAAAAATAGAAAAACTGGAAATCAACTGGTCTTGACGAAATTCACAATTTTGTAAAAATATTTTACCCTAACACATTCATTTTTAGCTTCTTATTAACTTTTAATTCCTAACTTTGCCAAGGAGCATCTTGATCCTAAACAGTTTAAGCTAATCACCTGCTTCAATGGGGTCTCAGTATCAGATCATGTCAATAAGTATAACATAATGGCATGTCAAAGCACTGTTAGAATGTAAAAAAAATGGTGAAGGATGTAACGAGGAGCTATTGATAATAAATCATTTATAGCTTTGCAAATATCAAAGAAAAAGTGAAATTCCTTCATTGACTGGATAGATTACCATCCAATAGAAGAATTAAATATATATATATATATATATATATGAATACCAGGAAATGGTAGATTATAGTGCGAGAGAAGAGGAAACCCGAATGAAAGAGGAAGAAACTGGGTGGAGAAGAGTAACATACAGGTGTCCCGAAACCACACCGACTGCCAGGAGGAGGAATATATATATTTGAAGTATATATTAAAATAGTGCATCTATTAGAACGTCTAATGAAGACTTGGAAGGTAAAATTGCATTTAAGTTGCTCCAATCAGGATATACCAATAATTAGAGGAATATTTCAGAGTGACTCTTAAAGTCCATTATTATTTTGCCTGGGGTATTGAGGCCACTAAGTGAATTATTAACTGATTCAGGATGGGTTACAGACTGGATAAAAATGGGACCATAATCTCTCATGCTTTATAAATGGATGATTTAAAACTTTGTTCCAAAAATGAAAACAAGAGTTGGAGGACATGACCCAGAGGAAAAAGTCATTTAGTAATGATATAGGCATGCTTTTGGGAATAGATAAGTGTGCATTCATCATTATTAATGCACATATTAAAAGGGGAGAGATTATAGAAAATGTAGGTATTGACCAAATGAATAATCAAACAATAAAACAACTAAACAATTTGGACTCATATAAATATTCAGGTTTGGCCAAGTTTTAAAATAAAAAAACTCATAAAGGAAATTTTAAAAAAGAATTTAAAAAATCAATAGTACTCCTTAAATTGTCCCTACCAGCAGGGAATTTAATAAAAATCATAAATGGTCGATTTAACAAAGCATTATCACTATCAGGAATAAATTGGGATGCTTCAATTAATTAGCTTAGGATACTTATACTTATTATACTTTTCAGAAACAGAAGGATTTATCTTGGCCTTTAAAGACCAGGTAGTTTCACCAATTCTTAAAAGAAATATAAATGCGGAGAAGATATAAGTGACCAATGTAGCTGTAATTGAGTCAATTTTAGCATATATCATTATAGCACATTAAATAACACAGCTGTGTAAAACGTTCCACTAAACACCAGAAACTTTCATGTGACACCACAGAAAAAGTAATAACTTTCTGAAAATCTCTTGAAGGAAGAAAATCATATTCATTGAAAGGCTCCAAATATATCTGCCTGCTGAGTTGAATATTTCGAACCTTGTATTTATTACACAATCCAGAACATAAATGTCCTATGAATCTCTTTGAGGAATTTTCAAAAACAATTTTAATTTTTGAAAGGACTCTTGCAGTACATGGGGTTCGTTTAAAGCTCAGATTAACTGGAGGGAGGACTTAAGGAATACTCGAGTGAAAACCTCTCCATTTACTGTGATTTATTGTGAGGTGTATGTGGTTTTTGAAAACTAAACTTATCACCTCTCGTACTAAAAAATGCCGATTTTATATCAGACCAATTTTTTTTAATCTTTTAGTTATATAAATATAATTTAAGGTCCATTTTTTGAGCCACCCTGAAATGGAAAACATTTAAAGGCGTTTTTCTCAAAATAAGCTTTTTTTGACTGACAGGGTTTTTCCCCCGGTACCCTTCAATTCAACCATTTTGAATCAAAGTAGAAGTTATCATTTTATTAAATGGCGAAACAATAATAAAATAAATAAATAAAATTATGGAAAACAGTCTGGATCATTTAATTAATATGAGAATAATTAATATCTTTTGATAAAACCATTTTTAAATATAAAGTTTTAATGTTTGTTTAAAAAGTCAAGGATGCTTTATACTTTATTTTATTTATTTCCTTTATTCCTATTAATATATTCTCCTTTCTGAGGGAAAATCTTATCAAGATAAAATATTAAATTAGGACACGGAAACATGTATGTACTATGATATAGAAGTATATCATACATAATTAAATATCTTTACCTGATGGCATTTTGTGTTTTCCATAAAACATGTAATAATATCCATCTCATTTTGAACTCTATTCATCCAAACTGCTACTAGCTGTCCAGGTGCTGCCCATTTTACTTGTCCAAGAACAGGTTCTCTACAAATAAAAAATATTAGTTTTCAGAAAGGAATCATGTATTTGATTTAGTAATCAAAAGCATTCACTTTAGAAATCAAAATAAATGTAATGTAAAAATATTTGGTATTTGTCCAGTTCCTGTCCCCACTGACTGTTAAACCTAACCCCAAACTCGCTGATAACATGAAAAGCTGTTAATTGATTTCACATTTCTAGAATTTCAAATTTTCTGTTTTCTAATAAACATAATTCAATCCATGATACCAGTGAAAAGGTGCAATAACAAGGCAGGTTGCGCAGGGTAGGAAATAGACAAGTACTAAATATTTTTATGTATACAGATGCATAATTCACTTTTATGAAGCATAAGAATTGAGACATATTAACACACTCTTGTAAAAAATTCAGAAAGACTATCTTTAAGTCAATGATGTGGTAGAGATCTTTGAAAATAATCTTGATGCCCACTAAAGGAATTTTCAAACTAGGAAAGGGGAAGGCAAAGTAAAATCTTTGTTCTCCTCACTTCTGTTATATATCTACAATTTTTATCAGCCGGAAATCAGTGAAGCTTTGCTCTTTTCCTACTGATTGCACTAAGAATATCAGAGCCATCCTTACAGTGGAACAGCAAGTCCAAGAGGGGGGAGGATTACTTTTTGGACAACATAATTTTTTCAGAATTATTTCACATTGATATTTTAAAAGTATGCTAAGCAATATTTAAAGTTATTTTTTATAAACAATCAAAACTAGAAACTAGACCAAAAACTTTAGTTACATGCCCTCAATGACACATTTATGGGTCATTCTCACGTAAGTGTCACTTTTGTGTCCCAGGCCGTTTATAGCGATTTAGAAAAACTTAGGACTCTAAGACATCATTTTTGTAAATGTAAATCATCACTTTTGAGCTGTAAAGGTAGACCCCATACGATTTAATTTTAATTGTATAACACACGTACCTTAAAAACACCAGAAAAAGGTCGAAATTCATTCCCCTGTCATGTCCCGAGGTATGATTCTGCTCAAAGTAAGAGTTCTGTGTCCGTATACTAGGTCAATTTTTACTTTTTTTCTGTTAAATTTGTTCAAAATACTGTAAAATTTCATAAAAGCAGTCGAATCCTTGATGATAAAGGATTAGAATTGAAAAAAACTAATGTTTATGATGTCCCACAGGTTTTCTTTCATTCCCCTGTCAATTTTTAAAATTAAATTGTCACCACACTATTCAGGCGGGAAATTAGTAAAAAATATATAGTCAGCAGGAAAGGGTCTTTCCCTAAGCAACCCCAACTGTTAACTTAAGCTCAGTACAAATCCAAGCTCTCCAGAAGCAAATAAGTTCTCAAACTTGAGAGGTTACGTTTAATAGTCTTCATTCCCCTGTCCTCTATAGTTTTGGTCAGGCAAGTTTTTTCTTTTCTAATTTTTGAGAGATAAAAGATTTTATAGCACAGATTTCGTTTTTCAAATAGCATTATTATATCTTCTTTTTCCTTTCAACGGTTATCAAATAAACCTTAAAAATTCATTCCCCTGTCGTTCATTCCCCTGTCTTACTTTAAATAAAATGCTGCAGGGAAATGAAGATAGCGACTTGGATTGAAGCTTTTGGTGCTCAACTTTTTCAAAGCATCATCAGTCCTTAATAATCAGAAATTTAAAAAAAAACAAAAAAAAAAAAAAAAAAAAAAAAAAAAAAACGTGAATTGGTGTTCTTCCACGTCGACTCCTTGCCTCTTATTGGCTATAGTATTACACCGAAAAAAAGTTTATTTGTAACCATAAAATTTAAAATAAAAACGCCGTAAAAAGTGCCCACTTTGGTGAGAATGACCCTTATATTTTAACTCATTCAACAGCCTATGCTCTTTTAAAGGTTAATTAGAGAAAACCGTGTTTTTTCTATACTTTTACACATCTTTTGTAAGTTTAACATTTTTAGGATCAACATTAAAATCCAACCAAGGTTTATTCGCTTTCACTGTTGACAAGTATCTTTTTTCACTCTAGAATAACTGTTCAAAAATCAGAAAAAAAAAAATAAAGTTAGTGACAAACTTTCCTGGAACACTTCTCAACTGGAAAAAAAACTTGCAAGCTGCAGAATCACACAGAGTTGTGACTGTGGAACATACAAAAAAAATTCTGTCAAAACTAATATTTAGAATATTTTGTATGATCATAGCAGAAATAAATGAACAATATTTTATTGTAAATTAAAAAAAACGAATAATTATTATAATTGAGAACAATGAAGCTAAATAAATAGAAAAAAAAAAACAAAAAAAAAATCACACTGTTGATAACTCGTAAGCACTATTGATGTAGTTCAATGAATCTCTTCAATGTCGGCTCTCATTTCTTCACATGATTCCCAAAAAATTGCTATCAGGTGGTTTCTTTTCACAACAGATACACTGCACCCATAGAAAATCCTGTGGCATTAAATCTGGGTAAAGTTAACCCTTAATTTCAAGCTTTGTTTCTTCAAGTAATTCCTCAAAATTTCTTATAAGTTGCTGGGAGCTTAATACTTTTGCAACAGCTGGAAGATACTTGGCCACCAAATTCAATCTATGGCAAAAGATATTTTGAACAGGAGGGGAGTGACATACTTCTCTAGCTCTCTCCTCAACGTCACGGTGCACTCTCAGCAGAGCAACTGATGCAGTTACCCTTCCTTTGGTTGATCCGTAGTGCTGTGGATGGCTCGTGTGAAGCCTGGCTGGTGGCTCGTGGTTATTAGATACTTTTCTCATTATAGAGAGGAGATATATAGGCCTATCAGATTTAGTTTGTTTTTCGTCCTTGACTCCTACCTTGTTAAGGAGCCTGATTTTCCAACTGTAAAGGAGCTGGCAATTTTCCAACTTCTTGGGAATTATACCCTTTCCAGGCAATCATTGAATATAGCCAACAATCTTTCCATTTATGTAGGGGATACTGTTCTTCAGAATTGTCACATCTATAGCGTCTAAACCAGGGGCCCAACCAGTCTTTAGCTAATCCATGGCTTTTAGCTGGACTAGGGGAGATCCCATTTATCCCATGGTGGGTACTCGCCTTCCAGTGCTGGAGGGATTTTTCAGCAGCATTATGGATGACATAAGTAATCTGAGACACCCGATAGTTCAAGTCATCGTGCTGGTCTCTGTTTTCTGAACCCATTTTTCGTCAATTAATATTTCCTCCAGGGATGACCAAAACGCACTCAAATTTCTTCTTCAAATCCTAACCCTTATCTACACTTCGGGAACTAACTGGATTTTTTTCGAGTCTAAAAGCTATTGAGTAATGGTCAGAACTTGTCTCAGATCTGAGGGTTCAATCGATGATTTTTTGATTAGCATTTTCACGTGTTTATAATTTAATAACATTGTGCAAAAGTTAATGATTTACTGTATAAACTTACACCGTAAACTCATTCCCATTTCTTTAAGTTAAAATATTATAACGTTAAATCGTTAAACCGACTCGACACGAGATTTGGCCACGCCACCTAGAACAGGTATACCAGTCCCAGCTAAAGAACAGGAAGCACAAGGCAGCCGAGACTATCCAAGATTTCGAGGCGGATGTAGCAAGGATAATACAGGGTAATACTGGCTTATCCGACAGCCCCAGAAAGTTTGTTGGAGTGTTTGGCGGATCAAGCTTTTGTCGATGCCTTGTGAGACTTGAAGCTTCAGAGAGCAATGCAGCGTGCTTACTCTAAATTGCTAGTGGATGCATTATCCATAGCATTGGAGTTTGAGGCGGCTACCGAGGCTTCTCGTAGCCAGGGATGTGTCCGGACCACGTGTACCACCGACCGAGGCAAGGTGAACCTCAGAGACTTAGAAGGTGTGATCTCAAGGGTTGTGAAAGCTTTGGACTCAGGAGCCAGTAATACCTGACGACCTACAGAACATTGTTTTAAAAGCCCTTGAGTCCCAGAAAACGAGACCATTACGGTGCTGGATCTGTTGGGAGCTCGGACACATTATGGAGTTCCTGCAAAGGAAAGGTCGCTCCTGACACAAGAAAAATAAGACACGCCAATACCCGGAGGATGAAAGCGTCCCGGGACAGTCATCAAGGTCCTTCCCCAATAATGGTAACCTCCTTGGGACACCGAGATGACAGCGCTTATGTGGATGGCAGCGTCAACAGCGCTTATGTGGATGGCAAGAGGCATATGATGCTGATTGAAACTGGAGCTACGAAGACTATCGTCTTTTCAAGTGTTACTAGCAAGAAAAAACTGACGTCCTCCAGATGGCAGCTGAGGACTGCGACCAAAGAAGCAGCCAACGTATTCGGCGAAACCGAGATAAAGATACAGTTAGGCTCAAGCTGTCTCTCACACTCGGTCCTAGTGGCTGATATTGAAGAAGATGTAATCCTCGGCATGGACCTCATGAACACCTATGGTTTTAAGCTCGACCTGAAATGGAGAGTTGTCAAGACCAGTGGAGAGGAGCTGTTCTTCCGTAGTCAGGAGCCAGCTGGTTTGGGGTCACTATGGACAGGAAAGTGGAACTTCCTTTGAGGTATAAGCGCTCAAGTATTGTTAGAAAAGGCACTGAGCGCCAATTACCTCAGTGGTTAGGCAGGCGACTACGAAAAGTGAACAGAAATACAAGAAGCAGGACAGGGTTATGGAAGTCGCCGATCCGTCATTGCCTCGAGAAGAGGGTCGATGTCTGGATAAGGAGAATTGATATCACGCTATCGCTATCAATAAGAGTAGTTCAGATTCTGAACATTTAGAGTTCTTTCGTTTATATGGTGGGGTCTATGCTATGGGTAATGGTTACCGTTTTCCCTGGATTAGATTTGTGGATGTATGTACTGAGTACAGCATTGACTATTTGGAAAATTTTAGTATCCATACTAGGCCTGGTACTGATTAGTCCATATAATTGACGCTCTAATGTAAAGCTACAATAGTTAAATGTCACCAGTAATATGAGATTCAGTAACCTTAAAGTGTCATAACTTGGCTCTTTTTTTATTTCTGGTATCTGAACTGTTATTGCAGTTTGAAAAATACACTAATTAACATTGAAAGTGTAGATTAGCCTTAATGCGTAATCCAAAAATTTGAGAAACTTTTTAATGAATGGGTTAAGATAGAAATGTGTGGTTGGTCGCACTTAATTAAATTTTTGGTCTAGGTTCACCACCTTGAGAATTGTGTTATACTGTGCTGTATAATAACACATGATATATTAATTAACAATTAGTATCACATTGTTTGTAAACTAGTTATCTAATTTTTATCAAATAAAGCCTTTCTAAACAAGCTTTAACTTAATAACTTTAGGATGGCAAAATCTGACGTTAAAAAAAAGTTAAAACTAATAGCTAATTTTGTTCCATATAAAATTATGTCCTGGAGGAGACTTTTCAAAATAACTCCGAATATCTATTAGCTTCTCTCAAAAGCTCATCTGACAAATGTGGATTCTGTGGGTACTCACCAAAACACCCACACAGCAGATAAAGAAAAAAACATGAAGTTGTTTGGAACAAATGTCTGCAGATTTGTCAGAAATCCTAACCAGAAGAGTTCCTCCTTATCAACCGAACTCCTTATCAATTGTTGCTTGTTTGTTAGCTGCCTCTCCCAAACGTTGATCAAAAGCTAGGGTCCAGATTTCAATCAATGAGGTAACTGCAATTACTTGATCCTGGAACCTCGGATAGTTTTATTTCTCACCAAGTAGTTGAATAAACAATATTCACTGCTTTCCAACACAAAGTCAAATAGTATTGGCATCTACTGACAGTATATCATCTACGATAGGACACTGTTATGTTAACTTAAATTTAGAATGACATGATTATCCATACCATATCCAGATACCATAATTGATTGCTCATGTAGTTATAGGTCAGGACATAATGAACCAGCATGACAGAGTAGAACTGATTTTTTTTTTTTTTTTTGGGGTGGGGGGAGAGGGGTGAGACTAAACATCGATTTTAAAGGACCAATTCTGTCTATTTCAAGGAATTAGACAGAATAAATCAAAACATATTAACAGTTATTGGTGAATATTCAAGATTCCCGTTTGCGGTGCCATGCCCAGACATGTCAGCAACTACTGTGATAAGAAGTCTTACTCTTATATTCTCAATTTTTGGCATGCCAGCATTCATACACTCAGACCAAGGAACGAGCTTCATGTCAGCTGAACTAAAAAACTATTTAGTTTCTTAAGGGATCACTACAACTTCTGCTCATCACCATACAGTTAGTTTCATATTGTGTGTAAAATAGTAATCAAGGCTGTCAAATAAAGCCTTTCTATAAAATATATAACTTTCATAACACTTGCAAACACCCTATATATATTTTCTTTTAATCAAAAGAGATTAATAAGTGGTTACCTAAGATCAGCTCGTGGCGGAAGATCAAGTTGTAGTATTGGTGTTTGCTGTACTTGGGTAAGGTCGATAACACTTAGTGTAACAGTTGGATTTGGTCTGCCAGGCTGTACATTGAAATATTATTGACAATTTTTTAATTAAATAAAAATTGAATATTTTAACTTAATTTTATTTACCTTTGGGTACCTGATGTTCACAGCCTGAGTATACTGAAATCTTAGGTCTCCAGGTACACCATAATAAGGAATATTCATAACAGGTGTTCTTGAATCATTGAATGTAGCAAATGCCAAATGTCTTCCATCAGGAGAAAACCATAGTGCACTATTGGAGCTGAGTATTTCCTCTATAATATTAATTTAATTTTTACTTCTCCTAAAGTTCCTGATTTATTGTTTTAGTAACTTATTACTTAAAAATAGAAATATCCTACTAATTTTGGAGGAGTTTGTTGATATAAATTTTTTTTTTATTTTATATACTATATTAATTTACGTACATATTTTTTGTTGGATCAGATTTTATAATGGACACAAAAAATAAATTTAAATTTGAAGATAACCTTATTTATACAGTACCTTCATAAACCCAATCAGGAACACCATTATAGATTGTGCCAGGGCGGCCTGTGCTGGTGAGTCGGTATTCTTGCAGAGTTTGTTCCCTTGCTGATGGTCTCAAATAGATATCATTCATGTATACATAGATATAAGAGTTCCCAGTTGGAGCCCATTTAACCAATTGGAGGGGAATGCGAGCACCATTCATATCTGTCACTGACCATCCTTTTCTGAAATCATGAATGCCATGTAAACTAACCTTCTAATTACAAAAAAATTGTTTTGAATATTCTCAGATTCTTTTTTAACATATAGGTAAGGGGGCTTAAGAAAAATATAAAAGGTTCTATTTTGATGATTCAGTTTTAATAACTATTTTATTTTCTTATGATTTCTTTCTCAGAGGAGAAAATCAATTTTACTGATCTAAGATAAATTTCTGCAACAGTCAGCAATACAAAATTGCAAACGTTTCGTAAGTATTTGATAATATTTGAAGAGGAAGTTTTTCTCTCTCCTACAAACATTTAGTATGACCACTATTCACAGAACTTTCTCATCATTGCGAAATAAGTGTTTATTTTTGTATCTAAAAATTTTAAATTTTGAAATTTACTTTTAAATGAGGATGCAACTGTGGCGTAGTGGTTAGCATGACAACCTCCTAAACCCAAGGTCGTCGGGGTTCACAGCCCATTAGGTGGCCATAGGACCAAGTAAAAAATCCTTGGTTATGCCATCCTTCGGAGGGGACATAAAATAGAGGTATGAAGCCTGTTAGATATGAGGTACTCGATAAAGATCCTCCTAATTATACCTGGATTGGCAAAATTTAGGACTCCCACTGTAGCATTATCCAAGTAAGTGACATTAAATAAATAAAGAAACAACTTTTTAAGGGGTTTAAAAAATATGTTAGTTTGAAAATCTTTTGTTAGTTAGTTACAAAAACAAAATATTGAAAAATTTGGTTCTTAATTGTTTACTTCTTTATCGAAGCTTTCAATTCTCAAATGGAAAGCAGAATTGTTTATAAAATCGGTTAGAGCTGTAAGCTTCGATAAGACTGATCAGATTAAATTAATATAAAGGTAATATAGAAAAATATTAAAGGAAATACAGAAAATTTTAAAGTTTCTTCATAAGAATTCAGAGATTAAAGTAGAAATAAATTTTACAAAAACGATTCTTACTTTGTTTCTAAATCAACTATGTGATAGTAAGCCAGGAAAGTATATCTGTACATCTGAAAAAATAACAATAGATTACAGCCTAATTTCAATGAAATAATGACTATAAATATTTTTAAAATGATTTAAATGTCTAAATAATTTATTAATAAGAGTAAATAAAATAATTTAACCTTCTGATATGAATGTGCTAACATCAGGTATCGATGATCAGCTGACAATTCGTACTGGAATGACTGTTTTACAATCTAATAACAGAAAAATTGATGTAGATAGATGAAAAATGCTTACCTCTTTAACATTCTGTGTTCACATTGACTAATGTCTAATTAATTACCTCATTGTCACCTTCAAGTAAAAGTTTGTTTGTTTTTGTCCTTGCATTAAATAACATTATTCCTTCGGGGTTTCGATACAATATTTCAGAATCTAAAAAAATATTAAAAAAAGAGCTTAAATGAGTGTTCTATTAATTATCCTGATTTGAATATGTTCACTGTTATATTGGCTGATTTTACAAAATTACAATCTCGAATTATTTATAATTTAATAATTATAATAATTATATTAATTATTTATAAATTTAATTTAATTCGAACCACAATTCAACCTTAAGAATAAAACTGAAGCAACTAAGGGTTTCAAACTATTCTTAAATGTTGTTTGAGTGCAACATCATGATAAAAACATTTAAAAAAAAATAATAAAATAAAAATAAACCGACTTTGAAACCTAGGAATCAGTAAAAATAAATCCACTGAAAAGAATGAAATAATTACCTTCTGATTTTTATGAATTCACAGCAAAATTGAAAATCGTATAAAAAGAGGAAGAATGCGATAAGACCAATAATTTTATTTTGATTTGCACAAATACACACTAATTGTTTATAAAAAATATTAAATTAAAATATAAAATACAATGGGGTCAATCCATTTCAAGTGGTCCAAAGGTGGTTGCTCGACCATTTTAGAAAAAAATTACGATTTTACCACCAATTACGTATGGCAACAGTAGTTCAAAACGATTTTTGAATTATTAAGCTCTCACAGAAAAATAATTTTCTCAAGACTGGCAAGTCATAGACTAATAATTCAAACAGGATTGTTTTCCTTACAGTCTGTTCTATCTTTCGTGTTCTTTTTGTTATTTGAATATTTTGAAGTGAAATACTCGAAAAGTGCTACTGAAAACAACTGCTTTAATTTTTCAAAACACCGTTTTTGAGGGTATGTTTTGGGTATAAGGGGATGTACATCAAAGCTGATTTTTGGCAAGATAATAAACCTAACTAAGTAGCTTTCGTTAAAAATGCTCTTAACCTTCATATTCGATACCTTATTTTTTTTTATGAATTTTAAAAATTCACATTTTTTAATTTTTCGTTAACTTTAGGCTCTAATATCTCTGGTGGGCTAATTGATAAAAATATCATTTTTTATATGTTATGCTTCCATGAAACATAAACCTATTCAAAAAAATTTTAACTTGTATATTTGAGTACTTTGGTAGCTACGAATTTTTAAAAATGGTCATTTTTGGGCTTATTTAACAATGCATAAACTTGATCATAATTCATTAAAATTTTACTATTTTTGAATCTTTTACTTTTAATAACCCTTTTTAATTGAATTCTTTCTTTTTTTTTTTTTTTTTATGTCCAATGCAAAAAAAAAAAAAAAAAAAAATGATTGAGTCTAATTATAATTAAAATCTACTCTATTAAATTTGTAATGAAAGATTAATTAAAATTAGTTTAACAACTCGTGGGGGAACTGTAGACTGCTATGGGGTACCGATTAATTTTTGGATGTCAAAAAAGCAAACCCAGTACACTCTTAGACCGCTCTCCCATTATAGGAAGGAAGGGGATCAGCCAACAAAGTTTCTCCTATTCCAAACGATGTACCTTCCAGTTTTGCTGTATTGATGCAGAGAGCTGGACGGTCCTAGATCGGCAAGCAAGCAAAGTTCCAGCCTCAGAGATGAAGTTCCTGAGAAGGATCCAGGGAAAACTCCATAGTAGGAACACCGTTTTGAATATGAGGAACTTTGTTGCCTGATCCCCTTCCTTCCTATAATGGGAGAGCGATCTGAGAGCGTTCTCCGTTAGCTTTTTTGAATCGACTGGGTACCTCATGATCCAATTTCCAGCCTCAGCAAATAGGTGCTCACAGGTACTCGTAGACATCCAAAAATTTAAAATTAAAAATTTTAATTTATTGTATTTTAATGTAATTATTTATTATGTGAACCTAATAATTTTTTTTTTTTAATTTTTTTAATTGAAAATACATTCTTAAGCAATTTTGCTAGTAAATGGTTAAATTATTGAATAGTGCTTCCTTCTTTAAGGAAAAAGATTTTTACAATTTTAATATTGTAACACTTATGTGGGTTAAAGAATATTTATTAACAGAAATATACAGTTATCACAATGCCAACGAATTTATAAAACTTAAATACTTGAGCAGGTTACAAAATTGATAACGTTATATTACACAATCATATGACTTGAACTTCACTGTCAAGACACAGACTTCAACTTCGACTAACTCGTTCAGTCACTGCTCCTTATATATAATCGTAAATAGTCAGGCCTGGAATATTGTGAGCAGTTCTACGCCATCACGGAAAGATCTAGACACAAACAGTTCGTTCTAACCGCTTATTTTGTTCCAACAAGTGGTCCGGGAAGTTACGCCATATGTTTTTTTTTTTATTTGCTTATCGGTTTAACGTTACAATATTGCTATTCATTATATTTGAACTTTTGTTATTTAATAATGTTTAATTGATTAAACTAATTTTAGACTTGAAAATGGCGACATAGCCGAAACGTTGTAGATGAAGCAATAAATGTTTAAGGTGAGATTGTCCTGGTGATTGCTCCAATACTGTTAACAGCAACTATACTCATAAATTAAAAAATTGTTTTGAATTATTGATTCCATAAGTAATTGGTGGTAAAATTATAATTTTTTTCTAAAATGATCGAGCAACCAAATTATTTTTTTCTGGTCCATTCCAAATGGATTGACCCTATGTTTAATACAACAAAATCTTTTCGGAGGCGGCGCAAAATTTAAACTATGAAAAACGCTAGACATTATGAAAAACTTAAAATCTTCTAAACGGATCTTCTCTTACCATCTATTGATTTCAATGCCTGCTAATGACATTGTATCAGTAACATGTTTATGAATAAACACAGAAGATAGAAGTCTTCGCAGCAAAAAAGGGGCATCCATAAAAGTGATCGGTATAAAAAAGGCTGTCCCACTAGAATAGAAGCAACAGGGTTTGGGACTCACTTTATGGTTAACTTATTATTACGGAGGATATTATTATTCTCGATACTACACCACTGGTTTAATTCAAAAATATTTCTTGGTTGTGTCAATTACGTTCGTAATTCCTTTGGATGAATTTTGGACTAAACTTAATAGTAAAGTACTAAGAATAATATCCTTCATAATAAAAAATTATTCAGAAAGTAAATTGCTAAACACTGTTGCTTCAATTCTAGGTTGGTTGGTTGGTTCGGGTTCAATTCTTGTGAGGTAGCCTTTATGATATCAATCATTTTTATGGCTGCCAAATTGTTGCTGAGGGGATTTTCATACAATGAGGATGTTTGCATGTACAATGGATGAACATCAATCAACATCAGCAAACATTGAAATTTTTATTTCTTTTTTAAATAATGTAATGTCTGAACGGACAAAGTGTCCAAGGAAAATTTTCATTAATTGGGAAATGCAATATACAATGTTTGTGTTAGGTATTAGAGTTATGACTACCTGGAATGCGAAAAACCCATATACACAACCAAGTCCATTTTCACTGTCTGTTTAAATAAAATTCATTCATTTATGGAGATGGAACAAACTAATATTGAAATTATTTAGCAGAACGTAAATTATTTCATAACTGGACATGTTCATATTATTTTTCGAACCAATTGAGCTTAGATAACAGATTTTTGTTTTCTCAAAATCAATAATTTGGCACTGACATCCCTTTAAATTTATACGCCTCAATAGTTGCAGAAACAAAATTAAAAAATCTGGTGCGTGCGCGCAACACACAACTTTCACTTACCAACTTACTAAGATTAGAAATTAATGCGTTTTGTTAATTGCCACTTCTCAAATGAACAGAAAGGCTTTAATTATAAACAATGGTCTGTCATTAAAGGCGTACTCCGCTTACGCTCAACGAGTTTCATGAGTTGACTGAATATTTTTCTTTTTTTCTCCTCTATATGTTTCCTTGATTTTTATCATATCTCATATTTAGCCATATCTTATTTTTAGGCAAAACGAGAGACAGATAATTTCTCCATATAAACAAATACAAAGGTACTTTATAGGAAAACAAAAAAGGCCCCTTCCCCATTTAAGCCCACTCAGAACATTTTAATAATGATAAAGCTTACCTGATCTTAAAGAACACCTAATTTTTATTAAACACCACGAATTTGATGAAAATCGTTAAAGCCGTTTTTGAGATAATCGAAAAAAGGTAAAAATTGGTTAAAAAGTTATGAAATAAAGTGCCCCCTCCGTTAAACCAATTTTGATGAAATGTTGGCTATCACATCTTTGGCACATACATACATCAAATACCCTGTTTGATCAAAATCGTTAAAGCCTTTTTTGAGTAAATAAAAAAAACACGTGAAAATGATACAAAATTTATTAAGTAAAGTCCCCCCTCCAGTTGATCAATTTTGATGTAATGTTGGCATTCGCATCTTTGGCATACACATACATCAAATACCCAGTTTAATCAAAATCGTTAAAGCTTTTTTTGAGTAAATAAAAATAAACACCTGAAAATGATACAAAATTTATTAAGTAAAGTCCCCCCTCCGGTTGATCAATTTTGATGAAATTTTTAGTCATATCTTGGGCATATTATTATATCAAATACTCGGTTTCATCAAAATCGTTAGAGCCGTTTTTGAGAAAATCGACAAAAACGTAAAAAGTTATTAAATAAAGTACCCTGTCACATCGCGGGCATATACTTACACTAAATACCCAATTTCAAGTTCGCACGATTTATAGTTTTTGAGCTAGTCTGTTCACACACACACACACACACACACACACACACACACACACACACACACACACACACACACACACACACACACACACACACACACACACACACACACACACACACACACACACACACACACACACACACACACACACACACACACACACACACACACACACACACACACACACACACACACACACACACACACACACACACACACACACACACACACACACACACACACACACACACACACACACACACACACACACACACACACACACACACACACACACACACACACACACACACACACACACGCGCACGCACGCACGCACGCACTCACTCACGCACGCACGCACGCACGCACACACACACACACACACACACACCATTTCGCGGGACTTGGTTAATTGGACTCAGGGGACCCCAAAACGTGTATTTCCGTTGAAAACCGAAAGTCGAAATTTTTCACGATCGCAATACTTCCACTTACTATGTATTTCATATTTAGGTAAGTTAAAGTAAAAACGATAATAGTAATCCGGATAACATAACAGAGGCGTCACTCCATGAAGAATCGGCACAAGATTTCTACGTTGTTAACTACTATCCGACAGTGACCGAGTGGATCCGAAAGAAGACATAGGTACCTTTGTTAAAGCCCCTAAATCAACTGAAAATAAGCTTTTCCAGGAATCATTGTATTCCTTTTTAATGGCCATAGCGATTGCATGTCGGAAATCAAAATCTAATTTAAATCAATAATGGATTTCAAATTTAAACGATCCTCGGGAACTTGAAAAAGTCTTAAATTCTTCTTTAATAAGGTTATCAATACTCAGCATTTCTTGGAATACCATGAATTTTGTGGTCTTACGATTATGTTGTCCAACTGTCGATTAGATCTAAATTAAGAAGGTTTACTGTTACCGATGAATAAATCAAAACAATATTGGGATTTGTTAGTTATCAATGAGTTTCAATAGCTTGTTGGAGCATACCTTACTTTATATATGCCATATGTTTTTCCAATATATATGTATATATATTTATTTATACTTATAACGCTACAGAAAATGACAGCGATATTATATTCTGCTGATATTATATATCTTTATTTGTTTTAACGTCACTTTATGCCACTAAGGCTAATCGGACATATCTTTATTTAAACCTATTGTTGAAAAATTAGTTAAGGTTGTGTAGGTACAGGGTTTATGGGTTGTAGTGGTACAGGTTTTTTTTTTTTTTTTTTTTTGTGTAGGTATAGGTTGGTTCCAATAAGCACTTAAAACACGTCGATGACTAAAGCAGTCTGCCTTTGTTCTCCCCCCCACTCATTTGATTCTGAATTTAATTGGTTGGTTTTCCCGTTCGATTCATCCAGCATTAAAACAATATTGGGATTTGTTAGTTATCAATAGCTTGTTTTTTTTTTTTTTTTTTTTTGTTTTTTTTGGGACTTCAAGGCTTCCACTGAAGCCCTATACTGCCCATACTAACACCCATGGCACTGGGTGATACTTCTCCTACGAAAGAAAAGCACCACCCAGGGCGGGACTCGAACCCGCAGCTCCGGCATGGGAGTACGGCGCTTTACCGCACAGCCACACCGGGCCCCCAATAGCTTGTTGTAGCATACCTTATATTATATATGCCATATGTTTTTCCAATAAGTAAAAATTTTGAGCGATAATTAAATAATTATTCTCATGTTTTTCCCGATAACTTATTAAATAAATTAAGAACCCAAAAAGGGTTTTAATAGGACCACCACTGGAAAATACTCTACAAAATGCAAAAGTTTTCGTTCCATTTGGTCCATCCATCTCTGAGTAATCGGTGAACATACTTAGAAAGAAAAAGAGCACATACATACGTATCTCGAATTGAGTAACCTCCTATTTCGTTCGAAGTCGGTTAACAAATAAAATAAAATTACATGCTATAGTAAAATTAATAACTAATAATGCATAATTATGTATAACACAGTAAATAATTTAAATTTAGAGTAAGAAGTTTAGGGATGTCTAAAATATATTAAACGAGCAGACCAGACCACGCGCTGAGGTGGCTCAGTAGCTATAATCCGTTAAATTAGTTATACCCTATTCTTTTTAATACAGTGAAATCGAAATAACTGATACTGATTACATTCTGGAATAAAATTAATTAATAAAGTAGTATGATAACAAAAGTGCATCTGAAATTTGGTTTTCTACTAACCCCATGGAAGACCTCCCATGGAAAAGCTAAATCTGCTCCCTGACAAACAATGAGAAGCTTGCTGGAGGATGTGGCATAGGATTGAACGCCCTACACACCTATCTTTTGTTCTCACAAACACCACAAATAGTCATTAGTCCGGGAGCTGAGGGCCAAAAAGGTGCCTGATTTGAAGAAATTTTTTGATCATATAGGCTGAAAGTACTCATTTCATAGACAACACATGTGAACGTCTGCCACCTCAGATCGATTGCCATCAAATTTTATAGGCGAACAAAATCAAATTTTTTTCAATTTTTGGCTAATAACTCGAAAACGATTTATCGCAGAAGAAATTTTGTTCTTTCTAAAATAAAAGGACATTCAATTTCGCGTCGAATGAGGTCCTCACAGTTAAAATCGGGTATGTCTTTTTACTTTCACTTACCTATGTATGAAATATATAGTAAGTGGAAGTATTGCGATCGTGAAAAATTTCGACTTCCGGTTTTGAACGGAAATACAGGTTTTGGGGCCCCCTGAGTCAAAATGACCAAGTCCCGCGAAATGGTCCATCCAATCCATGAGCATTGGAAATCTCCTTCCCTCACTATGTCACAACTCGAATTTCCAAACTTTACGCTTGTCTAAGAACCTACCATTCGCGCTTTTGGAAGTTTTTTTAACTGCGGTTTAAAACATCTCAAGAATCGAATGTGAGTTGTGACATATTTTTAGAAATGGAAGAATGGTATTAAGAGAACGGATAAGGCTTGACCCCAATGTTTGTGTCTTTCCTTATTGCTTATGCAGTATTTTCGTATTTTGTCTGTTTTTGAATTATACAGAGGACTTCTTCGGCTTTCAGCTGAAAGTAGGAATACATACCAGTTAAGAACTCGTTTTTAGTTGGATGGCTATTAGATTATTATCAGCATGAATTACCATACTCAAAGCAAACACACAGTACATTTATTTCTTTATAAAAAATAATTGTAACTTTATTAAATCCATATGCATAAACTACTAAACTAGAACTTTCGTAAATTTATTCCAGTAATATTTTTTTCTCTATATTTCGGGGAGGTCGACACTGCTTGAAAGCAGCGTTGCCATCATCCCCCAAGGGTGTCTTGTCCCAGAATTCGATTTTTGTACACCGAGCAGCAATATTGTTCTTCCTCGGCTAGAATCTCTCTTCCCCGCATTCCAGTTTTCTTTTTTAATTTATAAATAATTACTGCACCCTGCTCTCATCACTGCTCTGATATTACTCGATGGAATTCGTTCCCTACTGTTTCACAATTTTACACGCTCAATTTATTCGCCTCGCTGGTATTATCTCTAAATACTAGTTTTGTAAATTTTTCGGGGAAGAATACGTTAGCTAAGTAATTTCGCTATTGAAAAGTAGCCGGCATTTTTCGCATGTAATCTACCTTTGATTTCTTCTTCAAATTGGTTTTTGCTATTTATAATAGCCTCTTAATATCTGAACTTCTCTATTTGTTCAAACATATTCCCCTCTACACTAGCATCACCGTAGTCTTCATATTTTTGCAACTCACTAACTATATATATAATAAATCCAATCTTAAATTGTGGCTGACCACCAATTTTAAATTATGTTTAAATAATTTATTTTTTGAAGAGAAAAGATTTGGCTCCGCCGGGAGTCGAACCCGGGTCTCCTGCGTTACATGCGAGGATGCTAACCGCTACACCACAGAGCTCGGCTCAAGGTAGAGCAAATCAGTGAAGAGGAAGGATTTGCTCTACCTTGAGCCGGGCTCTGTGGTGTAGCGGTTAGCATCCTCACATGTAACGCAGTAGACCCGGGTTCGACTCCCGGCGGAGCCAAATCTTTTCTCTTCAAAAAATAAATTATTTAAACATAATTTAAAATTGGTGGTCAGCCACAATTTAAGATTGGATTTATTATATATATAGTTAGTGAGTTGCAAAAATATGAAGACTACGGTGATGCTAGTGTAGAGGGGAATATGTTTGAACAAATAGAGAAGTTCAGATATTAAGAGGCTATTATAAATAGCAAAAACCAATTTGAAGAAGAAATCAAAGGTAGATTACATGCGAAAAATGCCGGCTACTTTTCAATAGCGAAATTACTTAGCTAACGTATTCTTCCCCGAAAAATTTACAAAACTAGTATTTAGAGATAATACCAGCGAGGCGAATAAATTGAGCGTGTAAAATTGTGAAACAGTAGGGAACGAATTCCATCGAGTAATATCAGAGCAGTGATGAGAGCAGGGTGCAGTAATTATTTATAAATTAAAAAAGAAAACTGGAATGCGGGGAAGAGAGATTCTAGCCGAGGAAGAACAATATTGCTGCTCGGTGTACAAAAATCGAATTCTGGGACAAGACACCCTTGGGGGATGATGGCAACGCTGCTTTCAAGCAGTGTCGACCTCCCCGAAATATAGAGAAAAAAATATTACTGGAATAAATTTACGAAAGTTCTAGTTTAGTAGTTTATGCATATGGATTTAATAAAGTTACAATTATTTTTTATAAAGAAATAAATGTACTGTGTGTTTGCTTTGAGTATGGTAATTCATGCTGATAATAATCTAATAGCCATCCAACTAAAAACGAGTTCTTAACTGGTATGTATTCCTACTTTCAGCTGAAAGCCGAAGAAGTCCTCTGTATAATTCAAAAACAGACAAAATACGAAAATACTGCATAAGCAATAAGGAAAGACACAAACATTGGGGTCAAGCCTTATCCGTTCTCTTAATACCATTCTTCCATTTCTAAAAATATGTCACAACTCACATTCGATTCTTGAGATGTTTTAAACCGCAGTTAAAAAAACTTCCAAAAGCGCGAATGGTAGGTTCTTAGACAAGCGTAAAGTTTGGAAATTCGAGTTGTGACATAGTGAGGGAAGGAGATTTCCAATGCTCATGTTTTTGATGGGATGAGGAATGGGATGAAGGAAAAGAGATTTCCAATGCTGAAAGTGAGACTCAACCATAAAATTTTAATTTTATACGTCTAAAACTCTATGTAGTCGACAGAGCAAGTCAAAAAGCATAATTAGAAGTTATCTTATTGCCAAATACTGGTAAGGTGGCTTCAGAATCCTTCGGGTACAGCATTTGGCACTTTCAAGGAAAATGATCCTCATACACATAAAAGAATATTTTTTATTGGTTTTATTTTGGTAAAAAACCTTCACTCTGTTTTTATAAAATTTAAAATTTATTGGAAAAAATTTGGGCTTTTAAGACATTAAAAAACAACGTTTTGGTGTTTTCTCTATCTTCAGGGTCTATATTTTTTCAAACATAATACGTCCTATTACATTATTATATCAATTAATTAATTATAAAACCTTATTAGTTAAATTCTTATATAATGTTTTAACCTATTTTCCATATTAAAAACCGATTCTAATAATATTTTTGGTATTTCATGAGGAATATAGTTCATTTTATATTTTTTAAACTGTTTATTTTCATTTTTATAATCAATATTCTTTATACTTTTAAAGATAGTTATTAAAAACTTTAAAAAGATCAATTCAATAACCTTGATATATACTTTTCAGTGATCACCTTAAGGTAACATTTTAAAAACCCATCTAGAACTACTTTTATCCACGTCGACTGTCCGGCGGTCCTTGGAAGGCGGGTGTTGGGGGAAATAGGAGTATTAGCATAATCATTATAATTATTATGATGTGCAAGAAGGTTGAAGAATTTCTGTTGCTTAGACAAGACTGTGCCCACGCTGTTTTTTGTTTTAGTATACTTTCTACATGTTCAGAAAATAATGTAGTTGAATATTTAGGGTTTTTTAAACCATTTAAGGAGTGTTGTTGCGGTCCTATTCCTAGCCTGTTATTATTTTTATTTTAAGAATAAGGTTTCTTATGGAACTATACCTGATACCCAGGATCCATTAAATCTTTTAGGGGAATATTCTCCCTTGATGAGGGATTCCATAGATATAGGTCTCATTGATGTGACATAGGAAGCTTTAACTGAAGGTGGTGTTGTTGGCTTCAGAAAGTAGAGCACTGCTGCTATAACCACAGCTACTAGCACTACTACTGCAATAACAAATGTTGTCCTTCGCTTTCGCCCTTTTGAAAGGAGCTCCTAAAAATAAAAAAAATAAAAATAAATAAATATATAAATGTTTATAAAAAGAATTACATACCCATAGTAATATGAATAATTATTGAAAAATAAAATAAATAGTTAATAAAAATCAGATTTAGGTAACTATTTCTAAATATATATGTTCCATTTTTACACATCGTAGGGCAAGTGACTTTGTGTTTTGAACATTAACATTTTAAAGCTTATGAAAGGAGTTTTAAAACGCGATATTTCATCATTCGCATCCGAAATACCGGCAAACTGATTTGGTATTAGTCATAAAAAAAATCTTATAAAAGCCGAACATAATTTAATTTATTGTATAAAAAAATCAAATAATTAGAATTAAAATCGCCAGTCTTAAAAGACATAATGCCTTACACACGTCTTGATCTGACTGCCTACAAATTCATTATTTTCCTTCATTTAGTAATTATTTATGCTCTTTTAAACGTAGCAAATGCCAGAGAATGGTTTGTATGAATGAATGAAGAAAGCCCAACAGATTAGTTCATTTCAAACTCTTATGATGGCCTAGTACCTAATAAACTATTTTATTTAAAATAATGTAAGGAAGGATTTAGATTAAAATTAATATGATAAACCCCGAGATTTATAAGTTTTTATCGTTATTATATTGAGAGTAATAGAATTTTGGCTATTGGTTGGGTAATCTAATCAGGAAGTCAGCCTGACAACGCTACACACGTTATTTTTTATGTTACTTAACAAAATCTTTTAACTTCATTGAAGTTACTTCAACACTCAATCTTCAAATTGTTACAAGTTGTTCTTGGTATTATCGAGTTTTTTTCTGTTATTAAAATTTGTATGAGAAAGATCGACTTTTGTTGTTATTAAATTGTTATTTCGTGCGTTCATATACATTGTGTGGACATTTATTCGGCTTGGCGGGTATGTAGGTAATCATTGGAAGCTATGTCCGTAAAAAAAAACAGAAAGTTCTTAACAGCGTATAAGTTATAGAATAACAGACTCAAGTTTCAGCGTTCAGAAGGAATAAGTACACTATGATCTATGATGGAAATGCCACCTAAATATGACTATAGAGACTCTAGTCATATTTAGGTGGCATTTCAATCATATACATATAGTCCTACGTAATATACAGCAGACTGCAGCTACAGTTTATTTTTATTAAAAATGTTGCTTGACACTATTTTGCTCCGACCCCTACAATTAATTGTTGTATTTGTAGAAGAGTGGGGCATTACGAATACATATTTATTAAGCAGGTAACGGATTATTCGATGTTCATAATCAGCCATTTTAAAAATAATAAAAGTTAATAATAATAACGTATAACATGATATAAAAACTACAATGGAAAGAGGCACGCGATTATTAACGAATTCGATAAGTTCGTCTTAAACTTTATATTTTTAAATAGCGGATGATAAAGTTCTCATCAACATGAATAATTTCTAATTTTATTTTGCGTAAGGATAAATCTTATCAATAGAAATACACAATAGAAATACTAAAAACTCATTTGCAAAGAACCACTAAAAATCTTTAAAAAGCAAAACTTAAATTTACTGATTCGTGGATGAAATGAAAGCAGCAAAACTTCGAAATCTTCAAGACTATTCAATATGCAAAACATCAACGTTGATAAAGCATCAACCCCAAAACACCGAAGTTTTATAATATCTATGTTTTAAACATTAACCTGTTAGCACCTAAACGTATTTAAACATCGATGTCGCAACCTTAGTACCGATTAGGAATTGATTTCTGGTTAATACATTTTATTGTATTTGTAGTTAGCAGCTAAATTAAAAGAACAAAAATTATGAGTTCAAATGTTTTCTTGAAAACCTATAGTAACCAATAAGACGCTGAACGCTAGGTAGAGCTCTTTTTCTGGTAGTTGCTCCAAAATGAATTTTTGCATGATACTTCTTGCATGAAAGACGAATATTTTCTATTTTACAAATGCAAAGAGAAGGATCTGTCTCTCCCTTCCTCGGGATTTGTCTATCAGCTTTTTTACTGTTCCTTTCCCATTACCTATATTCTATTTGTTCTTTACGCTACCTCCTTAGTTTAGTTAAGGTAAAGTTCAAGATCTTATCTTAAAATGACAAAAAAATTCCCAAAGGGGGCTGCAGTCCCCACAGCCCTCCCCCTGGATCCGCCCTCGGATATATATATATATATATATATATATATATATATATATAGAGAGAGAGAGAGAGAGAGTTTTAGAGGTAACAAATATATGGCCCTTGCATTGTTATATATAAGACTTAAACGATACCGTAAACTGTATCAACTTTGCCAACTGGTACGACTTTGCTAGTTTTTGAAAAGTATTATTTTAGGCTATAGAGAAAATGCCTAATCCACCACAAGGGACCACTGGTATCATATCACAGATAAGAAAAGCATATTTTTTTCACCGCGCTTATACAAGTTTCCTTTAAAGATCAGTTTCTATTCCGATTCCTTACAACCATGAAATTCATGTAATACACATCTTATTAGAGAGCTCGTTTGACGCAGAATTTGATGCTCTACACATTTTAATAGTGACATTTTCCTTATGGAGCAGCCGTTTTCGAGATGTAAGCGGAAGACCATAAGCGTAATTCATTTCTCCAAAATGGTCCGATATGGTGAAATGCCGGATTGGATGATCGATTTTAGCTGAACGAAGGGACCGATTTCAACTTAAGAGTAATTCATTCGACGCGCAGATTTATGTTTTACTTACTTTTTACAAGTTTTATATGTTACAATTATTAATGGGATTTTCTCCGAGTATTATTTTCACGTCATGTTTGGGGATTTTATCATAGGTACTTTCTAGATCTTCATAAAATTCTTCCTTGACGTGAAAATAATACTCGGAGATTTTTACGGCAAAATTGGAAAAGAGGACTTGGGAAGATGTGCAGGAAAATATAGCTACCACACTACCACAAATGATAATGGCTTTATAATAGTGGATTTTGCAACAGCTAAAAACATGAAAATAGCTAGCACTACATTTCAACACAAACAAATCCACTTGCAAACATGGATATCACCAGATGGTAAGATTAAAAATCAAATAGACCATGTATTGATTGATAGCACACAACAAAGTGACATCGAAGACGTAAGGAGTTATAGAGGGGCAGACGGATCAAGAGACCACTTCTTAGTGCCTATTAGGTATAGAAAGAGAATGGCAATCAGATAGGCGGAAATAAACATGAAAAGCAGTAAATACTTTAACATTAGTGCCTTAAAGAACCCTGAAGTCCAAAAGAAATACGCAGACAAAGTGGAAGAATATCTCGAAAATAACACATCAGGGGTAGAAGACATTCTGAATAAATGGGAAAAAATTAAAATAGCAGTGACTCAGGCGGCGGAGAAGACAATAAAGGAAGGTATAGGAAATGGAAGAAGCAAACACTGGTTTGATCAGGAATGCCAAAAGTCTGTGGAAGAAAAGAAAAAGGCATATATTAACATGATCCAGAGAAGAACAAGACTAACGGTTGAAAACTACAGGAAAAGTAGAGAAGCCACCAAAAAGTTATGTAGAGAGAAAAAGAGGAAGAAGACCTAAAGTCTATGATCGATGAGTTTGAGGCCAAAAACAGTAGAGGCTTCTATAACAGGCTAAAATTATTGAAGAAAGGCTTTTAACCTAGAATAAGTCTATGCAAGGATAAAGATGGTATGATCCTGGGGTGCAAAGAGGATGATAAAGAGAGATGGAGAAGCTTTTTAGCGAGCTGCTCAATCCGGGCCAAGAACAACCTAAAGGAAAGGCAATGGAAAATGAAATGGGTACTTTGGAGGTGCATACAAACATAGAAGAACCCCCTGATCCGGAAGAGGTAGAGATGTCATCTTCGAGCTAAAAAGGAACAAATTGCCAGGAATAGACGGGATCCCTGCTGAAATGATCAAATACGGTGGAAATAGATTGTGCCAAGAAATATACAATCTCATAATGGAAATATGGGAAAAGGAGGAAATGCCTGACGAATGGTATACAGCTGTCATTGTACCCATACACAAAAAGGGTGATAAAATGAACTGCCAAAACTATAGAGGTATATCACTGTTAAATACAATCTATACAGTATTTGCCATTTTATTGCTTAAAAGAGTGATGATTGCTGCGGAAAATTTGATTGGCGAATACCAGTGTGGGTTCCGTCCGGGAAGGTCCACTATCTTCACGATCCGGAACATGCTTGAAAAGTGCCACGAGTGGAACAAAAGCCTGCACCACATCTTCATTGACTATAAGCAAGCATACGTAAATATAGACAGAAACAAGCTGTATGAGAATCTCAGGATGCCACACAAAACTTATAAGCTTAATCGAAATGACCTTAAAGAACAGCAGAGGCGGGGTTAAGGTCCAGAAGGAATTCACCGCTGGCTTTTCGATACAAAAAGGTGTAAGGCAAGGAGACCCCCTATCGCCAGTACTGTTCAATCTAGCATTGGAAACAGTTATCAGGTCAGTGCAAGGTAGGAGGAAAGGGTGCATTTATGACGGAAAATACAGGTACTCGCGTTTGCCGATGTTGTGGTCATTACAGCAAGATCCCAAGGAAAGGAAGATGCTCATAGGAACCTTCGAAAAATGCGAAGAAGCTGCGAAACAAATGAGACTGGAAATAAATGAAAGCAAGACCAAATACATGTACACATCCAGGAAAGGGGACTCTGTTGGACCATTGGTAAATAGAGGGTATAATGTCGAAGGCGTAGAGACATTTAAATATCTTAGCACAATCGTGACACGTACCAATAAAATAGTGGAAGAGATCAAAGCGAGGATGCAAAGTGGAAACAGGTGCTACTGGTCTTTAAAGAAAATCTTTCAAAACCGAGAAATATCCCGGTACATCAAAAAAAGAGTCTACAAGACGGTACTCCGACCAGTGGATGTACGAAAGCAAGGCTTGGACACTTACAAAACAGAGGGAGAGACTTCTAAACGCATGGGAAAGGAAGATCCAAAGAAAAATATATGGCCCAACCATACTAATAAGTTCCGAATAAAGACAAATAGGGAACTTAAGGACTTATTATATTATTAAAGGAGGATCCAGACTTAGTTTCCTGTATCAAAAAAGGAAGATTAAGATGGTTGAGGCACTTACAACGGATGGATCAAGGAAGAACTCCAAAGAAAATAATGGAAGGACGCCCGGATATTAAAAGAAAAAGAGGCAGACCGAGCCTGCGATAGCAGGAAGATGTGGAGGCCGATCTTCGACTGATGTGAGTGACTGAACGGAGGAGCGCGGCAGAGGATCGAGCTGAATGCAGGAAGATTGTCGAGGGGGCCAAGGTCCTACAGGGACCATAGCGCCAACAGAGTTAGTTAGTAGTAGTATTTTATGCGTTGAAATTGTAAACATTGTCGATCTGTGATGACCAATCCTGACTAAACGGCTTAACCTATTTTACTTTAAATACCTCATTTTTCCAAACTTTTATGCCCTTTTGTATTAAGGAGAGTATGATTTCAATGCAATGCATTATTTTCGAGTTTTTAGCAATAAACTGTAAAAAGCGCCAACATTTTGTGTTTACCATTTATTCTCATAGTTTTTGTTTTTGTGATATTAATTGTCAGTCCATATCCTTGTGCCGCCTAATCTATGTCGTGCATCCTTCCTTGGATATCCGAAAATCTGTGGGCCATTACACATATATCGTCCGCATACTCAACTCCTTCTAGCCGCTTTTGAAGAGCCCACCCACTGGATTCCTCGCCGCCTTCCTGTTGCGGCTACCCTCTTACTTCATCCAGCACCAGTATACTCGTAAAAAATCTAGAGCGTGCGCGCACAAACAACTTTCACTTACCAACTTACGTAGATTAGAAATTGCGTTAATGCCACTTCTCAAAGTTACACATTTTTCCACATTCATTTTTTACTTTCACTTACCTATATATGGAATATATAGTAAGTGGAAGTATTGCGATCGTGAAAAATTTCGACTTCCGGTTTTCAACGGAAATACACGTTTTGGGGTCCCCTGAGTCCAATTAACCAAGTCCCGCGAAATGGTCTGTGTGTGTGTGTGTGTGTGTGTGTGTGTGTGTCTGTGTCTGTGTGTGTGTGTGTGTGTGTGTGTGAACAGACTAGCTCAAAAACTATAAACCGTGTGAACCTGAGATTGGGAATTTAGTGTATGTATATGCCCGCGATGTGACAGCAAAAATTTCATCAAAATTGCTCAAAGGGAGGGGGTACTTTATTTAATAACTTTTTAAGTTTTTTTCGATTTTCTCAAAAACGGCTCTAACGATTTTGATTAAACTGAGTATTTGATCTATTTATATGCCTGAAATATGACTGTAAAAATTTCATCAAAATTGATCAACCGGAGGGGGGACTTTACTTAATAAATTTTGTATCATTTTCACGTGTTTTTTTTATTTACTCAAAAACGGTTTTAACGATTTTGATCAAACTTGGTATTTGATGTATTTATATGCCAGAGATGTGATAACCAACATTTCATCACAATTGATCAACCGGAGGGGGGACTTTACTTAATAAATTTTGTATCATTTTCACGTGTTTTTTTTATTTACTCAAAAACGGTTTTAACGATTTTGATCAAACTTGGTATTTGATGTATTTATATGCCCGAGATATGACTGTAAAAATTTCATCAAAATTGATCTACGAGAGGGGGGACTTTACTTAATAAATTTTGTATCATTTTCACGTGTTTTTTTTATTTACTCAAAAACGGTTTTAACGATTTTGATCAAACTTGGTATTTGATGTATTTATATGCCCGAGATATGACTGTAAAAATTTCATCAAAATTGATCTACGGGAGGGGGGACTTTACTTAATAAATTTTGTATCATTTTCACGGGGTTTTTTTATTTACTCAAAAACGGCTTTAACGATTAACAAAAATAAGATATGAATGTAGAAAAATGTGTGACTTTGGGAAATGATATTTAGCAAAACACGTCAATTTCTAATCTAAGTAAGTTGGTAAGTGAAAGTTGTGTGTTGCGCGCACGCACCAGATTTTTTATTTACTCAAAAACGGCTTTCACGATTTTGATCAAACAGGGTATTTGATGTATGTATATGCCATAGATGTGATAGCCAACATTTCATCAAAATTGATCAACCGGAGGGGGGACTTTACTTAATAAATTTCGTATCATTTTCAAGTGTTTTTTTTTATTTACTCAAAAACGGCTTCAAAGATTTTGATCAAACTGGGTATTTGATGTATGTATATGCCAAAGATGTGATAGCCAACATTTTATCAAGATTGATCAACCGAAGGGGACACTTTATTTCATAACTTTTTTTCTAATTTTTAGATTATCTCAAAAACGGCTTTAACGATTTTCTTCATATTCGTCATGTTTAATGAAAATTGAGTGTTATATAATATCAGATAAGCGTTATCATTATTTAAATGTTCTGAGGGGTTTATAGAGCAAATGAAAACAAAAATAAGAAATGAATGTGGAAAATGTGTAACTTTGAGAAGTGGCATTAACAAAACGCATTAATTTCTTATCTAAGTAAGTTGGTAAGTGAAAGTTGTGAGTTGCGCGCACGCACCAGATTTTTATTTTTGGTTTCATTTGCTCTATAAAAACACTAATTTCTTTTATTATTAAATAAAAGTCTTTATTTGAGATAATTCGGCAATGCAAGCATAATACTCCAAGTCGTCTGATTTTCTAATTCTCTGTGTAATTATTGAAAATTTCATTTAGTTTCCGTGAAAAAAAATATTTCCATTAAATGAACAGAACGGCTTTAATTATAAACAATGGTCTGTCATTATAGGCGTACTCCGCATGCTTGGGCTCAACGTGTTTTATGAGTTGACGGAATATTTTTCTTTTTTTCTCCTCTATATGTTCACTTGATTTTTTTCATATTTCATATTTAGCTCTTTCTTATTTTTAGGCGAAACGAGAGACAAATAATTTCTCTATATAAATATATACAAAGGTACTTTATAAAAAAACAAAAAAGGTCCCTTCTCCATTTTAGCCCCCTCAGAACATTTTAATAATGATAAAGCTCACCTGATATTAAAGAAGACTTGATTTTGATTAAACATGACGAATTTGATGAAAATCGTTAAAGCCGTTTTTGAGATAATCGAAAAAAAAGGTAAAAATTGGAAAAAAGTTATGAAATAAAGTTCCCCTCCGGTTGATCAATTTTGATGAAATGTTGGCTATCACATATTTGGCATATACATACATCAAATATCTAGTTTGATCAAAATCGTTTAAGCCGTTTTTGAGTAAATAAAAAAAACGCTAAAAAATGATACAAAATTTATTAAGTAAAGTCCCCCGGTTAATCAATTTTGATGAAATTTTTACAGTCATATCACGGGCATATTTATACATCAAATACTCAGTTTAATCAAAATCGTTAGAACCGTTTTTGAGAAAATCGGAAAAAAACGTGAAAAGTTATAAAATAAAGTACCCCCTCCTTTTGAGCAATTTTGATGAAATTTTTGCTGTCACATCGCGGGCATATACCTACACTAAATACCCAATTTCAGGTTCGCACGGTTTACAGTTTTTGAGCTAGTCTGTTCACACACAGACACACAGACACACAGACACACACACAGACACACACACACACACACACAGACCATTTCGCGGGACTTGGTTATTTGGACTCAGGGGGCCCCAAAACCTGTATTTCCGTTCAAAACCGGAAGTCGAAATTTTTCACGATCGCAATACTTCCACTTACTACATATTTAATATATAGGTAAGTGAAAGTAAAAATAGAGGTGACAGTAAGCAGCCCTGTCTAACCCCTCAGAGATTTCCTTCATTCGCCAGGCAGCCTGCCTGGTTTTAACGAACAATTATGAACTCATGAGTCATCAAAGTTCGAACAGAACTAACTGACAATATGGCCAAGGTGCTGCAATGTGTAACCACTTTCGGGTATTCAAAGTTACCACCTGTGTACCTCCACCCACGCCATAAGTTTTATAAAAAATTGATATAAGTTTGTTAAGTTTTTGTAAATTAATTTGTTTTATGAATGCGTGGGCTTTGATGGGTGATGTAACCTTTTGATTTAAAAAAGTATATTAGAATTCGAAAAAAAAAAGAGTATGTATAAAAAAAAAGTAAATAAAAAGAAAGACTAAATTATGCATTGAATATAAGGCACATTCCGATATTCTTCGTGTTTTGAGGGTATTGATTGAAATTATTTATCTGTTTCTGTCATATCAAGATGAAAATAATTTTGTTTATATCAAAGTTTGATTTATTTTTGTCATATAAGATTATTAAATGCATAATATATCTTTCTCACTTCACATCACTTAAGGTTGAGAAATGAAATAACAAAACAATTTGATAAGGTGGATGTGAAAGCAGACAAATAAATCCAAAAAGGTTGAAATCAAAATTTCTACAAGAATTATCTCATATTTTACGAACTATGCACAAGATAAAAAGATACTTGAATGTTACTTACACAGCATGAAATCATTCTTTCAAGAAGCTTCCTAATAGAACACTGCCCATTTACAGGACAGGCATATTTTCCCATTATAGGGGAATGAGGAGTTGGCCAATCTTTGTGATATTTTAATTGAAGATACGGTAGATCAGCTGATAAAGTGTATTATGAAGGCTGTGTAGAAGCTGTAAGAGAGGAAAAGCCGAGGATAAAAAAAGGAGGGGCCCGAACGTGGTGCTATTGTGATCGGTGTCAGGGCTACCTTTGTCGCCCATGTCCACTCATGCTTTTTATCTCGATCTTGTCTGCAACCTCAATACATCAGTTTTTCTATAGATTCTTGACGGACTATAAAGCAACTGATTCTTAAATTTTAGGAAAATTTTACTCAAGGTATACTAAAAAGATTCATGGATGTATTTAATAAAGGAACTGCGCGAAAGAAGAAGTTTAAATCAACTGGTCTAGAATATTCCTTTTTCACAACTCAACATTCATCTCTTCAAGGTGAAAACAAATTCAACTCACGCCTACTGAGCGCTTGCTACGTTTCACGGCAGTTGAACCAAACCAGATGGTTCAAGCTCTGCCTGCAAGAATGCTGGAGTCAACTTAATTTATTGTTGGCTTGAGGAAACAGCGAGGGTATCCGAGCAATTTAAAGGTGGCGGCATGGCTGACCTTTTCTTAATGGCTCTCCAGCGTGCTCAACATTCCCATGCCTTTCCCACAGCTTACCTTACCGTTTTGTCTGTGCCCGGGCTTTGCCTACTCTAAAGGAAAAATGATTTAGTATACACCGATTTGTATATTAATAAAATAAAATTAATAAGTCTCTTTTATCCACTATCTGCTTACAGTGGATAAAATAGAATTTGAGAACCATTTATTACAAATTCAATTCAACTTCTTGGAATAGATCCTCAATCCATTTTGTTTAATTACTTTCACTTACCTATTTATGAAAAATATAGTAAGTGGAAGTATTGCGATCGTGAAAAATTTCGACTTCCGGTTTTCAACGGGAATACACGTTTTGGGGTCCCCTGAGCCGAAATGACCAAGTCCCGCGAAATGGTCTGTGTGTGTGTGTGTGTGTGTGTGTGTGTGTGTGTGAACAGACTAGCTCTAAAACTATAAACCGTGCGATCCTGAAATTGGGTATTTAGAGTAGGTATATGCCCGCGATGTGACAGCATAAATTTCATCAAAATTACTTAAAGGGAGGGGGTACTTTACTTAATAACTTTTTAGGTTGTTTTCGATTTTCTCAAAAACGGCTCTAACGATTTTGATTAAACTGAGTATTTGATATATTTTTATGCCCGAGATAAGACTGTAAAAATTTCATCAAAATTGATTAACCGGAGGTAGGACTTTACTTAATAAATTTTGTATCATTTTCACGTGTTTTTTTTATTTACTCAAAAACGGCTTCAAAGATTTTGATCAAACTAGGTATTTGATGTATCTATATGCCAAAGATGTGACACCCAACATTTCATCAAAATTGGTCAAACATAGGGGGGGACTTTACTGAATAAATTTTGTATCATTTTCACGAGTTTTTTTTTATTTACTCAAAAACGGCTTCAAAGATTTTGATCAAACTAGGTATTTGATGTATGTATATGCCAAAGATGTGATACCCAACATTTCATCAAAATTGGTCAAACGGAGGGGGCACTTTATTTCATAACTTTTTTTTTCCAATTTTAACTTTTTTTTCGATGATCTCAAAAACGGCTTTAATTATTTTTATCAAACTCGTCGAGTTTAATGAAAATTAGGTGTTCCTTAATATCAGGTATGCTTTATCATTATTAAAATGTTCTCAGGGGGCTTAAATGGGGTAGGGGCCTTTTTTGTTTCCTACAATGTACCTTTGTTTTTATTTATATGGAGAAATTAACTGTCTCTCGTTACGCCTAAAAATGAGAAATGGTTAAATATGAGCTATGATAAAAATAAAGAAAACATATAGAGGAGAAAAAAAGAAAAATATTAATAATATAAAGTCAACTCATAAAACTTTTTGAGCCCACGCATGCGGAGAACGCCTTTAATGACAGACCATTGTTCATGATTAAAGCCTTTCTGTTCATTTGAGAAGTGGCAATTAACAAAACGCATTAATTTCTAATCTAAGTAAGTTGGTAAGTGAAAGTTGTGAGCACACACCAGATTTTTTTTTTTTTACTTTCACTTACCTATGTTTTTTTTTTGTTCGGTACCCCTACCTGTGTACCAGGTACAGGTGTAACCAACCTATCCTAACCATGGTGGGATTCGTTCCCAAGGCGGATTCGAACCGCCGCCGTACGGCTCGAGCGGCCGCGATTCAACACGCTCGGCTATCCTCGGCCCCCACTTACCTATGTATGAAATAAATAGGAAGGGAAAGTATTGCGATCGTGGAAAAATTCGACTTCCGGTTTTCAAAGGAAATACACGTTTTGGGGTCCCCTGAGTCCAAATAACCAAGTCCCGCGATGGTGGTGTGTTTGTGAACAGACTAGCTCAAAAACTATAAACCGTATGAACCTGAATTTGGGTATTTGGTGTATGTATATACCCGCAATGTGACAGCAAAAATTTCATCAAAATTGCTCAAAGGGAGGGGGTACTTTATTTTTAACTTTTTACGTTTTTTCCGATTTTCTCAAAAACGGCTCTAACGATTTTGATTAAACTGAGTATTTGATGTATAAATATGCCCGTGATATGACTGTAAAAATTTCATCAAAATTGATTAACCGGAGGGGGGACTTTACTTAATAAATTTTGTATCATTTTTTAGCGTTTTTTTTTATTTACTCAAAAACGGCTTAAACGCAAGCTAAAATTACACCAAATTGGTCAAACTGAGGGAGCCTCTTATTTAATAAATTTCGTCCCATTTTCACGTTTATTTTATTTACTCAAAAAAGGCTGTAACGATTTTGATCAAACTGGGAATTTGATGTATGTATATGCCTGCAATGTGACAGCCAAAATTTCATTTCCCGTATTATCACTGATGAAAATAAAAACTTTTATTTAACAGTAAAAATTTGTATTTTACTTAAGAGAGTAAATACGTGATTCACAAATTATTTAAAGCATTTAGGTGAGAAAAAAAATGTTTTAAGATAATCTTTAATTAATTATATTTTAGTTTAGAAACTTTAGGGCCATCGTAGATTTCTGATTTTAAAGGAACAGTAATCGTTCTCGGTTTCCAGAAAGGTATAAGAGACAAACTTTACTAAAATACGCAAATACACCTTCTATCGATTCATGTTCACGATATATTAAAACAAAAAAAAAAACGCAGTAAAAAACAAGCAAGCAGTAAAAAATCTTGACAGTTGAAGAAATTAGGTTCCTTAAAAAAAAAATCTGGTGCGTGCTCGCAACACACAACTTTCACTTACCAACTTACTTAGATTAGAAATAAATGCGTTTTGTTAATTGCCACTTCTCAAATGAACAGAACGGCTGTAATTGTGAACAATGGTCTGTCATTAATGGCCTACTCCGCATGCGTGGGCTCAACGAGTTTTATGAGTTGACTGAATATTTTTCTTTTTTTCTCCTCTTTATGTTTTCTTTATTTTTATCATATCTCATAATTAGCCATTTCTTATTTTTAGGCGTAACGAGAGACAGTTAATTTCTCCATATAAACAAAAACAAAGGTACTTTATAGGAAAACAAAAAAGGCCCCTTTCCCATTTAAGTCCCCTCAGAACATTTTAATAATGATAGTGCTTACCTGATATTAAAGAACACCTAATCTTCATTAAACATGACAAATTTGATGAAAATCGTTAAAGCCGTTTTTGAGATAATCGAAAAAAAGGTAAACATTGGAAAAACATTATGAAATAAAGTGCCCCTTCAGTTTGACCAATTTTGATAAGATGTTGGCTTTCACATCTTTGGTATATACATACATCAAATACCCAGTTTAATCATAATCGTTAAAGCCGTTTTTGAGTAAATAAAAAAAACACGTGAAAATGATACAAAATTTATTAAGTAAAGTCCCCCCTCCGGTTAATCATAAATAAAAAAAATGTGTTTTTTTTTGTGTGTGTGTGTGTGTGTGTGTGTGTGTGTGTGTGTGTGTGTGTGTGTGTGTTTGTGTGTGTGTGTGTGTGTGTGTGTGTGTGTGTGTGTGTGTGTGTTTGTGTGTGTGTGTGTGTGTGTGTGTGTGTGTGTGTGTGTGTGTGTGTGTGTGTTTGTGTGTGTGTTTGTGTGTGTGTGTGTGTGTGTGTGTGTGTGTGTGTGTGTGTGTGTGTGTGTGTGTGTGTGTGTGTGTGTGTGTGTGTGTGTGTGTGTGTGTGTGTGTGTGTGTGTGTGTGTGTGTGTGTGTGTGTGTGTGTGTGTGTGTGTGTGTGTGTGTGTGTGTGTGTGTGTGTGTAGTGTTTGTATATGCACGCGTTGTGACAGCAAAAATTTTATCAAAATTGATCAATCGAAGAGGGGGTACTTTATTTAATTTTTTATCATTTTCACGTGTTTTTTTTATTTACTCAAAAACGGCTTTAACGATTTTGATCAAACTGGGTATATGATGTATGTATATGCCCGAGATACGACTGTAAAAATTTCATCAAAATTGACCAACCAGAGGGAGGACTTTACATAATAAATTTTGTACCAATTTCACGTGTACATATTTTTTATTTATTCAAAAACGGCTTTAACGTTTTTGAAGAGACTGGGTATTTGATGTATATATAACAAATATGTAAAAGCCAACATTTCATCAAAATTGGTCTACTGAGAGGGCAATTTATTTCATGACTTTTTTTTTCTAATTTTTACCTTTTTTTCGATTATCTCAAAAACGGCTTTAACGAGTTTTATCAAATTCGTCATGTTTAATGAAAATTAGGTTTTCTTTAATATCAGGAAAGCTTTATCATTATTAAAATGTTCTGAGGGGGCTTTTTTTTTGGGGGGGGCCTTTTTTGTTTGGTTGTTTCTTTCTTATAAAGTACCTTTGTTTTTGTTTATATGGAGAAATTAACTGTCTCTCGTTACGCCTAAAAATAAGAAATGGCTAATTATGAGATATGATAAAAATAAAGAAAACATAAAGAGGAGAAAAAAAGAAAAATATTCAGTCAACTCATAAAACTCGTTGAGCCCACGCTTGCGGAGCAAGCTTTTAATGACAGACCATTGTTCATAATTAAAGCCGTTCTGTTCATTTGAGAAGTGGCAATTAACAAAACGCATTAATTTCTAATCTAAGTAAGTTGGTAAGTGAAAGTTGTGTGTTGCGTGCACGCACCAGATTTTTACCTTTTCGAACAGTGTTGCTAATATAACGTTCCTTTAGGAAATGAAGATAACATAACACGTTGTACTATATAAGAAATTCATCCTCTTCCCGCTCTTGATATGATATTATTCCGGTGATCTAAGTAAGTTCATTTTGTTCTTGCATGACGGACAAACCGAAACTTGGTTTTCATCTATCAAACTGATTATGATATTTTTAATAGAATAATTAAATGACTATGCCCGCACGGGAAGCGTGGATGTTTAGGCATTTATGAAAAAAATGAATGAAAAATGAAATAAAAAATTTCTTTTCAAACACCTTTGCCTGGATCTACCAATTCTTAAGGTACACCAGGAGCGAAAATTAAGGGGTGATTGACCAGTTAAATAAAAAAAAATCTGGTGCGTGCGCGCAACACACAACTTTCACTTACCAACTTACTTAAATTAGAAATTGAAGTGTTTTGTTAACTGCCACTTCTCAAAGTCACACATTTGTTCACATTCATTTATTATATTTGTTTTTTAAAGTACTCTATTTTCTTTTTGTTATTAAATAAAACTTTTTACTTGTGATAATTCGGCAATGCAAGCATAATACTCCAAGTCGTCTGATTTTATAATTCTTTATGTAGTTGTTGAAAACTTCATTTAGTTTCCGTGAAAAAAATTATTTCCATTAAATGAACAGAAAGGCTTTAATTATAAACAATGGTCTGTCATTAAAGGCGTACTCCGCTTACGCTCAACGAGTTTCATGAGTTGACTGAATATTTTTCTTTTTTTCTCCTGTATATGTTCACTTGATTTTTTTCATATTTCATATTTAGCCATTTCTTATTTTTAGGTGTAACGAGAGACAGGTAATTTCTCCATATAAACAACAACAAAGGTACTATATACGAAAACAAAAAAGGCCCCTTCCCCATTTAAGCCCCCCTCAGAACATTTTAATAATGATAAAGCTTACCTGATATAAAAGAACACCTAATTTTCAATGAACATGACGAATTTGATCAAAACCATTAAAACCATTTTTGAGATAATCGAAAAAAAGGTAAAAATTGGAAAAAAGTCATGAAATAAACCCCCCCTCCGTTTGACCAATTTTGATGAAATGTTGGCTGTCATACCTCTGTCATATACATACATCAAATACCCAGTTTGATCAATATCGTTAAAGCCGTTTTTGAGTAAATAAAAAAACCCGTGAAAATGATACAAATTTACGAAGTAAAGTCCCCCCTCCGGTTGATCAATTTTGATGAAAATTTTTATAGTAATATCTCGGGCATATTAATACATCAAATACCCAGTTAGGTTAAAATCGTTAAAGCCGTTTTGGAGTAAATAAAAAAAATCTGGTGCGTGCGCGACACACAACTTTCACTTACCAGCTTCCTTAGATTAGAAATTAATGAGTTTTGTTAATAGTCACTTCTCAAAGTCACACATTCTTATTTTTGTTTTTATTTGCTCTATAAAAAACACTAATTTCTCTTATTATTAAGTAAAATTGTTTGCTTGTGATAATTGGGAAATTCAAGCATAATCCTCCAAGTCGTCTGATTTTATAATTCTCTATGTACTTGTTGAAAATTTCATTTGGTTACCATGAAACAAATAATTTCCATTAATTGAAAAGAACGGCTTTAATTATGAACAATGGTCTGTCATTAAATGCGTACTAAGCCTTTGGAGCATGCGTGGGCTCAACGTGTTTTATGAGTCATCTGAATATTTTTCTTTTTTTCTCCTCTATACGTTTACTTGATTTTATCATATCTCATATTTAGCCATTTCTTATGTTTAGGCGTAACGGGAGACAGTTAATTTCCCCATATAATCAAAAACAAAGGTACTTTATAGAAAACAAAAAAGGCCCCTACCCCATTTAATCCCCCTCAGAACATTTTAATAATGATAAAGCTTACCTAATATTAAAAAACACCTAACTTTCATTAAACATGACGAGTTTGAATAAATAAATAAAAACAAGTGAAAATGGGACAACATTTACTAAGTAAAGTGCCCCCTCTTCGATTGATCAATTTTGATGAAATTTTTGCTGTCACAACGCGTGCATATACAAACACACACACACACACACACACACACACACACACACACACACCATTTCGCGGGACTTGGTTATTTGAACTCAGGGGATCCCCAAACGTGTATTTCCGTTGAAGTCGAAATTTTTCACGATCGCAATACTTTCCCTTACTATATATTTCATATATAGGTAAGTGAAAGTAAAAAGCAGCTTCTGCAATCAAAGTGAAGGGAACCAGAGGTCGTTTTTTAATATGCTAGTACTAATATTTAATTTTGGAACTCCACAATTGTAATTCTATTGCTATCGATTGTGCTTGACTTCTGTATTGGAATCTTGTTTGATTGGTTCTAAACAGTTTAGGTAACCGAACGGAAAAAACAGAAAATTACGAACTTTTACAAAAAACGCTTCACCTGAAAAGTTGCATTTTTCCACAATTAGTTAAACTTTTCTCGATATCTGGAGACTCTATCATTTCGAACCATTTTTATTTGCCATGGAGGACATATAGAACTCTACAGGATTCTGTTGAGGTACAGTTTTCTGTTGAATAATAATTTAAAGTATTCAAAAAAGTAGAACTAGAAAGAATAAATCTGGTGTGGTGCGCGCAACACAACTTTCCCTTATCAATCTACTTAAAGTATTAATCAACTTGCTTTGATAAATGTGTAAATAGCTTTTTCCACATCTATTTGTTATTCTCCATAACTTATAATTATTGAAGTCCTCAGTACTTGCCGATTTATTATTAGTTACATTTTTATTTTTAGGGGTCTAAAAAAATCCTGATTTCATCCTTTTTTATAATTAATAAATCTAAAAATCTTATTTGAGCATTTTCTTCTTTTTCAATGGTAAATCTCAATCTTTCATGATAATCATTTTTGTAGTTTTTCAACTTCGTTTTTCTTTATTTATGCCAGAAAGCCATACCAAGCCACATTCTTCAGTTTTCTATGCTCTGACAGGGTAAGAGAAGGTTATAATAAAGGTGCTAAAAGAACCGACCATATATCACGCCCCACCACGAGCCATTAACGTGTTAATAATTACACACCTCAGCATTGATGAAGGTGCCAGCGACCCTCAATGTTGGCCAATATTTTTCTTGGTGGTGCTGGTTCCTTACCTTTAGGATTCAATAAACATGACGAAGTTCTCTTTTTTATCAAAATAAACAATTAATCAGTTGGTGCCTAGTACTTTAAAGTAAAATTCGACTAATAATTATTCGGTACTTATTATTAAAATACGTTGGCCAATGCTTAAGTAATATTCTCATAACAGTTGATTACAAGGAAACTATGGATAGATGTCAGACCGTATGACTAGTAGAGGTGTGACGTAAGAGGGTCGTGAATGGAGGTGTTTATTGGAGGAAAGTTGTTCTGAACGAGATGTGACATAGTTGCAACGCCCCCCCCCCCCTTCAAAAAAAAAAAACATAAATGAGTCTAATTACAAAAATATCATCATATCATAAATAATTTATAATCAGAAATACAATTTTATTAAATAATATTTAGTAGATTATATTATATTATAGATTACTAAATATGAATGAAAATCTCTATGAGTAAGAAGATAGATGAGTAGCAAAACGAATAGGGTTCCTCAACCCTGAACCTAAGTGGGCCATCCCAGGGGACCTTGATCCAGTGTCAATAAAGACCGTTATAAAATATTCAAATGTATTCAAGAAGAAAAGGAGCGCTTATGTATGCGTCGTTCCAAGGCCGTCCCTTTACTCTCACTTCGTTTTTTTTCTTATTTCACTCTCCTGTCTCATCCCATCTTCTTCCTAATGTTAATTCTCTTCTTTTTTTGCAATCCGCCCAGATTTACTATGTGGTCTGGACGTTTCCATTGATAAGTGTTGAGTTGTTACACATGAAATGTCCGATTTCAAGGTAAAGGGATTTTAGTAAAAATACAATGCGAAAACAATATAATTTTATTCGAAGAATTTACCTTCTTTTTTCTACAAACTTTTCCCAATGTGACACCAACTTTTTTTAACCCGGAACTAAAAAAGTCTGAGCTTTAAAGTGAAACAATGACGTGAAACCAAATCTGAAAACGCTTTTTAGACTTCAGCACCATTTTCAAAAATTTTTCCTCTGACGAAGCTGTCTAAATTCCTGAACAGGTGATAATCTGTTGGAGACAAGTCGGGAGAATTTGGTGGGTGCGGAAGAACTTCGTACCCCAGTTTTTTCAATTTATGCACATGTAAGTTTTGAAACGTGGGTTCTAGCGTTGTCGTGTAGGAGTAGAACCCTTCCGATTTATCAATCCAGGTTGTTTTTTCAATAATTCTGCGTGCGTTTGGGTAATTTCATTGCAGGAGGTTCTAGAGGTAATTGTCTCACATCTAGGCAAAAAGGAATAATATATGATTCCAGCCATGGACCATCATACTGTAACCATCAATTGTTTTGGATGAAAACTTAGCAAACCAAGGGCGAATGGTTCGTGCATTTACACTCCCTTCCCCAAACGCCATAAAGATTTTTCTAGCAGCGTCAGCTGCCGAATGGCCGAGTTTAACACATTCACGCCGGGATTGTAATTCACGCTCGTCGCCCATTGGCGGCTGAGTTTAATGCTTTTCGCTCTATAGGATGGAAGTTATTCAAGGGCATTGGCAGTATTGGCAATCCAACAATAATAAAATAAACAATAAAAATACTATCCTAGCAGTTATGTTTATAATAAGATATGATTGGGGTGGCGGGATGGCCTAGTGGGTAAACTCGTTAGAAAATACGCGTTGCCCATGGCAACGTCTGTTTGGAATCATGAAGATAGCAAGATCAAAACCCGGAGCCAGGGGAAAATTTAATTAATCTCGGCATCAATCCCCCACCCTCTCCCCTGGCCCGGGAAACCCTGTATAGCCTACAAGGCGAGGAAGGGGAGGAACGAAAAAACCAAGATATGATTTATAATTGTTATTAAAAACAAATCTGGTGCGATGCGCGCAACACATAACTTTCACTTTGATTAAAAATTGATGTGTTTTGTTAAATGCCATTTCTCAAAGTTACACAATTTTCCACATTCATTTACTTATTTTTGTTTCTATTTGCTGTTTAAAGTACACTAATTTTTTTTATTATTAAATACAAGTTTTTACTTGTGATGATACCGCAATGCAAGCACAATTAGAGTTGGGCAAAAAGAAGTTGAACTACAAATTACAAAACTACTGACACAGTAGTTGGGAAGTTGTTGAAACTACAACTACTTTTATAATTTGTAGTTGATGGACCACAACTACAACTACTGTAGTTTCAAAAAAGTAGTTGCATTTTTACAACTACAACTAGTAGTTGCAACTGTAATTATGGGCCTGAAACTACAACTACTTTTATTTACTTTTAGTTATTTTTTGTAAAATATGTAAGAAAAAATGAAAAATATGTAAAATCCATATCATTGTAAAATGGTTTATCTATTCTTTGAAATTCTTTAAGAAAAATATATACAGGAAGGATAATAAATTTTAGTGTTGGATACAACTTATATTTTAAAATTATTGGATACAACATACATTTTTAAATTATCAAACAAAAAAGAACGCCGTTGAGGTCGTAAAATAGCTTTGTATAAATATTGATAAATATTGATAACGAGTAATAATCGATATCTAGTATTATCGATAAGGAGTATATCAAATGCAATTCAGCTAATATATAAAACGTGGGATTGATCGAGAAAAAAAAATGGGAGGTTAAAAAAAAATAAACAAAAAAAAAAGATATAGATAAAAAATATATCTCTCTCATATCTTTATATAAAAAATAAGATAAAGATATGATTTATAATTGTTATTAAAAACAAATCTGGTGCGATGCGCGCAACACATAACTTTCACTTTGATTAAAAATTGATGTTTTGTTAAATGCCATTTCTCAAAGTTACACAATTTTCCACATTCATTTACTTATTACCTACCCCCCTATTTTTGGTCTCATCCAATTTACATCACCGATTGTTAGCTTTTACCCTTAGAGCCGTAAACTGTTCGATTTTTTTTTTTTTGTAATGTTATTAATATTTCGATTTAATAGCTATTTTTACTCTTTCGATTTAATGATCAATTTTTAGACTGCCAATTTGTAAGCTTTCTAGGTATGATAGTTGAAGCCCGAAAACGGGTTAAAGGGGCGGGTGAAGGCCGGGTAACCGGCCAGGTTAACTTTTTTTTTGCCTCACACCATTGGCTTACTACATTGGCGCATCTTTCAGTTTCTTGCTTTACTCCTGCTCTGCTATTAGACGCCACCATAGCCGCAAGGTCATCAACGTCTGCCGTTGCAGGGAACCGCTCTTCCTCGAGGACTTCCAACAACTCGTCAAATACCAGCTTTCAAAGCTCTGGGCCTAGGACTGATCCTTGAGAGCACCCCCTCTCTATGGAAGCTTCGAACTCATAAGAAGTACCTCTTATCTTAACGAATCGATCCTGGAGGTAGCTGCTTATGGCTAACGTTTATAAAAGAAAAGTAGAGGATTAGTAACTGCTTAATTATAATATGTAAACATTTGGAAGTAAACAATAGGGACCCACCAATTCCTCTATGTATTTAAAAATTATGAAATCGGAGATTTTATCTGAAACAACCCAATATAATGGGTCTCGTTGAGGATATGATTCGAGAATAAATGAACAAATAATATTTGCAACATTAATAGTTAATCCTATCCAGTTAAACGAAAGTTATAATCGGAGTTCAAGTTCTACTTAACCAACATTCGCGTACGAGTTCAGAGACTTTAACGTTCAATGAAATAACGTTGACATTCCTCACGGTAAGTTAATGTATATTTAATATTATATACCTATACATTTGCAACATAATCAATTCGATGCTTTTTTACTAATTGTAAAATATTAGATAATGCATATTCAGGATTTAGCTGAAAATTTGGGTGTCGTGCCCTCTCGGTCTCACACTTACGTGTTGCCTTTCATCTGACAGCACTTCTGTTTTTAAATTTATTTATGAGATTATATTCTTGAATCTTCTTGGGAGGTCTGCGATCTTAAGTAATAATAGGGTCATTCCATATCAAACAAAAGAGGGGGTAAATCTTTAAGGTCTTGGATTTTGAAAATTGTTGGCCTATTTGTTGCATGCATCAAAAAGGGTAATATTTTAAAATAAAGAATCAATTCGTTTTTTAAATAAAGATTTTCGTTTTTTTAAAAGAAATATATCTAGAACAAGGCACGTCTAGAAGAAAGAGCCTGGAGAACTGAATAATATAATGCCTGGTCTGGCTTTCTAGCATAAATAATTTTTAAGATGTAGCCCAATATCTATTTATAAAATGTGTCCATTATATGACAAATTTTGTTAGGGTATATAGGTATAAAAAAAGTATTTATATAAAAAATACATAAATATATATAAAAAAATAGATTATACATAAAAAAAGAAATTACAGAAAATTTGATGCCTGTTTCAGCTTTCAAGCTCAAACAGTTTTTGAGACATATCCTAAAAACTGTTTAAAAAACTAATCGTTTTTACATTTTTTTTTCTTATTACTTTCTAATAAGAAAAAATTATAAATATTTAGTAAGAACATTTGGGGGTGGGGGTCACAGTACCGGATCTAGAAATGTTTGTATGGCGCAAAAAGAAAAAAAAAATGGCGCACTTTTTTTTATACATTCATTGATTAATGAAGTAAAAAATTTAAAATATGTATTACTATACAGTGACGTAAATTACTATTACATGTTTAAATAGAATCCATTTTAAATTTGAGGACAACATTTATAGCAATAGTAATAGTTTAATATAAAAATAGTAATAGTTTATTAGTGTCCTCACCACTCAGGGGGAGGGAAGGGACACTGCCCTCTCCTGGATCTGCACCTGGTGGATCATGAACCCTTCGACCCCCCCCTTCCCACCTCCCCCCAATGGATTTATTTTAACATGTATAATTAATTACATCAATAAAGTGGCTACTCTTAATTAAATAATGCATTAAGGGAAAAACTTGGCGGTTGAAAGTGATCTCGGAAACTACTTCTTAACTACGTACAGTGGCCATATAGCATGTATGGCATATTATAGCACTACCTTTTTTACGTAAGAGCAAACATGGAAACGAAGTTTATCTAACAATATATGTTACATACAGACATTTTGTTGGAAAATACAGGGTCATGACCCCCCTACCCTCCGAATTTTGTGCTTAATCCGCCCCTGCTGACAACCACGGTTAAAAACTTAGTGTAGCCCACTTACGATTTGGTCGAATATTGAAAATTTAATTAGGCTTACAAAACAGCTGAACCCGGTGCGTTCATCAAAAGTACTAGTTTAGCTACTTTAATTTCTATTATTAAGCTATGAATGAATATGGTGCTCAATATTTTTTTAAAATTAATATAATTAATTTAATGTGAATGAATAGTCTCAGCATAACATTTCTACTGATTAAGAATAAAAAGAAAACAGGTTAATTATGAAAAATTCCAGTTTGCCAAGTGTCCAATTATTATATTAATAATTCGTATCTTTAATTTGAGAGAATAGTAGATATGTAAAACATTGTTGTGTTCCTGCAAAATGGACGAGGAAGGCGAACATTTTGGGTGTTGCGGTGGGAGAGAAGGGTCTGGTGAACAGTGAATGGGCAAGGAATGAAACCCGTTTTACAAATTCGTTTTATTTGCGACGGGGCGTTGGCGGCGAGATAAGGTACCTGCTCCTCTCGCTCCTAAACCGATAGTGTGCCCACAGTTTGTCTTGTTTTGGTCTTCGTCCGAAGAACAAAAAAAAAAAAAAAAAAGAAGAGAATTAGAATAAAACACTACTAGGAAAAATGGCTTGGAGTGCGCCCTACATTTAAGATTTCATATTCGATTAAGATTACGAACAAACATTTTTTTTTAATGCTTAGTTTTACAATTTCTGAGGACTTATCTGAGGACTTAAACATTTAATTATTATATGTGAGTTGTCAGGAAAACTAATAGTATAGAAGCCAATAGCTCGCAGATGCTTTTCTAATAATAATTTTGATATTCGGAATTTATATACCACGAATCTACTAGGCGTTTTCAAACGATTACTCGAACTCAAGTTCCGTGCCTGGCTGCAGTAGAAAACATGATACCCAGATGGTCACTTACTGCCGTTTATCCTATTTTTATGAAAAAGTACTTTCACGAATCAAAAATGCTCGTTCGATTTTGCTAATAACTAAACCATTTGACACAAAAGGATCAAGGAGATACTCTGACTCCAAATCAGAAGGTTGCGTGTTCAAATCACGTTGAGGTCACCACTATAACCTACATAAGTTTAAATTCCTCAAATAAGTTTTCTTCACTCAATAAATATTAAATAACATTATAATACTAGTTTGCATGTTATTTACTTTCGTAACTTCCATTATGTGCAGAAAAATGAGGGATAAATATGTAACCCAGATTTTTCTTCTTTAAACAGCAGGAAGATGTTTTGAGGATGTCAAGTTTTCTGAAACATTTTAAAATAAACTCTGGCTCCAAATCAGAAGGTTGCGTGTTCAAATCACGTTATATAGAAAAAAGAATATTAATCGGAGGGTTAAAGAAAAAGAATATTAAATGGTACTTAAACGAAAAGACAATCAGAACTAATACAGTAATAACTTTTATCTCCACATCAATGAAACAAATTATAAAATATCAATTGTAAAGTACTTATAATTAATTTTCTCTATAGGGTGCACCCTACCTAACTCTATGTTGATACCAGCCCACAATACACTGCATTTTACTGTCCATTAAAAGTCGCGCTACATGTGCGTCCCGGTACCTAACCCAGCTTGACTGTGTGGAGGTTTCTGAACAGGAATATTTCTAACCATATGTCACCATATTATGCTGTTACATAAACAATTAAATAGGGTAACCATACAGTTATTGACACTCTGTACAGTTATTGACATCCCACCTTTAACTTAAAGAAATTAACTTAAAAAAATAAATAAATAATTTAAAACAAGGTGGTTACCCACAATAATGATTAAATTAATTTAAAAGAAATAAGTATACAAGTCCTAATTTTATTTCAAGATATACATGAATCTAATGTTTGAAGGGTCCTCTAAGTCATCTATGAAGTAAGTGTTTAGCAAACTAACCATAGGGAATATTTAACAATTAAATCCGAAGGGTATCAATAACTAGTTTTTGCACTTTTAACAATAAATATTGCCATATGGTAAACTATTGAACTTTTGACCCAAAAAAACCTCTTGAGTCATCTAAGGATAGATAAAGAAGAGCTATAGGAAGTTTCACTTTGACCCCTTAATAAAAAGTATCTTTTTTAATTTCACCACAGAAATGTAGTCTTAAGGGTATCAATAACTGTATGGTTTACCCTAATATTAGATATTTTTTCTTGGTATTTATGCAAATAATATTAAAAAATCTGGTGCGATGCGCGCAACACACAACTTTCACTGACAAACTTATTTAGATTAGAAATTGATGTATTTCGATAAATATGTAGAAGTCATTTCTAAAATGTACACATTATTCCACATACATTTACTTATTTTTATTTGTATATGCTCTCTAAAGTTTGTATTTGCACTAAAAAATTGGTATTGTTAAATAAAAGTGTTTACTAGTGATAATTCGGCAATGCTAGCATAATATTTTATCGCGTCTGATTTCATAATTTTCTATTCAGTTGATAAAAAATTCATTTAGTTACCATGAAAACAAATAATAGCCATTAAATACCTATGTTCCAAAACACCTTGACAACTCTTTCGCATGAACAGAACGCCTTTCCTTTAACAATGGTGTCATGAAAGGCGTACTGCGCATGCGGGTGTTCAACCTGTTTTATGATTTGTCGGAATATTTTTCTTTTTCTCCTGTACATGTTTACTAGGGTGTTTCAAATTTCCAAAAGTTTGAATTTCAAATGACTTTGCTCTTGCCCTGCGTCCAAGTGATGCAAACGTTAACTGTCTCGAGTTTCAGGACGATCGTACAACATTTAGAGGTTGCACACTTTGAACATTTGGTTTGGACAACGTGACAAGATCATTGGTATACCTTTCGATACAACCGCATCAAATACAGGTTTGATCCAAGGGGCATGTACAAGAATTGAAAAAGAATTAAATCACACACTGTTATGGTTAGCTTGCTGTCACCACACCCATGAACTTATATTAAAAGGAGTGTTTGAGGAGTGTTATCGCACGCCTTAAAGTGGTCCAGACGTGCAGATTTTCAAGAAGTTCCAAAGTCAATGGAATTCACTTGATAAGATGTCATACACAACAATATTGGATGAGAAGAGTTCCTTAGAAGGCCCTCTAGAAGAACAAAGACAGATGATGATAAGTTACATAGAAAAGGTCCTAAAAACGGGCCGTCATCCTAGAGAAGACTACAAGGAATTGTTAGAGTTATCACTTCTCTACTTAGGGGGTTGGTGTAAGAAAGAGTTCAGTTTTAGAATCCCAGGAGCTTTGCACCAAGCAAGGTGGATGGCAAAAGCAATGTATGCACTTAAAATTGCCCTCTTCACTAAACAGTTGAATTTTCCTCAACGAGAATTGAACGGAATGACAAGAGTCGCACACTTTGTTAGCCTTATATATGTACGCTTTTGGCATGAGGCGATTGTAAGTAGGTATGCTCCAAAGAATGATTTGGATATGATTCAGCTTCTCAAAGCTTATCCTGATGAAGGCGTCCAAAAAAGTGCACTCACTGTCGCTAAGAGGCATCTGTGGTATTTATCCGAAACTAACGTGGGACTGGCTTTTGTGGATGAACGTATTCCTAAGACTGTAAAGGAAAAAATGTTCTTGAATTTAGACCAAAAACCTGCAAAGAAAAAAGAAACAAAAAGATTAGAAAGCAAAACCTGTGATTTTGAAGGGAAGGACATCAGTGACTTTGTTACTAAAAAAACAAAACTTTTCTTTGAAATTTTTGGAATTACCGATATCACAGAATACTGTATGGAACCTCTACGAAGTCATGTTGATGCCCTTAAGGTTGTTAATGATACTGCAGAGAGAGGTATTGCATTAATAAAACAGTTCAATGAATCAGCAAGAGACGAACAACAAAAACAATTCTTAATGAGGATCGTCGAACATCACAGAAAAGCCGTCACTAAACGAACTAAAAAGGCTATTGCATCGTACATAGTTGAATAATTGATACAATATGTGATTTTTTTACTAAAGGACTATCTTATTGTTTATATCAATCATTATCTTAAGCTTGTGATTTATAATTTCAGCAATAAAATCAATTTAAGTTGAAAATTTGTATTTTGTAAATACTTACCCAAAAATGTTCAAAGTGTGCAACCTCCAAATATTATCCAATCATCTCCAAATTTCACACAGATAACTTATACATTACCTAGACTCAGGGCAAAAGCAAAGTCAGCAAGAATTTTACATTTTATTTTTTACCATTAAAAATGAAACACCCTAATGTTTACTCTACTTTTTTTTTCATATTTCATATTTAGACATTCCTTAGTTTTAGGCATACCGAGAGACGGTCAATTTCTTCATATAAACAAAAACAAAGGTACTTTTTAGGAAAACAATACCTTCACTTTAAGCCCCCTCAGAACATTTCAATGATGATAAAACTTACCTGATATTAAAAATTACTTGGTTCTAATTCAACTTGAAGAGTTTGGTCAAGATGGTAGGAGCTGTATTTGAGAAAATCGAAAAAAGTAGTCAAAATTAATGGAACAAAGTGCCACCTTCGTTTAATCAATTTTGATGACACTTATTCTGTCACATCAATACTTGATTCTCATTAAACATGACGAGTTTGATCAAATTCGTTAGCACCATTTATAAGAAAATCGAAAAAACAAATACAGAGACAAAATCATCATATATATTATTTCTCAAGGCCTTTTTTTTCGTCGGTACGCCATTACTTCTTAATTCTTGATCAAATTTCATGGATGAGGAATCATTTTTAAGCTTTCCTTAACCGCTACACCGGAAAAATCACTCACTTCGATAGCGAGTTATAAGCGCAAAACTGCGGTTCTTGCTAGAAACATGGTCATAGAGGTTTCTAAATTGTGTAAATTTTTTCATGTTTTCAAGAACATTTTTGGTCATATACATTTTTTCCCTTCGTTTGCAAATCGTAAGCGAAAAACTGCAATTCTCAGCGAAAATTTCAAAATGGTCGCAGGGCTTCTTCAAAGGTGTAATTTTTTTCAGTTTGTCGAGAGGAACATTTCCGATTTCAGTCAATAGAATCAGCGCACTCGCTTTCCGCTAAACCGTCATGTTTCAAAAAATAAATAATCTACAATTTAAACACATCTATTTTTTACTTCAACCCTCACCTATGCTAATGGCGTACTAAATACGCTCTATACGATACTAAATGTACGGTGTGTGTACTTTAAACAATTGGGATTGAAGTAGGTTAGATTGCGAATGCTTCGCACGGTTCAGGTAGTTATTAAATAAAGTGCCCCCTCCAGTTGACCAATTATGAAGAAATTTTTGCTGTCACATCGCGGGCATATAAAACAACCAAATACCCAATTTCAAGTTCGTACGGTTTATAGTTTTGAGCTAGTCTGTTCAGACTCGGACCATTTCGCGGGACTTGGTTATTTGGACTCAACGTTTAATTCCGTTGAAACCGGAAGTCGAAATTTTTCACGATCCCAATACTTTTCCTTACTATATTTCATACGTATGAATGTGGTCACTGTTTTACTGCCACAACGGCGATTATTAACTAGGTAACTTTGGTGCTTTGTTTAATATGTATCTAAGAATTCCGAAAGTTTTTAAAAGAATAAAAAATCTGTTTCTTAAAATGCATCAACCTATAAAAATAAAGGATGTTAAGAACAATGTACATAATCGAACATTGGAGAAATCGATAACTTGTCTATATTGTACTAGCATTCCCCGTCGCGGCTTCGCCCGCGAGCCTTTAAAATCAATTCTGTGACCATTATCTTGGTATTAATCTAATATAATATGTTAACTGATGTTAAGGAGATTTATTAGAATTTGAGCTTCAGGGAGTTGGAATGTTGGAGGGGGATGCTGCCGGCTCGGTAGAAGAGACGGAGACGCGCAATGGAGATAGTACACTAAAACCGCCGAAACAAAAAATGACTTACTCGTCGTGAACGATTCATTTTTCGGCTGTAAAAGATGGTTTTCGACGCCCAATAGGGCCTTTCGAGTTAAACTCGTCGTATCAAATTCTTTAAAATGAGTCCTAATTAGATATACTCGTATTTTCGCGAAGTTCAAAAATAGATGTCCGTTAGAGTTAAACGACAATTTCGCCATTTACATTTTAGATATTCTTAGGGGTTACATTTTTGATATTCCTTTCTCAGTGGTTACCTGCATCGCTTTTAAAATCTAAATTCCGAAGTTTCTAATCATAAGTAGTTTTTACTCTGCGTTGATTCTGTCAGTCAGGACAAAGCCTCTTATATACATGGAGAAGTATATATATATGGAGAAATATATGGAAAAGAGATCGAAATAAACACGCACCATCCCCAATCATGGGAATCACAGTGTGAATAATTTGATTACCACTAATATTTAAATAATCAGTAGCCATATTTTATGTGAATGTCTAGTTTAATACTATTGTAACGTTAAATCGATATTCAAATAAAAAACATATGGTTTAAAATCTCAACAATAGATTTCCGTTAGAGTTAAACGACAATTTCGCCATTTAAGCCCCTTAGGGGTTACATTTTTTAAATTCCTTTCTTAGTGGTTACTTACATCGCGTTTAAAGTCTAAATTCCGAACTTCAAGTTTCTATCATTAGTAGTTTTTGCTCTGCGTAGATTCTGTCAGTCAGGACAAAGCCTCTTATATATATAGAGAGATTTATTTCGTAGTAAAAAATATCATGTGTTAAAAAAGATAGTTAAAAAATATTGCAGTTGAAAATTATTTTCTGTAGTATAAAGAGCTACATCGTTTTATCGATCAATTCTTTCATTTCTCACCCAACATAATAAAGGTATTAAGTAATCCGCGCCTTGAAGTCCGTTTATTGCTTTCAAATATAGCGGTCGGGGAGGGTTAAGCTACTATGGAAGGGCGGTGGAAGAGAAGATACTCCAAAGCGGTGACCTTGTTAGTGATCAGGAGATGTCGCTCTTCGGAGATAGTCGCCTCACGATTCCGTGACCTCACGACCCCTGGCTAATTGTCCACGACTTCGGCGGTACTAGTTCATCGGCCTCTTCTCCACCAGCTTAATGGTCCTTGTCAATTATCGGATCGTCTTGCGGTACTAGAATTTATCACAATCGTATTCTACCTGGTACGGAAGCCATCCACTTTCAAGGGACTCCGCGGAGCGGTCCTCTTGGATCGTTAGCAGCTGTTTCCAATATCAAGATTAAATTCCATCAAAAATATTGTATTTATTTTTATTCCCTTCTATACACATTATAAACGATTTGTTTGTTTGTTTGGGTTTTTAGGCGTACAAATTCTAGGTCATCAACGCCTCCTGTTATAACGAGCTATACTCGTATATCACTATTTAATTTTTAAAGGAACTACGTCGAAATGAGGAATTATGAATATCTTCCGAGATAACGTTAGTATTTGTATGATCCATATAAGCAGTATGGCTTAATCAGTATTCACTCTTATAGACCAATGTCTCTAAAGTTTTCAAAAAAGATACTGAAAAGTTGAAAAATAAGACCCAAGACTAATTGTAATGGAATCCCAACAAAGAAAACGTTCAAAATATATTGATCAACCTAACATTTCAGAAAAAGACGGTTTTACCACCGTCAATCTGTATTGAACAAGTGCATGTGAATTTTCAAATTGCATAACGTCACTTGTTTCGGATTTTATTCCTAATTATGGGAATTCATTTTTCTATAAAAATGTTTACTCTCACGAAATGAGTCTCTCGACATTCCCCCTCAAAGTAATGACAGATTACTGATACACCAGCAACAGGCAGATGCAGGAAACCCAAAAATTATTCAGAACTTAGGAGACAGCTACAGATTACCTATAAATCATACTCATTCATTACTATTCATCATTCATTCATTACTACATCATTCAGATTGGAATGAGGAAATAAAAACGTTATTTTATTTAAGAATAAAAAGTAAATAAAACGTATTGTTAAAAAATAAATAAAAATTAATGAAGTTTTTAAGATCCCCTTGTCACAGAGTATACGAAAAAGTGATACAGAAGCATCAAGATAATAAACCTAACTTCGAAGGATCTGAGGCCATCTTCTTTTCAGACGCCTAAGGGGATTTTCACGAATAGATTGCAAGCGAGGTTGGAAACAACTGGTAGGGGGTTTATTTAGTATATGAATTTGGAACTGGTCTGTAAGATTCAACATAGCCAGCCAAAAACGCATTCCTTCGATACCTTCATCAAGATCTAATTTTTGGGAAACTTTGTGACCACGAGTACAGCAAGAATAAATGCCATTGTTTTTTATGAATCAACGTGTTTTCATTCCAGAAGCCCTTCTAGAAGTGCATGAGAACTCTTATAGGCATAGGAATGATACTGTTGGTAAGACGTCACATTTTGAACCACTATTTCCTGAAAAAAATAAAAGAAAAACCGACCTGTTGCCACATATTCCAATAATACTGTAAAAATTTTAATTAAAATTTAAAAGGCTTCAATTACTGATTCGTTTTGCTTTTGCGATGACCATAAATAAATCTCAAGGTCAAACGGCTAGGACCAGGAAAATCCGTGTTTTTCCCAGGGGCAATTATATGTGGCCTGCTCTCATGTGGGAAAACCTTCCAGTCTATTTGTGTTAGCAAAATATAGTTTAAACTAAACATAATGCACATATTAGCACTAAAAAATTAACGTAATCTACCTTATTCAAAAAATTCAATTGTTATATTTGATTTTACGTGTTTTTATAAGTAGTACTTTATGAATGAATCACTAATACATAATGTAGTCAATATGGGATGAAAAAAAAAAAAAAAAATCTGGTGCGTGCGCGCAACACACAACTTTCACTTACCAACTTACTTAGATAAGAAATTAACGTGTTTTGTTAAATATCATTTCCCAAAGTCACACATTTTTCTACATTCATATCTTATTTTTATTAATCGTTAAAGCCGTTTTTGAGTAAATAAAAAACCCCGTGAAAATGATACAAAATTTAGTAAGTAAAGTCCCCCCTTCGGTTGATCAATTTTGATGAAATGTTGGCTATCACATATTTGGCAGATACATACATCAAATACCCAGTTTGGTCACAATCGTGAAAGCCGTTTTTGAGTAAATAAAAAAAGCACGTAAAAATGATACAAAATTTATTAAGTAAAGTGCCCCCTGCGGTTGATTAATTTTGATGAAATTTTTACAGACATATCTCGGGCACATAAATAGATCAAATACTAAGTTTAATCAAAATCGTTAGAGCCGTTTTTGAGAAAATAAAAAAAACACGTGAAAATGTTACAAAATTTAGTAAGTAAAGTCCCCCCTTCGGTTGATCAATTTTGATGAAATGTTGGCTATCACATATTTGGCATATACATACATCAAATACCTAGTTTGGTCACAATCGTGAAAGCCGTTTTTGAGTAAATAAAAAAAGCACGTAAAAATGATACAAAATTTATTAAGTAAAGCGCCCCCTGCGGTTGATTAATTTTGATGAAATTTTTACAGACATATCTTGGGCACATAAATAGATCAAATACTAAGTTTAATCAAAATCGTTAGAGCCGTTTTTGAGAAAATAAAAAAAACACGTGAAAATGTTACAAAATTTATTAAGTAAAGTCCCCCCTCCGGTTAATCAATTTTGAAGAAATTTTTACAGTCATATCTCGGGCATATAAATACATCAAATACCCAGTTTGATCAAAATCGTTAAAGCCGATTTAGAGTAAATAAAAAAAACACGTGAAAATGTTACAAAATTTATTAAGTAAAGTCCCCCCTCCGGTTAATCAATTTTGATGAAATTTTTACAGTCATATCTCGGGCATATAAATAGATGAAATACTCAGTTTAATCAAAATCGTTAGAGCCGTTTTTGAGAAAATCGAAAAAACCTAAAAAGTTATTAAGTAAAGTACGCCCTCCTTTTAAGTAATTTTGATGAAATTTATGCTGTCACATCGCGGGCATATACTTACACTAAATACCCAATTTCAGAATCGCACGGTTTATAGTTTTTGAGCTAGTCTGTTCACACACACACACACACACACAGACACACACACACACACACAGACCATTTCGCGGGACTTGGTCATTTCGACTCAGGGGACCCTAAAACGTGTATTTCCGTTGAAAACCGGAAGTCGAATTTTTTCACGATCGCAATACTTCCACTTACTATATATTTCATATATAGGTAAGTGAAAGTAAAAATTAACTCTCCTAAATTCTTAAGCGAACACTTTTAATTCAGCTAATCTAAAAACCGAGAATAGATAGATAGATTGAGAATATAACTTACCCTGTTATCAATCTATCTATCTGTTCTAGGTTTTTAGTTTAGCTGAAACGTTTTTATCTTTTTCAGTGAATACTAATTTGACTGAAATATGTAATTCCTCGCATAATAGATACTGAGCCACAGCAACGCGTGGGCAGGTTTGCTAGTATGTATATCACAGTTTTCCAGAAATTAGATTTTTATGAAGGTTTGAATCCGGCTTTAGCTATTTCTTCAGCAATAATTGAATTGATGATGACGTCAGTAGAAATCTCGTTGATTATCCGGTCTGCAAGGGCTGCAACTTCGAGGCTTGGTGCATTTTGTGGAGGAGGTAGCTTGCGAATTAGAGTAGGGGAGAGTGGGGAACCAAGCATCTCAGGAGAAACTTTCAACTACATCTTTGGTTAAAAACTTACATAGTGATCCTCTGCTTTTCGGTGGATGCTTTTGTAGTTGAATGAACTCTTAAAGAAAAGTCGCATATCTAAGTAGCCTCACAGACGCGAATGATGGAAGCTTCGTTTCAGGGTCGAAAATTTTAGTCTGAGGTTGGTTATATCTAATTCTATTAGTCTTGTAATCACTTTTCAATTGATCAGGAGCTGCTTTGTACAGAAGTTTGAAAAAGTTCTATAAGGATTTATTTAGACATCAATTTTTTTTTTTAAATTGAAGCTTATCGATTGACACAGTTTTCAGGGTTATTATTGCAGACCGGGCTTACAGAATAAAGTAAGACTAAGGAATAATAGACGGGACAACTTGTATAAAAGAAATTTTTAATAAATCTAGATCTTAAAACTAAAAAAATCTGGTGCGTGCGCGCAACACACAACTTTCACTTACCAACTTACTTAGATAAGAAATTGACGTGTTTTGTTAGATATCATTTCCCAAAATCACACATTTTTCAACATTAATATCTTATTTTTATTAATCGTTAAAGCCGTTTTTGAGTAAATAAAAAACCCCTGAAAATGATACAAAATTTATTAAGTAAAGTCCCCCCTTCGGTTGATCAATTTTGATGAAATGTTGGCTATCACATATTTGGCATATACATACATCAAATACCCAGTTTGGTCACAATCGTGAAAGCCGTTTTTGAGTAAATAAAAAAAGCACGTAAAAATGATACAAAATTTATTAAGTAAAGTGCCCCCTGCGGTTGATCAATCTTGATGAAATTTTTACAGACATATCTCGGGCATATTAGTAGATCAAATACTAAGTTTAATCAAAATCGTTAGAGCCGTTTTTGAGAAAATCAAAAAAACACGTGAAAATGTTACAAAATTTATTAAGTAAAGTCCCCCCTCCGGTTAATCAATTTTGATGAAATTTTTACAGTCATATCTCGGGCATATAAATAGATGAAATACTCAGTTTAATCAAAATCGTTAGAGCCGTTTTTGAGAAAATCGAAAAAAGCTAAAAAGTTATTTAATAAAGTACCCCCTCCCTTTGAGCAATTTTGATGAAATTTTTGCTGTCACATCGCGGGCACATACCTACACTAAATACCCAATTTCAGGTTCGCACGGTTTATAGTTCTTGAGCTAGTCTGTTCACATACACACACACACACACACACACACACACACACAGACACACACACACACAGACCATTTCGCGGGACTTGGTCATTTCGACTCAGGGGACCCCAAAACGTGTATTTCCGTTGAAAACCGGAAGTCGAAATTTTTCACGATCGCAATACTTCCACTTACTATATATTACATATATAGGTAAGTGAAAGTAAAAATAGAGGTTCATGGTTAGTGAATTCTTGGCTGAGTAAGTCAGGACAAAAATCCGAGGCTATTAAGAAAAGGCGGTTGTGGCCATTTGAAGGAGGGAGGAGCTGGTGGCTAGTGGCTCCCTCCAGGCAAGGCCCAGATGTATTCGAAACAAAAAGAAGGCAGCCGTACCCTATGGTTCTCTCATCACGAAGTCTTAAACGCCACGATCACGGAATTTCTTTCTCTTTTCCGTCGAAATTTCTTATACACCTAAACTCACCGAACGATTCGTAAATATTTCCTCATCACAACTCCTATTAACTGAATAATAATAAACTGAAACTGGATCATGGATGAAAATGGTAACTCTGCGCCTGGTTAAGGCATCTTAACCGTCAAAGGATCCACTATGTTTGCGTTCCGGTATTCAAACACTATGTTTGAAGTTACGGTGTGGTAATCTGTGATTGTTGTTGGGTTTGTTTTACACAGACATAGATGTCACTGAGAGAGCGCACCCTGAAAAATGCACCATACTTAAATACAAATATCGGTTTCGCGGAAAGCGAGCGCGCTGATTCTATTCAATGAAATCGCAAATTTTTGCTTGTAACTCGCAAACGACGGCGACAATAGGAAAAGCTCTATGTAGCCAAAAATGTTCGTCCTGACAAACTGAAAAAAATTACACTTTCGAAAAAGCCCTGCGACCATTTTCGCTGAGAATTGCAGTTTTTCACTTACAACTCGCAAACGAAAGGGTTAATCGAATAAATGAATATGACCGAAAGTGTTCTCCTTAAAAACCTGAAAAGATTGACACCATTTAGAAATCTCTACGACTATTTTTTCGCAAAAACGCGGTTTGCTCGGTTCAAAGGCGAAATTGTATATTTATAAATATTGTATATTTATCCGGTGTAGCGGTTATGAAAAGCCTTGAAATGATGCCTCATTCATGAAATTTGATGAAGTATTAAGGAAGTTATTCACATCGTAATAGTTACAATAATCACAAAAGTAAAGTTTTTAATAGATTTCACTGAGCCGGTTGATTTTAAATGAGTATCAAACTTGCTAAATATAAAAAATTACATATGTGATGTTTTTCATAATTTTTTTTTATTTTTTTTTTTTTTTTTAAGGCAGAGTGAATCCACATCGAAACAAGAATTCTATTAGCACATGTGTTAGAAAATCATTTGCAATCAGGGAATGTAGCGAGCTAAAAGGAAGGGAGAACACATGTAGCTGGCTGGCGGTGCTATAGAGGTGTTTGGTAGCGGCTTATCTTGTCCATCTCGAGAGGGACAACATTAAATCCTCCACCCCCTCCCTCTGTCGAGAATTTATTTAGGATGGGACTTTTTTACCCTACAGTGCAGCCAACCAAACTGATTGCATCGACATCCACAATTATCCAACCCTTTAAACAGATTTATATACCCCATAGTCAGGAACACTCTTTGTTCTTTTCCTGGAGAATCCTTTGTACGAGAGAAAATAATTCATCCTATCTGTGTCCGCTTATTTAGGTTTTTGTAGAAGAGTCAAAAATGAAAACTAGCAAAATGAAAGCTGATAATAGCATATTTAAACAATCTAATTATAAAAATTGTTATTGGCTCATTGGTTTTAACTTAGTTTAAAAAAATATATTTCAAGGCAATATCAAAACATTTAACAACAAGAATCCTCGTTCTTCCATTTTTTATATTTAGCGTCAATTTGGCTAAGTACCTATCTACCGAAATAGTCAGCTCTAGGTAATATTTTTTCAAAAATGTCCTGGTCTTTAGCCTACTGATACTTATCCTGACGAAAATTTTGTCTGAAAAATAATTTTTTCCATGCTGGTTATATTAAAAAATTATATTTTCTTTTTTGTCATAAACATAATTTTATTTATGTTCTATCCAATAGTTGACTCGGAAATATTTTTTTTTTTTTTTTGCTGATGTTTTTTCCAGAATAAATTTCAGAAAGTTTGTTTCAATATTGTTTTCAAATTTTTCTTGTGGAGATACATGAACTAAGAAATGGTTCTTTCCAGAAAAAAATCTGGTGCGCTGCGCGCAACACACAACTTTCACTTATCAACTTACTTTGATTAGAAATTCGTCTGTTTCGTTTAATACCATTTCTCAGTGTGACACATTTTACCACATTCCATACATTTAAAGTATTTAATTGTTTACTTTCACTTACCTATATATGAAATATAAAGTAAGGGAAAGTATTGCGATCGTGAAAAATTTCGACTTCCGGTTTTCAACGGAAATACACCTTTTGGGGTCCCCTGAATCCAAATAACCAAGTCCCGCGAAATGGTCTGTGTGTGTGTGTGTGTGTGTGTGTGTGTGTGTGTGTGTGTGTGTGTGTGTGTGTGTGTTTGTGAACAGACTAGCTCAAAAACTATAAACCGTGCGAACATGAAATTGGGTATTTAGTGTATGTATATGCCCGCGATGTGACAGCAAAAATTTCATTAAAATTGGTCAAAGGGAGGGGGTACTTTATTTAATAACTTTTTATGTTTTTTTCGATTTTCTCAAAAACTGCTCGAGCGATTTTGATTAAACTGAGTATTGATATAATAATATGCCCGAGATACGACAGTAAAAATTTCATCAAAATTGATCAATCGAAGGGGGGACTTAACTTAATAAATTTTTTATCATTTTCTAGTGTTTTTTTATTTACCCAAAAACGGCAATAACGATTTTGATTAAACTGGGTATTTGATGTATGTATATGCCCGAGATACGACAGTAAAAATTTCATCAAAATTGATCAATCGAAGGGGGGACTTTACTTAATAAGTTTTGTATCATTTTCACGTGTTTTTTTTATTTACTCAAAAACGGTTTTAACGATTTTGATCAAACTGAGTATTTGATGTATGTATATGCCAAAGATGTGATAGCCTACATTTCATCAAAATTGATCAAACGGAGGGGGCACTTTATTTCATAACTTTTTTTTCCAGTTTTTATCTTTTTTTGCACTCAAATCTCAAAAACAGCTTTAACGATTTTCATCAAATTCGTCATGTTTAATGAAAATTAGGTGTTCTTATAACATCAGGTAAGCTTTATCATTATTAAAATGTTTTGATGGGGCTTAAATGGGGAAGGGGTCTTTTTTGTTTGTTTGTTTTTTTGTTTTCCTAAGACGTTCTGTTCATTTAATGGAAGTTATTTGGTTCATGATAACTAACCTACATGATAACTAACTTAATGATAATGAGACAGAATTTATTAACTGAAGTCCTGTGATTGATCAATTTTGATGAAATTTTGACTGCCACATCGAGAGCATGCATTAAATACCAAGTTTAATCAAAATCGTTTGAACCGTTTTTGAGAAAATCGAAGAAACTTAAAAATTAGACAAAATTCTTTAAATAAGGTTGTAACGAAAAATAAACAAAAAAAAAAATTTTTTTTATTTAAAAAAAATCTCATTAAGTAATAATCGAAGAGGGCTTAATATATTTTTGTGTATAATTAAAATATGTGTTGTTTTAAAAGCTTTGTATTAGTTTTTTATTGATATAATATTTGTTTATTTAGCTATAAAAATAATTATGTTTTATTTTAAAAGAAGAGACGGGACCGAAGTAATTAATTGAATAACAGCTGTTATTAAGGCATTTGTTTTTTTTAACAAACAACGAAGAAAAAGACAGGAGATGTTCGCTAGCGTTCGAGGAGTGATGATAAAATGAGACTGTTTTAGTGATTAACGTAGTTGTGGTCTATACCGCTAAATATCAGAGAATTGAAGAATAGTGACGTTCACGGAAGAGATTCCGGTGACGAGAATCGCCCAGCCGAGTGGCTACTGGCAACAAAGCTACGAGAAGACAGGCGAGTTAAGAGAACAGACTGGAGATATTTTTCTTTTAATTTCTTTGTTAAACCTTGCGTTTTTTTTATTGTATAGTTATAAGTTTAAATTGTTTCTAGTAGTGTTAATAGAGTTAGATTTTGATCAGGCCTGACTACAGAAATTGTGAGTAAATTTTATTTTTAACATCGTAGTGTAAATATAGTGTTAATTAAAAGTTTTTTTTTAGTTGAGTTTAATTTGTTTTGTTCAATTTCTTTTTAACTTTCCATTAAGTAGTTCATAAGTGTAAATTGCAAATTGTATTTTATGTACAGCCCTCTCCGAGATTTTAAGGTAATCTTCACTTATTAAATTTAAATTATTTTTTTTTTATTCAGATTGCTTTAGGTTTTCGCTATTTCCTTAAAATAAATAGCGTGGCGCCCCTTAATTTATTTTATTTTTTTTTATCACTAGTCATTTAAGAACCCTCCCGTCTCCACTGAGCTACCACCTTTTTTGTTACGATTGTTTTATTTATTTATAACCAATTAATATTTTTTTTAACGTAACAAAATGGCGCCCAAACAGGGACTATAAGTTATTAGATTGATGCTTAATTTAATATTGATTTAGTGATTTTTAAATAAAATTATTTTTTTGTCCTAATATTGAATTTTTTATTTGATCTGCTAAGAAAAAGTAGTATAATTTTTATTTGGTTCTTTTGAAATCATAAAGATGAAGGTCGATAGATTGTTAAAGGACGAGCTGGAATACGAATTAAGGATTCGGGGGATAGTTGGAATATCTACTGTAGAAGATATGAGGAAAAGACTTCGGACCGTCTTTAAACTAGAGAGTGCAGGAAAATATGTTGCTCCGGTAGTTGACCTTTCTCCTACGGAAGAATTAAGCGTGTGTGAAGAGAAAATTGCCACTGTTGAAAACAAGATTTCTGTTCTCCCACCCTCTAGTTCTACCGGGGATATAGATAAAATCGATACAGGTCTTCAACATTTGATTAATAGACTAAACCGGATAACAACGAAAGACACCATCGAAACGGAGAGGAAGTCAGAAGCAATTTCAAAATGCCTTCTATTATTTGAGGAACTGGAAGAAAAATTGAGTGGGCAACCTCCTGTTTCAGAATCCCACTTTGAAAACCCAAATCCCGGAAAGTCTCAGGAGGGTAATGTACAATCAGTGATTACCGAATCAACCGAAGATACAAAGAAGCCGGTAACGACCTTTGAGTCGGAGTCAGACGTTGCTCCTAATGGAACTAAATACGTGATCAGAAGAACTGAAACTCCCATAAGAGATTGGGGAATTCACTTCACAGGCGATGGGGAAGGTCTCAGTGTCCATGCGTTTTTAGAGACTGTAGAGGAGTTAAGCTTGGCAAGGAATACTACTCATGAAGAGCTTTTTAGGGCTGCGTACGACTTGTTTAGAGGACCAGCACTGATTTGGTTTCGAGCTGTACGGAAAGAAGTAACAACGTGGGCTGAACTTATCTCAGAATTGAAAGCCGAATATACACCTTTAGACTATGAGGATCGCCTTTGGGAAGAAATAAAGAGAAGAACACAAGGACATGCAGAGTCGATGGGTACATTCGTGGCAGTTATGAAGAATTATTTTAACCGTTTACCAACTATGCCTACGGAAGACCAAATGTTGAATATCATTAAGAAGAATTTGAACCCCCTCTACTTGGAAAGGATGGCTTTGCACCAAGTAACAACATTGAAGGAGTTAGTAATAATCGGTCGGCAGATTGAAGAAGTAAGGTGGAGAATGAACGAATATCGACCGCCACCAGATAGTAAAGGATTACTCGAACCCGACTTGGCCTATCGCCCGCCAACGAGGAAACAACTTAATCAAGACGACACAGTAGCAGAATCGAAGATGGTTGTAGAAGCCTTGGCTAAACCCAACTACACATTTCGCTGTTGGAACTGTGGAGGGACCAATCATTCGTTCAAAAAGTGTCGCTCAGTAAAAACCAAATTCTGTATAGGTTGTGGCCTAAGGGATGCGGATAGAAAGACATGTAAACGTTGTAATACCACCAACCAGGGAAACGATCAAGGGGGTCAGGCCTAAGTGGAAGGGAGCCTGGACAAAACCCGAATTCCACGACGAAAGCTGAGTGGGTAGAGTGGTTGTCGATTGTGGAAGAAGTTTTCGCTGGAAAGAAATGGAAAATTCTTAGACATCCAGCAAATGAACAGGATCGAAGGCCGTATTTAACAGTCAACATTTTGGGAAGACAAGAAACGGGATTGCTGGATTCTGGGGCTTCAAGGTCATTGATAAGTGAGGAATGCTGGAAACGTTTTTCACGGCTGGGTGTAAAGCTACACAAAAAACCCAAAATTCAAATAAATGCTGCTGGAGGCACCGCGCTCAACGTTATTGGAAGCGTAAACGTGCCAGTGGAGTTGGAAGGTAAAATGAGAATTATCCAATTTTTGGTAGTTTCCAACTTGGTGGATGAACTTATATTGGGCATCGACTTCTGGAATAAATTTAGATTGGTTCCAGACATATCGAAAAATATGTGGCACTTTGCTCCAACAGAAGAATGTTTAGCTGTGTCACAGAATGGCCCTGCTGTCCTAACTAGACCGAATCTTACGCAGGAACAGGAAGAAACCTTAAATCGGCTTATCGGACATTGGCGAAATATCCGACCATCAAAGTTAGGATGTACAAGCAGGGTAGAGCACGAAATAAATACCGGTGATAGTAAGCCAGTCAAACAGCGTTACTACCCTGTTTCACCAAAGATCCAAGATATATTAAATAAGGAGCTCGATGAAATGCTCGAAGAAGGAATCGTAGAGCCGTCACAGAGTGCTTGGTCGTCACCTGTTGTTTTAGTGAAGAAACCCGATGGATCCTACCGTTTTTGCGTGGATTATCGTCAGTTAAATGCCGTGACTAAAAGAGACGCCTACCCGCTGCCCTACATTTCGAATATATTGGATAGGTTACGTGATGCCAAGATACTTTCTTCCATCGACATAAAGAGCGCATACTGGCAGATACCAATGGCTGCTGAAAGCAAGGAAAAGACAGCTTTTACTGTTCCCAACCGCGGCCTCTTCCATTTTTGTAGAATGCCTTTTGGACTGCATAATGCACCAGCGACATGGCAAAGACTGATTGACGATGTTTTGAGAGCAGATTTAGAACCTAATATCTTTGTTTACTTGGATGACATCATTGTGGTCTCATCAGACTTCGATTCCCACATTGAAACATTGGAGAAGGTCTTAGAAAGATTGAGCTCAGCCAACTTAACGGTGAATTGGGAGAAAAGTCAGTTTTGCAGAGAGGAACTAAAGTTTCTGGGATATGTGGTAAATGAGAACGGCCTACAAGTTGATCCGGGAAAGATTGAGGCGATATTAAACTACCCAGCACCTAAGAACGTAAAGCAAGTGAGGCAGTTTATAGGGCTTTCTTCCTGGTATCGCCGCTTTGTCCCTAATTTCTCGACTCTAACTTCACCGTTATCAGATCTATTGAAGAAAAACAAGAGATGGAAATGGGGACAAGAACAAGAAGAAGCGTTCAGATTACTGAAGGAGAAGCTTGTCACAGCACCTGTGTTAGCATGTCCTGACTTCAGTAAGCGATTCTTCCTACAAACCGATGCATCTAAAACAGGATTAGGGGCTATTCTTTACCAAGAATACCCAGAAGGAGATCGGGTCATAGCTTATGCGAGCCGAAGTTTGACCACAGCCGAGAGGAAATACAGTGTAACTGAGCAAGAGTGCCTAGCAGTTCTCTGGGCAATAGAGAAGTCTCGGCCTTATTTGGAAGGGATGGATTTTACAGTTATTACTGACCACATTGCCTTAAAATGGTTGAATAGTCTTCGCGACCCTCAAGGTCGACTGGCTAGGTGGGCACTAAAACTGCAGCAACACCAATTCACTATCGTACACCGTCCCAGCAAACAAAACGCTGCAGCCGATGCGTTGTCACGGACTTACGAATTCCCGATAGCCAGAATTGATATTGGAGAACCAATAGAGGACGCGTGGTATCAGCGGATGATTAAACAAGTAGAAGAGAATCCATCGAAATATGCGGATTGGAGGATTGTTAACCAAACTCTATGGAAGCTTGTTAATAATAACCGGAAAATGGTAGGGGATAGCAACCAGTGGAAATTAGTAGTTCCTAAACAAAAACGTAGGGAAGCGATCTGGGAATGTCATGATAAAGAAATTGCAGGACATTTGGGATGTTTCAAAACCTTGCAGCGGGTAAAGGAGTACTACTATTGGCCTGGCATGGCAACCGATGTAACCAGGTACGTACGGAAATGTGAAGTGTGCTTGGCGAATAAGCCATTACAGACTAAGCCTGCGGGCCTAATGGGGAAACAGCGAGTAGTTACCCAACCTTGGCAAATGGTTTCGGCAGATATAATGGGGCCGTTTCCTATGTCTTCAAACCGGAAAAGGTTCATATTAGCGTTTACCGACTGCTTCACTAAATACAGCATCATAGTACCAATTTCAAAATCGACGGCCGAAGTGGTGGCCAAAACTTTAGAAAGAGAGGTCTTTCTTAAATTCGGGGTTCCCCAAATTATTATATGTGATAACGGCCCTCAATTCAGGAGCAATATTTTAAAAAAGAAAGCCCGAGAATATGCTGTTAAATTGTGGTTCACTCCAGTCTATCATCCACAGGCTAATCCGATGGAGCGTCCAAATCGAGTGATAAAGACACTCCTAGCTTCCTATGTGAAAGACAATCATAAGCACTGGGATAAGGATCTACATAAGTTGGCTTTTGCTATGCAGACTGCGGTACATGAGGTTACCGGTTATTCACCAGCTTATTTGAATTTTGGACGAGAGTTACCACGTTCAGGCGACGAGTACGAGCATTCCATTGCTTCAGATAATGTTCCGGAAATGGGAGATCGAAAGGCTTACGCACAGAAGTTCAACATGATGCCAGTAATATATGAAGAGGTGGTTGAGCGTCTACGGCAATCATACGAGAAAAGCAGGCACCATTATAATCTTCGGAGAAGGAACGTGGATCTTCAAGCTGGAGATTTAGTGTGGAAGAAGACCCAAACCCTTTCGGATGCTTCAAAGAACTTTTCTAATAAATTGGCACCTCTATATGAGAAATGTAGAATCAGAGCAAAACAAGGAAATTTATTATACGTGCTAGAAGATCTACAGGGTCATCCCTTAGGAACTTGGCATGTCAAAGATCTAAAACCTCATCCGACCTAAGACTTAAGATTCAAGCATTAGAAAAAAAAAAAATTTTTTTTGGTAGGGAGGGGGAGAGTTTGTAACGAAAAATAAACAAAAAAAAAAATTTTTTTTATTTAAAAAAAATCTCATTAAGTAATAATCGAAGAGGGCTTAATATATTTTTGTGTATAATTAAAATATGTGTTGTTTTAAAAGCTTTGTATTAGTTTTTTATTGATATAATATTTTTTTATTTAGCTATAAAAATAATTATGTTTTATTTTAAAAGAAGAGACGGGACCGAAGTAATTAATTGAATAACAGCTGTTATTAAGGCATTTGTTTTTTTTAACAAACAACGAAGAAAAAGACAGGAGATGTTCGCTAGCGTTCGAGGAGTGATGATAAAATGAGACTGTTTTAGTGATTAACGTAGTTGTGGTCTATACCGCTAAATATCAGAGAATTGAAGAATAGTGGCGTTCACGGAAGAGATTCCGGTGACGAGAATCGCCCAGCCGAGTGGCTACTGGCAACAAAGCTACGAGAAGACAGGCGAGTTAAGAGAACAGACTGGAGATATTTTTCTTTTAATTTCTTTGTTAAACCTTGCGTTTTTTTTATTGTATAGTTATAAGTTTAAATTGTTTCTAGTAGTGTTAATAGAGTTAGATTTTGATCAGGCCTGACTACAGAAATTGTGAGTAAATTTTATTTTTAATATCGTAGTGTAAATATAGTGTTAATTAAAAGTTTTTTTTTAGTTGAGTTTAATTTGTTTTGTTCAATTTCTTTTTAACTTTCCATTAAGTAGTTCATAAGTGTAAATTGCAAATTGTATTTTATGTACAGCCCTCTCCGAGATTTTAAGGTAATCTTCACTTATTAAATTTAAATTATTTTTTTTTTATTCAGATTGCTTTAGGTTTTCGCTATTTCCTTAAAATAAATAGCGTGGCGCCCCTTAATTTATTTTATTTTTTTTATCACTAGTCATTTAAGAACCCTCCCGTCTCCACTGAGCTACCACCTTTTTTGTTACGATTGTTTTATTTATTTATAACCAATTAATATTTTTTTTTAACGTAACACTTTACTTAATAAGTTTTGTATCATTTTCACGTGTTTTTTTTATTTACTCAAAAACGGCTTTAACGATTTTGATCAAACTGAGTATTTGATGTATGTATATGCCAAAGATGTGATAGCCTACATTTCATCAAAATTGATCAAACGGAGGGGGCACTTTATTTCATAACTTTTTTTTCCAGTTTTTATCTTTTTTTGCACTCAAATCTCAAAAACAGCTTTAACGATTTTCATCAAATTCGTCATGTTTAATGAAAATTAGGTGTTCTTATAACATCAGGTAAGCTTTATCATTATTAAAATGTTTTGATGGGGCTTAAATGGGGAAGGGGTCTTTTTTGTTTGTTTGTTTTTTTGTTTTCCTAAGACGTTCTGTTCATTTAATGGAAGTTATTTGGTTCATGATAACTAACCTACATGATAACTAACTTAATGATAATGAGACAGAATTTATTAACTGAAGTCCTGTGATTGATCAATTTTGATGAAATTTTGACTGCCACATCGAGAGCATGCATTAAATACCAAGTTTAATCAAAATCGTTTGAACCGTTTTTGAGAAAATCGAAGAAACTTAAAAATTAGACAAAATTCTTTAAATAAGGTACTCCCTCCGTTCTGATTTTTTTTTCAGAATAAATTTCAGAAAGTTTGTTTCAATATTCTTTTTAATTTTTTTCTGTGGAGATACATGAACTAAGAAATGGTTCTTTCCAGAAAAAAATCTGGTGCGATGCGCGCAACACACAACTTTCACTTACCAACTTACTTTGATCAGAAATTTATCTGTTTCGTCTAATACCATTTCTCAAAGTCACACATTTTCCCACATATATTTAATTTTTTTTTCTGTTTTTGCTCTTTAAAGTACACTAATTATTTTTTATTTTTAAATAAAAGTTTTTACTTTTGATAATTTGGCACAAAATTGGGCTACTTTACTTGGGGTAATCAACTAAAGTTAGGCTGAATGAGTATGAAGGATATTATGAAGTAGTTAATAGATACATAACGGTATATCCGATTACCAAATAAAAACAAATTATTTTGGATTTTATAAATTAATGATAATCCTCTCAGATTGATTAAGAATAAAGAAAATGTCATAAATGAGTCAAGCTTTGTTTAAAAATAATTTTATAATGAAAGAGTTATTACTTATTAGTTCGTATTTTTTGTTTTTTCAAATTCTGTGTGTGATTTTTAATAATCAATACAATACATGATATTTCGGGTTATAAATAAATCTTAATAATCCCAATTAAGAAAAGACACAAAAAAACAAATTACTAAATAACAATTTTTATTTTTTATATAGGTAAACAATCAAATTATATTTTTATGAACTATTAAATGTAATGGCAACAACAATTAAAATAATTTTTTGTACTAATTATTCCAATTGTTTCGGCTATTATAATAGCTAGTTCATAAAAACAGAATTAGATTATTTACAAATACAAATAAACCAACTGGAATAATTACTGTCATATGACTTCACGACAGCATAGCATATATAAGAATGTCGGAAAACACAACATTGAACGTTTAATGAGAAGATGATGATTTGAAAAGATTATAAATTACTATATATTTTGAAATACATAAATTAACAAGGAAAACATGCAACATATAATATAACTGTAGATAACGGAGGAGCACGAAAAGAATAGAAGGTTGAAGAGAGAGGACTCACCATTCCGGGCTGTGGTACCATGCTGGCGGCGGGCCGTGGACTGGCCGGTGGGGAGGGATAGCATCTAGGAGGAGGAGCAAGGACGGGTTCTTACATTGCAGGGGAGGGTATGGGCTCTCGTCTTCCGCGTCTTAGCTGGATTATCTTGAAATATTGGAAATAATTGCAGGTATACTAGTAGGGATCCCTCGACCCCCTTTGATCCACAAGTAAATATATAAATCAATTTATATTATTTACGCTATTCTAAATAGCAATAGGAAAACTGCTCCCAAGATAAGCTATTGCATATAAGAAAATGCCAGAGTGTGCTGCATTAACTTCACAACGCGGTAAAGGTTTACCATGTGATTTTATACAAAATAAAGAATAATTCAAAATAATTTTCAAGTTGTGGAAAATAATTTGTGGGTTTATTTTAGAGGAACCTAAAAATATTTTTAAGAAATAAACAATACAGTACGTAAATAAGAATAATATCGTTCCCTCGTGATTAAAAACAATGCTGTATTATATTATTCTGTAATAAAATATTTGTTCATTAAAATCATAAAATATAATAGGCCGCGGTTGTAGGAACTATGTATTAGTAAGTTGGGCTAGGGCCGACAATGAATGTCAAAACAAAAGAAGATAGTTCTTTCTTTGTTTTTTTTTCTTGCAAGTACCAAATCCAGATAGGGTCCTATCATATCTTGTCATTTTTCTTCCCAATACTTTTCACGGCTTACTAATATCTTTTATTTATTTCTTTTGTTTTTTTTTATTTCCTCGCTCCCATGCCTCACGGGCAATACGGGTATTAGCAGTAGTGGGATGTTACACATGACAACGCAACAACACACTACTGCTAGTAAACCATTTATTTTCCTTCTTCTTCAGCTGTCCCCAAGAAGTGGAAGGTTCTGGAAGGTCGCTTCAATTTCTATGGTGTTCTTCTTGGTCCAGGTACTCTTCTCCGGGCTCCCATGTTGAAGTGGGCTGGACCCAACACCGTTTTCCACTCTTCAATGAACTCCTTGAACTGCGGGAAATTCTCTTAGCTCACCAGCTGAGGGAACTCTTGCTCAGTGAGAACGAAAAGCCCCGTGGTTCTCAGGCCCTTATTCCATTAAATGCAGTATAGGTCGTGACCACGTGCTCAACAGTCTCTGGGACACCACAGGTTGAGCAGTGGGGATCTATGTTTTGGCCAAGTCGATGAAAATGGCCTCTAAAACCCCCATGCCCTGTGAGGAACTGTGAAACCCAATAGTCCGGGAGGACCCATTTAGCCAATAGCCGGATTTTACTGTAGGAAAGTATTTCCTGAGGGTGTTCCGTTTCTGGGAGATTGCCCACCTTCGGCTCCACTCCTCAATGGTATCCTCCCGGATTATCTGGTTCCACTTGTTTGGGTTTTCAACAATCCTCGCCCTTAGAGTGTCCGAAATTCCTGCTGAGACTTCCTTTTTTTATACATACTTAGTCACTTCTTCCTGTAGGAGGAGGTCGAGAGGAACCACCTGCACTGCAACATGCGAAGTTGACTTGTAAGCTCTAGTGACGCGAAGCAGAGCCGTCCTCTGACTTGATGCCAGCCTATTCCTCTGTCTCAGGTTCCGATACCAGAAGGGGGAACTTACTAATATCTGAACCATATTTTTTGTTTGAACTAAGCAATAGTCGTTGCTTGCATGCGAGTTAGAGTTGTACATTTATCAGTACCTAATACCCCCACAAAAAAAAAAAAAAAAAAAAAAAAAAAAAAAAAAAATTGATGAATGCATATTTTCGCTTTGAATAGCTATGTATTAAATTGAAAAATACATTGAAAAATCGATGATAATTATTGATAATAGAATAGGAAGCGAACTTCTTCCTTGACATGTTAAACTGATTTTTTTCGAGTAGAAATAAAACCCAAAATAATTTCCATTTTAGATTTATTCTGCGTATCTGCAACGAGATAAATATTAATCTTCTCCGCTCATAATAGAAACGATGAGATTGAGGCCACTAAGATGAACAATTCTCAAGGACATATCAGCTTTTTAGCCATTGAACTAAAACCTCTGTAATCATTATCATAACCGTTATTTAAGCAAAACCCGTACTATGGAATCATAAGATGCACTGGAGGGTAATTGAGCGATGGGTGTGCTAGAGATGTGTCCATTAGCGAATGTTGACAGATGCCAGCACCGGTCGGACAGGATCCTGTCCATCTGCTGTGCGCTACTGTCATCTTTCACCTTTAAGGACCCTTTCTTAACTCCCTCTCCCCGCTGCGGGCAACAACCTCCCCCGTCTAATAAGTATTCTTTAAAAGAAGAAAAGTATTTGTGCTGGATATTGAGACCGTTAATAATACCAATCCTTGACGTCGATAGGTGCACTATTGTTGTTATAAGTTGATGCAATAACAACAGTAAATACTTTTTAATCAAAAACTCAAAATTTTACAACCTTAATAATAATGTACAGTGTGCATTCCGCCGCAAGGGACTTATTTTTCAAGTGATGAAAACAACTAAAGACCATTGAATATAATTAAACGATTCTTAACCGAGCCTATATAGCAAGATGTTTTACTTAAATTTCATTTTGCTAGAAAATAAAATTTATTAAAATTCAAAAATATATTAAAAGTACATTTTTTTAAAAATGATAACGGCAAATATATTCAGCCTATAAGAAGACAAGTAATAAATAAAATTTTCTTTATGGTAGGTTGTCATAGCTGAACTAATGACCATGTTTTCCTCTGTACAAGCAAACGGGGACAAAGCAATAACGGCGCAATATAAGATTCGCATTGTGGATAGGAAAAACTAAATCGGCGGGAATAACTTATTTTACAACCTTTATAACTCAAAACTCTTAATGATTCTCTTAGTTTTCCCACTGTTATTTGGCTTGTCTTAAAAATAATAATAATAATAATCTAACTAGGAAGAAACCAAGGAGAAGGACACCTCCAAATGAAGGAAGAACTAATTGAGTCACTCGTGTGTGTAATTCAATTACTTTCATCGATATAATATAACAGTTTTATATATTCTTATATATATATATATATATATATATATATATATATATATATGTATAAAAGAATAGAAAAAAAGTTCCCTCTTTCGCAAAAAGAGAGTCCCTTGACTTCAATTACTTTCATTGATAAATATAACTACTTGGATCATAGAATCATCTTGAATTGCAATGCCTTGGCATGCCATGAGCCCAAAATAAATTTTAAAAAATAGTCTTTTTGGGACATCATTGGAAACGGTTTTTCAAACGACTGATGCAGAATTTTGTGTAATATAAAGATTCAAGTTCAGCGGTGTATCTCCACACATTTGAGATAAAAAATAAGTATAACGTAAACATAAATACCACTTATTCATAAAAATAATTGACATTATAATTAATTTTAGCGTCGCAATACTACAAACCGTGACAGCGTCAGGATGTTTGGAGAAACCTTGAACCTTCCCGGTACTAACCTGTAAAAAAATAAAAAATAAATTGTTATTAATGCTAAAAAAACGAAACTGTTTATAAAGTAATAGAATCTAATATTTATAACATATCCTATTTGAAATCATTCATTCTATCTGCGTCCTCCATCTGAAAAAAAGAAAAGATTAAGAAACACACCAAAGACTTCTTCTTCGATCTTCCCTCAAATGGTCAGGTCTGGGAATAAAACTGTGAACTCGACGGTCTTCTTGAGATCCCCCAGATCATAGTAGAGTTTGGTCACTTGGTCGACAGGGTGTGGCCAAATCCGCTTCCTGATATCCAGCTGAGGGCATGTCTGCCGGGTATGCTCTGTGGTTTGGTCTCTTGTTATGCGTTCATAGAGAGAGCTCTCCCCAAAAATGATTTTTTTTTTTTAAAGATGAGCCTTAATTCTGTTATGTCCCGTTATAAGCTTGAAGAGAACTACTTGTTCCTTTCTGCTCATTTTACAGGAGGAATCTCTCTAGGGCCATGATCTGGGTGACAATCATTCCACTTTTCTTGAAGAACTGCTTTGTTTATGGAGATAGCCTCCTAGAGAGTTTGGGTGGAATTCATTTGAGAGGATGCTGCTCCTTCCTATGCGAGTCGGTCAGCTACATCATTCCCGTACAGCCAACAATACCCCGATATCCATTGCAGTGATACTTCGCTGTTTTAGAGTTGGAATTTTTCAACTTCTCTTGCAAGAATGAGAAGCCCAGATTTGCCTTGAGAGTTTTTTTTTCCGAAGCCACTAAAACAAGACAAAAACTCTATTTTGGAGTTTGGGTTTCTGTTTAGTCGTCTCATAATTCTACTGCTCTCCAAGATTGCCTCTTGTTCGGCTTTAAAGTTGGTACACATGGAACCGCTAGGGATGTCTTTGTCAATGGTGTTTTGACTGGGATATTCTTCATGTATTGCTGCTCCCCATTAGAGGAGGCGCCTGCAGCTAACCCATCAGTTTATATCCGGGTACATGTGGTAGAAGGGTATCTCTCATTTAGCATCTTTTAGGAGAGAGCTCTCATTAAAAGGCTCAAGATGCTCCTTTCGCCTAATACCTACAATACAAGTTAGTTGCTTTACGTCTTCCACACTTAGATAGGTGATATTATGTTCTGACATCAGGCCGTTTTTTTTTGTGAACAGGAATGCTGCGTTTAATTATATTTAGATTTTTCTCTTGAATCCAGTTTTGTAGTGGATGGTTTGGAATGTTTACGGCTTTTGATTTTATATTTAAGATTTAACATCTCTTCGGTCTTCGATTGATGGGATTCCAGTAGCTGTTTCTATTTTTTTGATTGGAGTTGACTTGATTGCCCCAGTGATTATTCTAAGCCCTTAGATCTGCAGAGTCTTTTTTACAATAGGCACACATTTCATTTCACCAGTAACAGTGATATATTTAGTAACAGTTATGATTGTACCTGCAAGAAGCATATGATTTATTACAATAAAAAGTAGGGCAAAACGAACAAACTGTTTATTAGAAAAGGAAATACAAACTTTTTAAGACCTTTTAATTAAAATCAAAACTACAAAAAGTTAATGGTGGGGCCAATAATTTTACATAGATTTTAAAATTGGTTCGAAGAGATCTTCCTTTTGATATATATCGGCTATTTCAAGGTTCATCCCTTTTCCTCCTATCTTCATCGGTTTTAAAAGTATGTCTGCAGCACATAAGTCTCGCATCATATTTTTCCAGTTTGTAGCAGTCCTGCTGGACATGTTTAATTCACTTTTACAAAATTTTGTGGATGTGTATCCCATTGCCCAAGAATCAATAAACAATATTGCTGTTTTAATGGGGACTTTGCTATTCTGTAACCAGGTTCCTTTATAAATACTAATAGAATTCCTGCAACCTTTCTTGTTGCATCTCCACGTAGGCACACGTTTTCTTCTATAGTAGATTTCCATACGATGAAGTTTTGAACATTTTTTTTCTGAATGAATTAATCTGTATCTCTGTAAAGCCTTAACAGCAATCTTCGTGCTTAAAATCATTGCACTTAGATTAATTAAATTCATTTTCACTAGTTAAATTTTAAAGGGTTAAATATTTATACTAATTGAACTATGAAACCAATAATAAAAAAAACCTTCACAAACATATGATTTGTAGCCTGGTAGCAATGATTTAAAAAGTAATCATTATATCACATGTTACTGGCTAACATTGTTTTAATTCTGTTTAAGTTCGATTGTGCTGCTATCCCCCAGCTGCTTATTCCATATTCGATTATTGGTCGGACGTACCCAATGTACGCACAGTGGGACGAATGAACAATCTAGGAGGAAAAAATTCTAGCACAATGAAATCGTTATGGCAGCCCGATTAAAATAAACTATTAAGTCGAAATAAGCTAAAATAAAATCACTCTTTTAACGAAAACTAAGAAAATAGTGTATTTTACAAAACTTGAAACAATACAGGACAGGTATTCTTATTGTAAAGCTCAATTCTGGAAACAATATTTGGCATTCCTGATGACATATTTTGTCTTTCTCAATGTCAATACATGCTGTTATCATCTGAAGAGACTTCATCTTCTCCAAAAGAATCATCTGTGGAGGAGATGCTCGAATCATTGCTACCTCGACTTTTTAAAAGGTTTGCTGCGATAATATCTGTAATAGGTAAAGTTTTTTTATTTTTGCTTGGCTTTTGTCGGAAAGAATTAATCAAAGTTAAAAGTAGCATCGAAATCAAATCTCTGTTGGTAGCTGTGCGTGAAAACTTTCTTGTAGACGATTCTCGAAACCTTCATAAGTCCTTGTTTCTCGCCTCTTGTGCTTCTTCTGAGAGCATTCCGACAGGCAAAATGCAGTTCCTGATTATTTCGGTGCTATGAACAAGTAGCTCATGGACAGTAGGAGACATGTAGTACCAGGAATATAAATTTAGATATAAGCCTCTTGTCTCCTGAACATATGTACTGTAATGGTCCACATTAATCTCATATCCAGAAGATAAGGTACTTAAAATAATATAAAATCTCTTCAGAAGATCAACATTTAACCCAGTTAGGGATGCACTAAGGACATGATTTTTGAAAAATCGTCTGGCTGTATTTCCGTCATTAGTGTTTCCTAAACCATGTTTCGGCCGATTAATTATGAGACCCAATTCTTCCTTAAATTTCAGTTGGATTTGTATTTTCCTTTTTTTATTTCCATTTTAACTTCGTAATTTCTAATTGCCCATTTCTTTATATTCAGTCTGTAACTGATATTCATAAAAAACTCAAGTGACCTGATCCAGGCATGTAAAGGTGCTATTCCAAAGTGTGTTGTCACGCCAATCATTGTTTTTCGTGAAAAATATGTCTAAATATCTTCCAGACTTTTGCCATTTCGTTTTAATTTTTGCAACTGCTAATTTTAGATGACCCTTCAACGCAGCTGAAGACGATGGAAGAATATTATCTAATTTGAACTGCTGTAATATATTAAAATATATGGAATCCATATCTTTGGAATTTCGCCAAATATTAAATAGCTCTCTTCGTGGAATTGAAATTTCTTTTCCTGGAAAGCAAATTAGCAAATGAAGGCAGATAATTTTTTCATATTTAATTAATATAACATCTAAGTAACCTCTAACATAAATTTCGCAGAGGTACTTTTTAGTAATAGATATTTGAAGATTAAAAATGCCTTACAGTACAAAATATTAAAAAAAATTTATAAAATGGGTCAAATTATTGGAAAATTCTTTGGAGAATAGCTTACTTGTATGACGGCGGTCCATATTCACTAATTAAAAAATAATAATGAAAAAATATCTGTACGATAATGTACAATTTTCAATTGAAAAAAGTGATAGTTTCAACAAAATTTAACCTGTAGAGTCAGATACTATTTACATCATTGTTTTTCTTTCGGAATCCACCTGCTAAAAACAAAAGAACCTCTAATACTGTTCTATAAACATCTCCCCTTTACACTTAGTACAGGGGTTTCATCAATTTCGTTCATGATTTTTTTCCACCTACATTGGTCATTCGTCCCGCTGTGGTACGCTGAGATTTTAGCGTCTGGCGGTCCGCTCCCCAGCTGGAACATGCTATCTTCTTCATGAGTGTTGCTCTCTTGGTGACTTTGATTATGCTTCTCCGTATACGTTTTTTCCAGGTGAGACTGGGGTCGAGAACTATACCGAGGTAGGACGGGTTGTCTTCCTTACAGATATGTAGATTATCTTCAGGTTTAGGTCTGCTTGCTTGTTTGCAGAGAGGCGGAAGACAGTTTACTGAGTCATTGCCCATTTCTCCGTTTAATGATGTAAGGAATTTAGGGTTGTTTGGACCCTGTTCTTTGCTGCCAGTATGGATTTGGCGTGACACCTGAAAGCAAAATCATCTGCCTATAACGAGGCTTTGACATTTCTTGGAAGTTTTTGACTAATGTCATTTATTAAGGTGAGAAATAGAGTTGGCGAGAGAACTCTACCTTTTGGTACTCCATTTTTCTGCCTGCTTCTCACGGTATCTGAACAGACTAGACCTTTTTTATAAATTATATTCTATACTATTTTTACTGGGCGACTAGGTCTTAGGTAGATCTGTTTTTCCTGCAGAGAGCTTATTCTGGGGTGAGTAGATGTTTCTGTTCAAGGGTTCACATCAGCCTGTTGTTAACTAAACACTCCACTAGCTTGCCTGTACAACTCAATGAAATGTTATTTGACGAGAGTTGTTAATATCCCCTGAAGGTTTTACACCAAAGAATTATTCAATACAATATTAAATAAATTAAAAAAAGATAAAAAAAAAACACGAACAATTCAATAAAATTGAAAAAGAAGACATTGTCCAACAAACATAATACAAAAATTGTTAAATCATACAATGAAAACTTTTATCTATAGATAAAAAGCAGAAAAAGTCATCTATTTATTTTTTGCTCTGAGTAAAGGGGAGTTATGAAATAAACTCTATTTAAGATGGTTACATAAAAGGGTAAAAACGTAAGAAAATGGTGACTAACTTCCTCCTCGCGAGTGAGGCGTCCTTCAAGAAGAGGCGGAGATAATACAAGTCGATGAGAAGGTCAGCACAATACAGGACAATATCCAATATGGGGCGCTTTGTGGGGCCTGGCGGGTGGTGCGGCAGGGCTCTCACAGTCAGCCATTGGCGACGCTACACGGCCACCCGTCACTAATCAGGCCGAAATCCAAGGATTCCTTCACTTATCCGCTAATGAATTTGCATTTCATGGTGTTTACCTATGCAGCAAATATATTTCCCGAATTCTTCCGCAGCTTTTCCAAAAATAAGTAACCCCTCTCAATATAGCACCTTCAATATTGAAAGTAAACCCTCATAGCCTTTTAGGGACCACAGCTGAATTAAAAAAGTCTAAGTAATATACTATTTTACAGCTACCAGTCTGTAAGGTAGATAGATATAGATAGCTACTGCCATGTGTACTCGCATCTTTTCAGTGACTAATCATTTCTGTATACCTCATGCAAGGATGTGACAAAATACACGATTGATCACGGTGGGTAACGAAATGCATGTGTCATTTTTGTTTTTATTCGCTACTGGAAACACACCAGCTCAAAAATAAAATAAAAGATATCAAAGTTAAAGAAATCAAATCGAACAGAAAAATGCCTACGGCGAGGTCAAGGGCATAGGAGCTACTGTTGTCGTGCTATTCTGTACGAGTGAGTACGATTCATATAAGAGCTGCCGCTAGTGAAGTGGCGGGCGGTTGAAAACAAAATATGTAGAACGCGTATACGACCTACTCGAAAATGGTAGTCTACTGTAGTCTACTGCAAGATGCAGTACTGCATCTACCGTCTACTTAGACGGTACGAGTAGCTGTCCTGCAGTTACCAGCGCATAACATTCGAACACAATGTTGACAACACACAAAATTAAAATGCAAGATGCAGTACTGCATCTACCGTCTACTTAGACGGTACGAGTAGCTGTCCTGCAGTTACCAGCGCATAACATTCGAACACAATGTTGACAACACACAAAATTAAAATGCAAGATGCAGTACTGCATCTACCGTCTACTTAGACGATACGAGTAGCTGTCCTGCAGTTACCAGCGCATAACATTCGAACACAATGTTGACAACACACAAAATTAAAATGCAAGATGCAGTACTGCATCTACCGTCTACTTAGACGGTACGAGTAGCTGTCCTGCAGTTACCAGCGCATAACATTCGAACACAATGTTGACAACACACAAAATTAAAATGCAAGATGCAGTACTGCATCTACCGTCTACTTAGACGGTACGAGTAGCTGTCCTGCAGTTACCAGCGCATAACATTCGAACACAATGTTGACAACACACAAAATTAAAATGCAAGATGCAGTACTGCATCTACCGTCTACTTAGACGGTACGAGTAGCTGTCCTGCAGTTACCAGCGCATAACATTCGAACACAATGTTGACAACACACAAAATTAAAATGCAAGATGCAGTACTGCATCTACCGTCTACTTAGACGGTACGAGTAGCTGTCCTGCAGTTACCAGCGCATAACATTCGAACACAATGTTGACAACACACAAAATTAAAATGCAAGATGCAGTACTGCATCTACCGTCTACTTAGACGGTACGAGTAGCTGTCCTGCAGTTACCAGCGCATAACATTCGAACACAATGTTGACAACACACAAAATTGGTTTAGGAAATGGAAACTAAAGAATTATCAGGACAAGTAACAGCACATTGCATCAACTCTATGACACGAAACGTTCTCTCCAGCTTACAATAGGCAATCACCCGATACTGCCAACAATTATACTGCCTTATACACAGACGTTCAAAACTACCCCTCAGGTAGAAACTTAAACAATACGATTATTAACTTTTAAATGCTATAAGCTAGCCACATTCATGAAGATGCAAAAAAGACACTTCAAAATAAATACAAACGGTCCAATACCAATTTTAAGACTGAAAATTACTTATTATAATTATATATACATGTGTGTAAATATATATATATTATATATATATATATATATATATATATATATGTATGTATATATATATATATATATATATATATATATATATATATATATATATATATATATATATATATATATATATATATATATACAGACACGTATGAATAACAAACATTTGCACGGAATTCTACGATATTTAATCAAATTTATGACGGCTGAACCTCTTCAGTTGGATGATTGACTTACAATATAATATTGTACATATTAATGCCAGGAGGATTCACCACTGGTTGCTGTGATGATGATAGTGCTGTCCACACACACACACAGCTTATTTTGCGGGGCTTCGTTATTTGGTCACAGGTGACCCCAAAACGTGTATTTCCGTTGACAAATGGAAGTCTAAATTTTTCACGATCGCAATTATAATAACAAAAAAATTATTTTACGAAAGAAGGGCCAAACCTAATAAATACAACGTGGAACAAAAGAAGGAAAGTTTATTTCACTTTAAAGTGGGTGTAAGTTGAAAAATCTCTTATAATTGTAATATTTATAGAGTATTAATTGTCTTTGTATGTATTACCCAACCATGAGGTAATAATATTAAAACTTTAACTTAATCCCCCCAGAGTTCATGTAGTAGTAACGGGTTAATTGCTCATATATTCCTGAAATGTTTATGGAAAGGACTGTGTGAATAATGAGGGGAGTATTATGAGAATGGTGCGATGTTTAACGAATGAATTCTTTTATTGTGTTCATTAGGAAATCATGCATATGATTATCTGCGAAATATATCTTTGCCGGGAGGCCAAGGCCGTGCCCTGCATTGGCAATCATTATCCCTGGGAACCGAACTGCGGCTGTGAGGGTTGCGCCACGGAGCTCTCAATCCGAACCTAATTGAAGCGCAGTCACAATCAAGGCCTGGCCCCTCTACGCCGCACAGTGGGACAAATGTCAAAATTACGACGACAAAAATCGAAAAAAATATTTTCCTCAAACCAGTTAAAAATACCTTCAATACAATCTCTATTAAATATTCTACAATATAACATAAATATTTTCTTAGTTTACGACAGGATTAACCCAAGGCATAGGTCTAAAGTTGTGTTATCTTTCACACCTTGATACAGGCCAGTTGCTCTTGGAATTGGGGTGGATTAACTACCCCAGTATTATTTTCCTAAATTTAAAATCTCACTTATTTCGATATGGATATTCAAGAGTCAGGTACGTACTTTAATATACAATCATCGTTAACATATTATTTTACATAGTGTAGGTATAATAAATGTTTTATGAAATGCTATTTTTCGATTAAAAATATTGAAATGCTAACTTCAGCTAGTCCTATAAAAAAAGTTCCGCAGAGTACACCGCCTTCTCTTTATTAATTTGAAAACATACCTTATGACGAATATGAAAAAGTACGTTAATCGTCCCCCTGTTCCCCCCTTTAGTTAAATGAGTGTTTTCTTTTCAGGAAGTCGTGGTGACCGCGCCTAGAAGGAAATAAAGATTAAGAGAAGAGAATTATTTTAAGCGTTGAAAAATGAGCAGTTTTATAAATTATCATCATCAAAATGAAATGAAGAGTTAATAAAGAATATTTTAGATACATATGATGGTATGTTTCCGAGCAGGTTGTAGAACAAATAAAACTTTTAGTCAAAATATTTGTCTCTAAGGTTTTTTCAAAGTGGAGGGAAAGACTGTCAACATTTTGACTGTTAACTCAAGTACACAAGCGTGTAATTTCTGTAAGGCTACTCCAAAAGATTTTAACGATAAAGAAAAACTAAGGAACAGAGTTTTTGATGATGAAACCTTCAAATATAGGATTTCTGTATGCACATCTTAGATGCTTTGAATATTTATTATATAAAGCATATAAATTAGAATTGCAGCAGTGGCAAGCAAGAGGTGAGAATGCCAAAGAAGAAATTAAAAAAAGAAAAAGTGATATTGCTTTGGATTTCTATAAACAAATAGGCCTCGTTGTGGATCAGCCAAAGCAAGGAGGAGACAATAGCAATGACGGTAATAATGCACGAAAATTGTTTAAGAATCCTTCCCTTGTTTCCCAAATAACAGGATTAGAGAAAGGATTAATGGAAAGATTTTCAAATATATTTTCTATCATATCGTGTGGACATTATGTTAAAGAAGACATATTATTATTATACATATACATATTATTATTATTATTATTATTATATATTTGATATATTTAAAGTTTTAGTACCAAAATAGTACCTTTATAACATTACTAATCAGAATATCAAATAATATCCCAATTTATTGTTATTTTCTCCTAAATTTGGTTGGAAGATATTTCTATTATAATTGATAATAAATTAGCAAAAAGTATCTTCCTTATTCACCATAAATATTTATTTACAGCATAATTTCCACCCTCAGTTATATTAACAGGCGAATACGAGGGAGTCGGTGGACACTGCTCAGCCACCGAGCAGGTTGGGCAGGGATTGACCATCCGATCGGCGACTACCCTGCGCCTCAGCCCGCTCCTCGCTATCTCCTTTCCTGCGGCGCACATAGGGACAGATAATCAATTTACAACCACAAAAATATAAATTGGGATAATAAATTAGAAAAAAGTATCTTCCTAATTCACTATTAATATTTATTTACAGCACATGTTGACGTTTCGGGGCTGTTTCCCCATTCTCAAAACATGTACATTTTTATATCTATTAACATTTAATAATCATAACACTAGTTTAATAATTTAGATAAAATAAATTAAGTATAACTTACATAAATAATTTTTCAATCGTATGATTGATGGTCTTTTAATAAATACTAGCATTCCCCGTCGCGGCTTCGCCCGCGAGCCTTTAAAATCAATTCTGTGATCATTCTTGGTATTGATTTAATATAATGTGTTAACTGATGCTAAGGAGATTTAGTAGAATCGGAGCCTGGAGAGTTCACTGAAACCCTCGAACCAAAAAATTGCTTACTCCCCATGAAAGCTTCATTTTTCGGTTTTAAAACATGGTTTTCGACGCCCCGTAAGAGCTTTCGAGTTAAACTCGTCGTATCAAGATCTTTAAAATGGGTCCAAATTAGATATTTTTTCTCGAAGTGCAAAAATAGGTGTCCGTTAGAGTTAAACGACAATTTCGCTATTTAAACCCCTTAGGGGTCACATTTTTGAAATTCCTTTCTTAGCGGTTACCTAAAATCTAAATTCCGAACTTCAAGTTTTTATCATTAATAGGTAGTTTTTGCTCTGCATTGATTCTATCAGTCAGGACTAAGCCTCTTATATATATGGAGAAGAGATCGAAATAAACACGCACCATCCCCAATCATGGGAATCACAGTGTGCATAATTTGATTACCACTAATATTTAAATAATCAGTAGCCATATTTTACGTGTATGTCTATTTTAATAATATTGTAACGTTAAATCGATATTCAAATAAAAAACATATGGTTTAACATCTCAAAAATAGATTTCCGTTAGAGTTAAACGACAATTTCGCCATTTAAACCTCTTAGGGGTTACATTTTTGAAATTCCTTTCTTAGTGGTTACCTACATCACGTTTAAAATCTAAATTCCGAACTTCAAGTTTCTATCATTAGTAGTTTTTGCTCTGCGTTGATTCTGTCAGTCAGGACAAAGCCTCATATATATATTGAGATTATAATAAATATATCAATGTCATATGCTAAAATACACTGTTATACTTTTTATATATGTCAGCTCATATTTGTCCATTTCTAATTGACTAAAGGCTGCTGGACTCTGTCCTCTATATTTTCACCCTGTTAATACTGAATCCCTTTTCCCCCAGCTGATAATTATGTTTTTTTGTAATTATTATTTCACTATTGTTAATTTAAGTATTTTTATTTTATTTAATATGTCCTTAATATGGACATATTAAATAAAATAAAAATACTTTAATTATCAATAGTGAAACAATAATTACAAAAAATCATAATTATCACAATCAGTTGGGGGACAAGCGATTTAGTATAAACAGGGTGAAAATATAGAGGACAGAGTCCAGCAGCCTTTAGTCAATTAGAAATGGATAAATATGAGCTGACATATATAAAAAGTATAACAGTGTATTTTAGCATATGACATTGATATATTTGTTATATTTATTAAAAGACCATCAATCTTACGATTGAAAAATTATTTATGTAAGTTATACTTAATTTATTTTATCTAAATTATTAAACTAGTGCTATGATTATTAAATGTTAATAGATATAAAAATGTACAGGTTTTGAGAATGGGGAAACAGCCCCGAAACGTCAACATGTGCTGTAAATAAATATTTATGGTGAATTAGGAAGATACTTTTTGCTAATTTATTATCCCAATTTATATTTTTGTCGTTGTAAATTGATTATCTGTCCCTATGTGCGCCGCAGGAAAGGAGATAGCGAGGAACGGGCTGAGGCGCAGGGTAGTCGCCGATCAGATGGTCAATCCCTGGCGAACCTGTTCGGTGGCTGAGCAGTGTCCACCGACTCCCTCGTATTCGCCTGTTAATGTATCAGAGGGTGGAAATTATAATTGAACATATTTAAAAAATTGGGGGTGAAAGGATAGGGGAGAGCGGGGTTGGTTGGCATAGGGGGTAGGTTGGCCATTGGCTTATAGTTTCCGTCACACCTGTAGTGAAGGCCCCACCATTGTACCATGTCACCCGCTCGACCTCGGGGGTCTTGTCCTGAGTTTTCAATCCGATGCTAACAGTGTAGAGAAGAGTGAGCTTCATTGATTGATTTTACAATATTTAAGTAAATGTTTATATTTTCAGTAAATTTGGTTTAAAGGCATGGTAAAACATTTGACTCCGATTCTGTTCACATAGCCCCAAACTCCTTTGAAAAACCTAACCTTTCGATTAACCAGTTTCTTGTTCGATTGTTCTCCCCTGTTCTGGCAGCCATCTTTCATATGATCTCTCCTGTGGGGTTAGTTGGCTCTCTTGCACTGGGGTTTGTTGGCGCAGAAGCAATTCACAAAAGCAAGGTAAACATAAGCAAAGGTGAAACTACCAATTGTCTTTAGTTCCAGCAAGGAGTATGAGAGCAATTTTTGTTATGCAGAAAGTGACGACAGTCTAAACTTCTATCTTCTTCTATTGTCATTCTATTTTCCCTTAAAAGCTGTTAAAAACCGATTCAAAATTATTATACCATTGTAGTGCAGCTTTTAATAACAATAATATGTGTCAGGCAGTACTTGAATGAGATGGCTAAACAACCCCACCTTCTAGGCCAACCTGCCCCACCTTGGGGGGTTAATTGGCATACTCTGGATTGACGAATTCTTCAATTTTCTATGATCTTAGTATTAAATATTATGTGGTGAAAAAAATACCTGAAGTACTCTAATACTTCGAGTTTACAGTGGTATCAGCTCTATTGGGATTATATTAACAGGAACGACTCAACAATAAAAAAAGTGAAAACTGTTGCCAACCAACCCCGCTCTCCCCTACAATATATTTTGTATTTATATTTTTTCTTGGCTATATCTAATAAAATAAACAAAGAATACTTATCTCAATAAAACATACATCTAATAACGTAATATAAATGTTGGAGAAAATATCATCAAAGATTACCCTTTAAAAACCATATACCTTATATCACATTAGCCACTTCTCCGAATTTGGACATTTTTTACATTTGAACATAAACCCTGTAATTATAGATACAAGCTGCAAATTAAGGAAGGCTTTTAAACCAATGTTTTCTTTCACTTACCTATATATGAAACATACAGGGCGTCCCGAATTTAAATGGCAAAACTTCAGGAACTTAAAGGGGATCGAAAAACTAAGACAAAAAGTCCTTTAGAGATTTGCTCGTTTTTGCTTAGTTTTGGAGAAAATCGCAAAAAAAGAAACAAAAAAAAAATGTTATCGGTAGCGATTATCACCTTTCAAAGTTCGTCAGTAGATGTAGATCTAGGCAGTGAGATATGTAAACAATTAATGTTATCCTTTACATTCATTTATTTGTTTACATTTTGGCTTCCTTCTAGGATTATAATTCCTAAATCAGTCTTCAGTCAGTTACTCAGATATTTTTGTGTGAATAGCATCAGCCACAATGCCGCGTACATATTCTAATGTTGAATACGCTGATATGATTTTTGTGTATGGTTTCTGTAACGGTACTGCTTTAGAAGCGGTGCGGGAGTATGCGCGCCGATTTCCAAATAGAAGAGTGCCTAATCGACGAGTCTTTTCGTTAACTTTTAATAGACTACGGAGACTGGGTCATTCTTAATATGTAATGAAGGCGACCAATTCCAGGCAGCAATAAGAGCAGATTATCGGAGAAGAAATTGTGTCCAACGCCACTTCGATAACAATCCTGAGACTAGCATCCGAAGAGCATCAGCTGCATTAGGAACACCGTGGCAAGCAATATGGCGAACTTTGAAAGGTGATAATCGCTACCCATACCATCTTCAAAAAGTTCAGAATTTATTACCTCAAGATTATGTCAAGAGATTGAATTTTAGTAACTGGTTTCTTGAAAAAAATCGTGATGATAATTTATTTCAATTAAAAATTATTTGGACCGATGAAGCTACGTTTACAAGAGGAATAATTGTTAATCAAAGAAATTACCATGTATGGGCTCTTGAAAATCCCAGAGCTATTAGGGAGAATAGGTTTCAGAATGAATTTGACATTGATGTCAAAAACTTTTACTGTTGTCAAAAATCTAAATTAAAAAAATAAATATTGTCGTTTAAATCAAAATTGATATTTTTATTTTATTTTCCCTTATTATAGAAGGTTGTTTTAACAAGGCATTAAGCACATAAGTTTTTCTTTTAGATTAATTATTATCAGTTTATTTCTTATTCTATTTAATTATTTCTTATTATATTTATTATCAGTTATTATTTATAATTATAATTAATATATAATTATTATAGGTAATTATTGATACAATTAACACGTTCAGTACGGTAAAGGGTCTATAGACCCTGTATGATACTATCACATAGTGCGAGTCTCAAAAGCTTATAGTTTTCTCCATTGGCGGATCCAGGGGGAGGGGCTGTGGGGGCTGCAGTCCCTCCCTTTGGGAATAATTTCGTCATTTAAAGACTTTCCTTAAAGCAAGAAAGTAAGTTAAAGAAAAAATAATGTGCAGAACAAGTAGAATTTTAGTTGTGGTAAAGAAATATAAAGGTAAAAAAGCTGATTGGCAGATCCAAATGAAGGTCTGTGGGGCTGCAGCCCCCCCCCTTTAGGACCGCATCCCCCCCTTTACAATCGGCTGGATCCGCCCATGGTTTTCTCTAGTGCGTTACGGGGCCTATAGACCCCGTAATTATTTCAGACATAGAAATGTCCTATGAGCTTGAAAATGTTTTTTATTTGATTAAAATTTGATTTTTCATTAGTCTATTAGTTACGGAAGCTACCACAATGACAGGAAGTAGAAACTAGTAATAGTTTAGTATTTGTTGTTAATGTTTATTCGTCATATTTACACCTCATTGCTGATTAACAATTCGATTTCAACTGATTAAATTGTGTTAACTGAATTTTATATCTTCTTTACATTTTGATGACTTTCATTTATAAAATGATAAACCCATAAATTATTTAAAGTTATCAAACATAATGATAATAAAGATTGAATTATGAAATATGAATACAAAATAAAAAAATCTGGTGCGTGCGCGCAACACACAACTTTCACTTACCAACTTACTTAGATTAGAAATTAATGCGTTATTGTTAATTGCCACTTCTGAATGAACAGAACGGCTTTAATTATGAACAATGGTCTGTCATTAAAGGCGTACTCCGCATGCGTGGGCGCAACGAGTTTTATGAGTTGACTGAATATTTTTCTTTTTTTCTCCTCTTTATGTTTTTTTATTTTTATCATATCTCATATTTAGCCCTTTCTTATTTTTAGGCGTAACGAGAGACAGTTAATTCCCCCATATAAACAAAAACAAAGGTACTTTATAGGAAACAAAAAACAAAAAAGGCCCCTACCCAATTTAAGCCCTCTCAGAATATTTTAATAATGATAAAGCTTACCTGATATTAAAGAACACCTAATTTTCATTAAACATGACGAATTTGATAAAAATCGTTAAAGCCGTTTTTGAGATCATCGAAATAAAGGTAAAAATTGGAAAAAAATTATGAAATAAAGTGCCCGCTCCGTTTGAACAATTTTGATGAAATGTTGACTATCACATCTTTGGCATATACATGCATCAAATACCCTGTTTGATCAAAATCGTTAAAGCCTTTTTTGAGTAAATAAAAAAAACACGTGAAAATGATACAAAATTTATTAAGTGAAGTCCCCCCTCCGGTTGATCAATTTTTACAGTCATATCTCAGGCATACAAATACTCAGTTTAATCAAAATCGTTTGAGCCGTTTTTGAGAAAATCGAAAAAAACTTAAAAAGTTATTAAATAAAGTACCCCCTCCCTTTGAGAAATTTTGATGAAATTTTTGCTGTCTCATCGCGGGCATATACATACACTAAATACCCAATTGCAGGTTCGCACGGTTTATAGTTTTTGAGCTAGTCTGTTCACACACACACACACACACGCACGCACGCACGCACGCACGCACGCACACACACACACACACACACACACACAAACACACAAACACACACACACACACACAGACCATTTCGCGGGACTTGGTTAATTGGACTCAGGGGACCCCAAAACGTGTATTTCCGTTGAAAACCGGAAGTCGAAATTTTTCACGATCCCAATACTTCCACTTACTATATATTTCATATATAGGTAAATGAAAGTAATAAACATATGGAATGTCTGAGTGACTTCAAAAAACAAAATAAAACTATTTTTCGGTCTCAACATTTATAATAGGCAAAATAGAGTCGATCCCTGAATTAGATGGATGACCTATAATATCTTCATCATTGCATGAATTGCCACTAATACTTTCAGTGTCACTAATCGATTACGGAACATATTCTTTATCACTGTAACTACTCACTGAATCTGTATCACTATCACTTGATAAAAGATTTTTCTGTGTAAATGCTAAATTAACTATTTATCGCCCCCTAGATTCCATTGCGACTGTTCACGAAGAGAGCAGAAAAATAATAGAAACTTCTGGTCGTATAAAAAAACAAACAATGACAGGCTTGTACTAACATGAACAATAAGGACCTTGTTCTAGCATGAACAAGTTGAGACACCGTGCCGCACTATATGAAGCCAATGTTGTACAGTGCGGTACGGGGCATATAGACCCCGTACATGTTTGTATTATATTTTAGTATTAGACGACCTCCATAACAAAATAGCCGAGTCAGATTTTAAATATAAAAATAAATAAAGAAAGGAAAGCCAAAACACGTAACGAAAACTTCCCTTTTTGTTTACCCGCACTATGCGATAGTATCGTACGGTATCTATAGGCCCCGTACCGCATTAGGGAAAAGTACCAGATTTTGAGGGCCGCACTGAACGTGTTAAGGTAATAAGATAAGGTAGAGTTCGAAACACAGTAAGAATCTCGTAAATTTCCTTTTAAGCGTCAGCAGCATTAGCGAGCTCTTGGCCTCTTATTAGAGCCAACTCATTTCCGCAACTATCCCTTTCAAGCTTGCATTTACCGAGTGTTAACACTGTGTTATGAAGAATTTTAAGTGTTCTACTAATAAAAAAAAAAGTCAACTACTTAAAACATCGATGTTAACATCGACACACAACCATCGATGTACACAAAACATCGACTGCATAACATCGATGATTTGGTCAAAACATTGATGTTTCAGAAGCATCGACATCGATTTCGCATCCCTAGTTTCTATTCCAACTAATTTTAATAGTAGGTGAAAGTTATGGGTTGCGCCCATCGCATCAGATTTTTAAAATAAAAAAACGAAGAAATAACCACAAATAATGGCAGAACTTTCCTTAAACAATGACAATTATTTAAGAGTGAACTGTAGGAAAAAATTTTTTTTTCTTTTTTTTACAGCGTGAACAATAGCCGTGTTCTTAGAGAAATAAAATAACTTGAGGGATATTGTTGAAGCGACAATAAGAATTCTTCCCGAGATTTAGTTGTCAGATGTTTAATTGCAGTGTTTTATAAATTTATTTATGCCTATTCGATAAAGGGCGGGGGAATACCAAGCCCTAGCGGGCCTGGGATGCCTTCCTCTCTTGGAATTCGTCTCCATCTTTTTATATCTCGTCTACAGGTTACACTGCCTCAGTTCCTCTTTGAACTTTATCTCGATCGCTCTCAGGCCTGGGTTTTCTATAACTCATCAGTAATCTATTCCACAGATATGTACTACCCATCATTACAGCATATAGCATGTAGCCACCCTCGCAGCATCGTTTTCATATTAGTCGCTTACCTTTTACTCAATGGGAAAAATAAAAGAAAATGGTGTCAGATATGATTTTTGGATTGGTTTGGAAGTTTGGATTTGGGATAGGCCCCGAATATAATACATCAATTAACGCTCTGCAACCAATCCATGATCCACTTTGTCCAAGATTGGTTCATTATGGATGATGAAAATTTATCGGACCACAAAACGATTAGATATAATATTCAAACAGATGTTTCCTCACCCCACCAATTTGAAATAAAATATTCCACCAAAAAACATAACTGGGAAACATTCAGAGAAATGTTATTTAAACAAATTAAATTAAAATATAATCATGGGAATGGGGACGAAATTACAGTCGAAGAACTTATGATCCCTTCACTAGACACCATAGGCATTGAAGAGACCGTTGTAAAGTTTAACAGTTGTTTACGCATGACATGTAACAAACTTTTCTGTAAAAAATCACCTACAAATAAGCAAAGAATTGTGCCATGGTGGTCTGATGAACTAACTCAACTAAGGAAACAAACTAAGAAGCTTAGAAGTGTTTATCAAAATACAACCAATGACGACAGTTTAGGAGATATCAGGCGTAACGCATATGTTCAACAAAGGCTTTTGTATAAGAAAACAATAAAACTAAATAAATTAAATTCCTGGAAAGAATTCTGCAGTAGCATTGGTAGAGATAAACCATAGTCTTTTCCTTACAAATATGCCACCGATAAATTAAGATTACCTGCAATATTAAAAACAGTAGAAAAAACAGATGGTTCTCATACAACTGACTTACAGGACACCCTTAATTACTTAATCGATAAATTTCTTCCATATGACAATCGAGATAATGAGACCAAATATCACGAAAACATTAGATGCATAGCTAATTCAACTCCTGAAACTGTGCTAGATGAACCGTTGACTGATTTGGAAATTGAAGAGGCTATAAATAATCTGAATGATAAATATTCACCTGGATTTGATGGGATCACACCGATAATCATGAAACAAACTTTCAGCGCCCTCCCGAAATTTGTCTCAAAATTATATAAAAATTGCTTTATAACAGGCGTTTTTCCAAAACCATGGAAAGTTTCTAAAATTCGCATCTTCTAAAAGATCCGATGGTAAACAGTTCAGGCCAATATCCCTTATTCCCGTTGCAGGAAAAATCATGGAAAAACTAATCACCTCTCGTCTGTCACTGCACCTATCTAAAATCTTTCCGCTCAATGATAATCAATTTGGCTTTATTCCGCAAAAAAGTACTATCGGGGCTTTATATAATCTAGCTAATTCGCTACAAACGAAAATGAATGTACTAGCTGTGTCATTAGATATAAAATCTGCATTCGACCAAGCTTGGTGGCCTTCGATTCTAAAAGTATTGCACGACAAATCTTTCCCTCAAAACATTTACTTGTTAATAAAAAATTATTTAGCAGAGAGAAAAAACTACATCCAGGTAGGGGACAGAGTTTCCAGCAAGTGGCAGAGTAGAAGCACACCGCAGGGCTCATGTTGCTCTCCCCTTCTCTGGAACATTATAATGGACGACATATTTAAGATAATGGATGAAGCTGAGATCGTGTTTGCAGATGATATCCTAGTACTTTTCAAGTCAAAATACTTTTACCAGCTACAAGTTCAGTGCAATGTTGTTTTACGCAAACTGTCTACTTGGGCACAAAATAAAAAATTGGCTTTTCAACCAGAAAAAACTAAATTCGTTATATTTTCGAGAAAATGCCACATCCCTAACCTGAATATCTTATTAAAAGGAAAACAAATTTGCCAAGTAAATCAAATAAAATATCTTGGAATAACAATAGAAAGAAAATCAAAGTGGACACCCCATATCACTAACCTCAAAAACAGATTATTAAAGATCGTTCACGAGCTCTCGAAAGCGGCAGCACTTCAGTGGGGCTTGAACTCGGAAGTACTAACTACAATATACACTGCAGCTATTAAGCCAACAATGCCGTATGGCATAGATATATGGCAAAATAAACTTAATAACACTCAAGTCCAAGAACAAAGATTAATATCCATTAAAATCATTAAAGGTTATAGGACCATATCTTATGACGCGTCGTGTATACTCGCTAATATTACTCCGGTTTCCATCTTATCTAAAGAAATAGCAAACTTCTTTAAAATAAGGGTGCTGGAACAAAAAATTGCGGATTTCCCGATAACTGAAATTGACGAAAGGACTCCTTACGAATCTTGGATACACCCTAAAGATCTTACAAAGCCAGACGTGATATTTACTGAAAGGAAATCGTTTGTTAATATTTTCACAGATGGCAGCAAGGACCAAGACAAAGTAGGTGCAGCCATCGTAATATTCGAAAGGGACAGTTGATCCACACACAGGACGTTTCAAACTCGGACCAAACTGTTCAAATAATCAAGCAGAACTGTTTGCCCTTTTACCATTATACATTCAAAATTCAGGCATTAAGACATATTGCATTCATACAGACAGCCAAACCACAATACGTAAATTAAAAAACATAAACATACATGGAAACCTTGTTGAGAAAATCAGGCGAGTGTTGATCTCTTGCTGCAGCCAAGGTAAGGTTATTTCCTTTAAATGGGTGAAAGCTTACGCTGGTGTGCTAGGAAACGAGCTAGCGGATGAAGCAGCTAAGGCTGCGGGAAGGGACACAACTTTCCCGATTATCTTCAACAAGGTACCGATCAGCGCAATCAAATACCTTTTAAGAACAACAGCAAAACAGGCTTGGGGCGAAAAATGGACAACATCAACGAAAGGTCGATATACTTACGAATACATACAAACATTAACCGACAGGGCTGAACTTAAAAAGATAACATACAAACTAATACAATTTTTGACTGGACATGGTGCAGCCAAAAGTTATCTGTTCAGGTTTAAGGTAACTGTTGATAAAATCTGTACCTGTGACGGACAAAGCGAACAAACCTTCGACCACTTACTTTTTAATTGTTCCAAACTGGACAGGTACAGACATAAACTGGTCTCGGCAGTACTATTGAACGGCGACAAATGGCCGCCTTCAAAGAAGGATCCGGAAATATTTTCCGGAATTCGATGCATTTGTGGACCGGATTGACTTCTCTAAACTATGACATATGCATGCATATGAAACATGTTTATGATACATGTACATGAAACATGCATTATATGCGTTTATATATATGTTTATGTTTATTGTTTGTAGTATTTTATTTAGCACTTATATAAATAACACACATATAAAAGGAACCAGTAAAGATTATAATTGGAACAGGGTTTCGTATAATCACAATAGACAGCAAAAATAACAAATTAATCTTTTACCATAATACATATTAAATTAAATTCAGAACATAACACATGATAATATGAGATATCGTATCAGTAAGTTCTACCTGAAACAGGTTATGAAAAGCGAGCACGGAGCGGGAGGAACCTCAAACCATATTCTTAAAGTACTGCTTATTAAGACATAAAATTTAAATTTTATGAATGAGATAGATAAGGTTAATTTATAATTTTTTAATTTTGCCAATCAGGCAAAGGTAGGCAGGTAGGGCTGAAAAATAAATAAATATAATTTTTTATAATAATAAATTACATTTTTTTATTATTAGAAATCACAATTTAAATTTATTGTAGTGTGAATAGGTACACAATGATTTTGGTTATCCTTACTTATGCTAAAATAAATAAATTAGCCCGAAAAAATAGATTTGGCTGCGGGATGCTTACCCACCCTAAATATCGATAGAAAATGAAGTGTTGTGTCAATAAATCAAATTACACCTCCATGCGTTGGAAATGCATGGAACTTACAAATAATCATCTTCAACTGTAGTATAATAAGCATTTAATTTGCAATACAATAAATATTGAGGACAATAATCAAGATGAAAAATATCCTATCTTTTAAGTTGGACAAAACTACACACAATGAGCCAAATTTTATAAAGATCGGTTGAGTCGTTTCTGATTTTACCGCCGACAAAAATCGTAACACAAGATTTTTATAAATATAAAGATAAAAAATATTTTCAGTAAAAGTTAGGCCCCGCTAAACGGTTAGGTCCATCCCTCAAAAAGCTTTGACAATTGAGTTAGTGTAAGTAGAAGTAGTATGAAGTTTTTTTATTTTTTTTATTTATAATTTCTCATGAAGTTTCGGATTTCATGAATTCGAAATACTATGATGCATTATATAAAGGTATTTGTAAATAATCTCTGATTGTTGAACATGTCTGCATGATGATGATAATCGACGAATAAAGTGGCCTGATGAGGAAACGCTGACATGGATTCGGACTTTTTGATTGACATGGAAAGTACTCAATACGCCCCTCTTTCCTGGCTTGGTCCAATTATCAAAGCAGTTTAAGTAAGATCTCTAATCCAATGCCTTTTTAATCTCATATTTTTATTCATTAATAAATTTTAGCCATGTCCATATTTATTACCATACAATGAAATATTAACTTTTTTAAAAATAATATTTAATATGTTATAATATACACAAAATTATTATGAAAAGAAAAAAAATCTAATTTATATTAGTTGTTCAATCTAATTAATTGGTCAATTATGTCTACAAGATTTAATGGTAAACGTAAAGCTATTTAATGGAATCTTAATTTGTTTGGTACAAGTAATACATAATCTAGTTAAGGAGACTATATTGGCTGCCTTGTTTTCTACGTAGGACGTACCTTTGTGAGGACAATCAGGGCTGCGAGAGCTTCATAATGGACGCCCTGAGAATGACACCCTCTGTTCAGTTCAGCGTCAGATCCAGGGGCAGCCAATGAAATTGGACCCTGTTTCGTCCAAACTGATCAGCGGCCACCTTCCAAGCAATGGTCAGAACAGCAAGCTGGCTGGCCACGAGATAACTTCATAACTGGTCATCGGGCTCGCGGTTTCAAAACTGATTTCTGTCCGGGTCACGAGGCTCCAAATCACGGAATATCAATCTGGTTATTTCATCATTTTTGCATCGAATCAAATGTTACCATTCATGATTCCTTGCCATCATCATCGACCAATCAAGAAAAAAATATGCTTGATGAAACTGAAAATTGAACTGTAATTAATGATAAGGTTGTATTGGTATATTGGTATAGAGAGAGGCCTTCAAGAGATGGAGAATCATTGAGACGTCCTTAAGAGTTAGTGGAAAAAATCACACTCCATGATTTAATAAAAAAAAAAATTAGAAACGACGACATTGTGTGTAATGTGTCAAAAGAATATCGTTGGTAAATTTAAAACTTTTTGCCATTGCCCGGGACATTAAGGAGGAAAAATAATCAGACCAATTTTCGTCATAATTACATTCCTATAATCAAGATTACATACAAGAAGTCTACATTTTAACAATTTTATTGATGAAGTATTATGTTTGATGGATACTGATGCAATGCGTATTTCCACTCGGTCAGCCTGGCACCCCTATCATGAAGTTGTTTCTTCTTTCTCAAATCAAACGGGACTATCTTCATCCCTTAATAACTTCAAAGAGTGATTAATTTTAAAACACACACACACATATATATATATTTTAAAACGAGTGATCAGGGTATCCATGAAATGTTATTGAAAAAAAAAATAGCGAATATTGATATCAGACTTTCTCCAGAGTAAGACCACAAAACAAAAGAGGATCGAGACAAAGGCAAATTCAGAACTGACATTTTTGACAATATAGATGAGATGGTATCACTTTCCCAAGAAGTATTATATGAAGGGGAAAGCCACGAAGCTGCATTGTCTGAGGCCGCGCTCACCTTCCAGGGCGAGGTGTCGATAGTCGTGATGATGCTGATGAAGATTGTTCCACGTGGGGGACTCCCGGACCAACCCGAGGGGAACACCAACTCCAACACCTTGTAATCGTCCCAACGAGGCGTTCATGATTAATGACCTGGTCCGGGATATTTCTAGAAGCGATGGCTTCTACAACACAACTACCCCCTCTCTATTTGATGATGTTAAATTAGAGGCATTAACAGCCAGTAGACGGTGCGTTACTGAATTTTTTTTAGCGCTTTAGGATACTTCCTCGGTTCGTTAAAAAAGCCGCAAGATGAACCAATTTAAGAAAAGTTCCTCTACAGGTAGTTCCATAGAACATGCATTAAACATTAATCTCAAACTGCATTGGTGAAATGAAAAATCTGGTGCGATGATCGCAACACAAAACTTTCACTAACGAACTTACTTAGATTAGAAGTCGCCGTGTTTTGATACTATGTAAACGCCATTCTTCACATACTCCTCCATATTGATACGCTTATATATGTATATCTCCATAGGTTATAGAGTATTTGTATAGCGAAAATTGAATGTTCTCAGTACTTTTAAAAGATTCACTATAGCTGATTTATAATATTTTATTTTTGAAGAGAAAAGAATTTGCGAGTAGTAACGGGAGATGGACAATTTTTGTCCACCTCCTGTTACTACATGCAAAAATTGCGAGATCGGGGGAGAGGTATCAGTGAAGAGGAAGGATTGGCTCCGCTTGGAAGCGAGCTCTGTGGTGTAGTGTTTAACATACCGCGCATGTCACGCAGGAGACCCGGGTTCGACTCCCGGCGGAGCCCAATCTTTTCTCTTCAGAAATAAAATATTTAAAATTAATTTAAAAAACGTGGTTACCCACGAATAAAGATTGAATTAATATAAAATATAGCTTATTTCTTTTTTTTAAGGGATCTAATTACATGAACAGTCGAGTTTTTTTTACTGCTTGCTTGTTTTTTACTGTGAGTTGCGTTTTGTAAATATATCTTGAAGGTGAATCTATAGAAGGTGTATTTACGTCTCGTAGTAAAGTATTTGTCTCTTATGCCTTTCTGGAAATCGAGAACGATTACTCGAATTTTTTTTCACAATACTTTCCCTTATTACAGATTTCATAGGGGTCATGAACCCTCCCCAAATATTTTGTCTTTTCAATTCTTTTTTAATTTTTAAGCGAATAATGCAATTAGGTTAGTTACTATGCCTAAAATAACACTTTATGTTGTTTAGATCGCAGTCCTTCTTAATTCAAGCAAATAATCTCATTAAAAACGGTTCTTTCAGCCACGAAATTATGAGAGATGGGGGTCATGACCACCCCAAATTTCGTGCTGGATCCCCTCCTGACTGGAATGCATTATTAACTATAAAAACAAGACAAAACAATTAGTAGAACAGGAAAAACAATTTTTTTAATATAGGACATTGTTAAATAAATATTAATCTCATGATGACATTGAAAAACATGGGACATTCATTATGTCTTTGGTTGATCTAAATCTGATCACCCTGAAGTGTCAATCCCTGAGGAGACGAAAAGCAACTCGAACCAAATTCGCATGATAAAATCTCGAGTTGCAAATTAATTTGTATTTTAAATGCCAAAGGTATAATGATTTTATATCTTTATTTATTATATTCGTCACTAAAATACAACAAGGTGTGCTAGAAATACGAAATGTATTTGACTTAATAAAAAAGGTGAAAAATATTTAGTAAGGTGGGCTTGTATTATCTGGACTATCAATTATGATAGTACAAATAATAATGAATAATATGTTGTTAAATAATACCGCATAGATTAGATACGATTTTTATCTATCAGATTAGATAGATTGATCATGGATACGTAAGTAGCAATTCATTTGTTAATTCTTATTTATAAACCGGAATAAAATTTGCCCAACACTAGTAAGTTATAGTGTGTTTGAAAAAGATGGTACAAAAGCCTTTAAGTAAAAAAACTTAAATTATTTCTAAAGTGAAACAAAAAATGTATATATATTTTTGAAGTGGTTATGGTTGAGGGGTGCTGAAAAAAGAAATAACATATACAGGTAGGTTTTACATATGTAATAGCTCCGACGTTTCAACACAAATTTTAGATCCTCTTCAGAATTCTTTTGGCAAATGGTGCCAAATAGTAGTTACCACTAGCACAACTAGCCCATATAACCTAATATTTGGGTTGATCGCCTCCGCAAACATTTCCACTTAATTAATATCTATGGACAACTATCTTCCACTAATTTTGTATTTATATTTTTTCTATTAAATTTCACGTTCAATTTTTATTACATCCTTAAGACAATGATGTTTTAAAGAAAGTAAAGATTGATAAGAAATTCACAAATAAGTGTTAATAAAATTCTGCAGTATTAAGTAGCGTAGCTATTAATATATTTATAATTATTATATGCTTACTAACAATAAATTTATATTATAACTATAAATTTATTTATATCACTCGTGTTTGGGCAAAAGGACTTAAGTCATCGAATGTGAAGCTTAAACAATGATTTACCAAGCTTTATAGATCATTATAAGTTCTGTCTGATTGTATTTCATTATTCACGAATATTAAATGAAACTAAATTTTTCAACAGAGGATGTTCCTTAAAGTTAATTATGAATTTTAAGAAGACGAGACAAAAAACTTTATATGACTTAAGCCCTTTTGCCCAAACACGAATGATATAAATTGTAAATAACTTTCTTATTTCAGTGGGGGTTTCTTTTATAATATGAAAATCCCCCCAAAAATACGCACTTGTGTTGAAAAAAATGTAACAATCGTGTGATAGCCATTGTGTGGTTTTATTCTAGGACACTTAAAATCCATTTTGTAATCAGCCTCGGGCCCCTTTGAATTGAATGCTACAGTAAAAAAAATAATTTCTGAAGGTAATTTTTCTTTTTGATAACTTTTTTCATATTCTAAACATTTTTTTACTTTCACTTACCTATATATGAAATATATAGTAAGTGGAAGTATTGCGATCGTGAAAAATTTCGACTTCCGGTTTTCAACGGAAATACACGTTTTGGGGTCCCCTGAGTCGAAATAACCAAGTCCCGCGAAATGGTCTGTGTGTGTGTGTGTGTGTGTGTGAACAGACTAGCTCAAAAACTATAAACCGTGGGAACCTGAAATTGGGTATTTAGAGTAGGTATATGCCCGCGATGTGACAGCAAAAATTTCATCAAAATTGCTCAAAGGGAGGGGGTACTTTATTTAAAAAAATTTTACGTTTTTTTCGATTTTCTCAAAAACGGCTCTAACGATTTTAATTAAACTGAGTATTTGATCTATTTGTATGGCCGAGATACGACTGTAAGAATTTCATCAAAATTGATTAACCGGAGGGGGTACATTACTTAATAAATTTTGTATAATTTTCACGTGTTTTTTTTATTTTTATTTGCCTCAAAAACGGCTTTAACGATTTTGATCAAACTGGGTATTTGTTGTATGTATATGCCAAAGATGTGATAGCCAACATTTCATCAAAATTTATCAGTCGGAGGGGCACTTTATTTCATAACTTTTTTACCAGTTTTTACCTTTTTTTCGATTATCTCAAAAACTCCTTTAATGATTTTTATCAAATTCGTCATGTTTAATGAAAATTAGGTTTTCTTTAATATCAGGTAAGCTTTATCATTATTAAAATGTTCTGAGGGGGCCTTTTTTTTTGGGGGGGGGGCTTTTTTCTTTGTTTGTTTATTATAAAGTACCTTTGTTTTTGTTTACATGGAGAAATTAACTGTCTCTCGTTACGCCTAAAAATAAGAAATGGCTAAATATGAGATATGATAAAAATAAATAAAACATATAGAGAAAAAAAAAAGAAAAATATCCAGTCAACTCATAAAACACGTTGAGCCCACGTATGCGGAGTACGCCTTTAATGACAGACCATTGTTACTTTCACTTACCTATATATGAAATATATAGTAAGTGGAAGTATTGCGATCGTGAAAAATTTCGACTTCCGGTTTTCAACGGAAATACACGTTTTGGGACCCCCTGAGTCGAAATAACCAAGTCCCGCGAAATGGTCTGTGTGTGTGTGTGTGTGTGTGTGTGTGTGTGTGTCTGTGTGTGTGTGTGTGTGTGTGTGAACAGACTAGCTCAAAAACTATAAACCGTGGGAACCTGAAATTGGGTATTTAGTGTAGGTATATGCCCGCGATGTGACAGCAAAAAGTTTATCAAAATTGCTCAAAGGGAGGGGGTACTTTATTTAATAACTTTTTACGTTTTTTTCGATTTTCTCAAAAACGGCTCTAACGATTTTGATTAAACTGAGTATTTGATCTATTTATATGCCCGAGATATGACTGTAAAAATTTCATCAAAATTGATTAATCGGAGGGGGGACTTTACTTAACAAATTTTGTATCATTTTCACGTGTTTTTTTTATTTACTCAAAAACGGCTGTAACGATTTTTATCAAACTGGGTATATGATGTATGTATATGCCCGAGATACGACTGTAAAAATTTCATCAAAATTGATCAACCGGAGGGGGGACTTTACTTAATAAATTTTGTATCATTTTCACATGTTTTTTTTATTTACTCAAAAACGGTTTTAACGATTTTGATCAAACTTGGTATTTGATGTATTTATATGCCAGAGATGTGATAACCAACATTTCATCACAATTGATCAACCGGAGGGGGGACTTTACTTAGTAAATTTTGTATCATTTTCACGTGTTTTTTTTATTTACTCAAAAACGCCTCTAACGATTTTGATTAAACTGAGTATTTGATCTATTTATATGCCCGAGATATGACTGTAAAAATTTCATCAAAATTGATTAATCGGAGGGGGGACTTTACTTAACAAATTTTGTATCATTTTCACGTGTTTTTTTTATTTACTCAAAAACGGCTTTAACGATTTTTATCAAACTGGGTATATGATGTATGTATATGCCCGAGATACGACTGTAAAAATTTCATCAAAATTGATCAACCGGAGGGGGGACTTTACTTAATAAATTTTGTACTAATTTCACGTGTACATATTTTTTATTTATTTACTCAAAAACGGCTTTACCGATTTTGAAGAAACTGGGTATTTGATGTATGTATATACCAAATATGTAAAAGCCAACATTTCATCAAAATTGGTCCAACTGAGGCGGCACTTTATTTCATGACTTTTTTTTCCAATTTTTACCTTTTTTTCGATTATCTCAAAAACGGCTTTAACGATTTTTATCAAATTCGTCATGTTTAATGAAAATTCGATTTTCTTTAATGTGAGGTAAGCTTTATCATTATTAAAATTTTCTGAGGGGGCTTTTTTTTGGGGGGGGGCCTTTTTTGTTTGTTTGTTTCTTTCTTATAAAGTACCATTGTTTTTGTTTACATGGAGAAATTAACTGTCTCTCGTTACGCCTAAAAATAAGAAATGGCTAAATATGAGATATGATAAAAATAAAGAAAACATAAAGAAGAGAAAAAAAGAAAAATATTCAGTCAACTCATAAAAATCGTTGAGCCCACGCATGCGGAGTACGCCTTTAATGACAGACCATTGTTCATAATTAAAGCCGTTCTGTTCATTTGAGAAGTTTCAATTAACAAAACGCATTAATTTCTAATCTAAGTAAGTTGGTAAGTGAAAGTTGTGTGTTGCGAGCACGCACCAGATTTTTCATAATTAAAGCCATTCTGTTCATTTGAGAAGTGGCAATTAACAAAACGCATTAATTTCTAATCTAAGTAAGTTGGGAAGTGAAAGTTGTGTGTTGCGAGCACGCACCAGATTTTTTTTTTTTACTATTTATTTATTACAGTTCTTATTAAGCGACCTTGCAACTTTTCACTTTTTTTTCTTCTTTTTTTTTACTAATAGCATAAGCAGAAGATAATAAAACTACAAAACAAACAAAATATATAGAGAAGAACATTTTGAATAGGACGAGAAAAACAAAGTAATCAGAAAGCTCATGATTCATTCGTGGTGATTAATAATGCCACCTGCAAAATAAGTAATGTATTCAAACATTTTATATTCTCAAAGCTCATAACTATTTATTAGCCCTCATTCATAAAAGAGAGAACCCAAAACTGAAAAGAGGTCGAGCTACCGTTTGTTGGGACAAAAGCTAACTAACATACTTTCACAGTCAAGTATTAGTTATATGTAAGATGAATTCTAAGCCTACACTCACATACAAAAACATTTTATGTGTACTTACTTGAAAATTTCATAGCGACATCAATTAAAGTTAGAAATTCAGAATTTAAATTAGATGTTTCAAAAATCTTGTGCTACCTGTTAAACATGGTATCTAGAAAAAAGATGTCGTGGAACAGTAAATTTAAAAAAAACCGCTGTACAGTCCTAAGGACGGGGTCCTTAAGCATTTAGTACGTGCACATAAGTGTAGTTGTGGTCCGCCGATTACAAATTACAAAATTAGTTGCAGTTCCAACTAATATATTTATATATAGGACTGTAATTTGTAATTAAACTACTTTTTGCCCAACGATGTCGTCCTTAAGCATTTAGTACATTCACATAATATTTGTTATGTAGATCTGATATTAAAAAAACCAAAACAAAAAAAGTATAGTTTCTTATACATAGTTAATTCTATTTTCAAAAAGAGCAAAATACTGATATCCATTATATTACTTAACGTTATAAAAGTTTATAAAACTGATTTCAGCTTTCATTAACCGTTCATAATTTTTATGACAACATCATACATAATGAGTATAACTGAATTTACTACGTCTTACTTCAATTTTTGATAGAAATACTACAACCCTAGGGTTTTGAATAAGTGGAGGCAGTTTATGGGACGGAGGAGTTCTCACGGGGCTCCGGAGACGGGCATATTCTTCCATCCCATAAAGACTGGAGGCTGGTAAAGGTTAGAGGAATTGATAGATAGGGGCCGGTGCGAGCTAGCCCTGGCAGAACTGGTTCTCAGTCACGACTCAGCTGGGGCTAGATAAGGACATCCACGACCGCGCTGGGCATTGCTACGTGCTGTCCCCGCTCTTCCCACGTCGTCGGGGAATTTTTTGTCCACACTAACTCTTCCACTTGTTTATTATGTGCACGAAAATTCCAGCATGCCTGGTGACCCCGGCATTAAGGAAACTCTGGGTGGATAATTGGAGGGAGCCTAGCACCAGGTGGTAAACCCGAATCGCAGGCACGTTTTTTCAAGCTGATAATCCTCCACGGTTAGAGAAATTTCTTAGATTGCAATCTTCTCGGGATCAATCCATTTAGTATATTTTTGTTAAAAATTTAATAAACGAAAAAAAGTCGTGTTTGTGCGTTGAGGGAGGTGTCGTTCCTGCCAGGCCATATTACGGAATTTAGCGCCCTCCAGGACTCTGAAAATCTATCGATGTCCAGAAAAATAGAACAACTAAATCTGATTATACAAATTAACTGCTAATTGTCATTACATAGCAAACTGGAGAAAATGAATCAAGACAGTGTCTTACTTAAAATAAAAACATAATAAAAAGAATCATTAGAAAATATATTTAATTCCAACGTTTAATTCCTATAAAGGGGAATATAATTTTGAAATTATTTGCTTCAACCTCCGACAGTGTTTAAGGTGCTTCTACAGCGAAAAATTACTTAAGGAAAATTTACTACAATTGCTGCCATAAACTAGACAGTGCAAGAATAAATTACTAAAACATTAATCGCAGAATTAATCACGTTTTTACCTGTTTTTAATATCGGGAAGGAATGTAACTAGTATTCTTAATTTAAACACAAACCAACACAGCAATGCTTTAGCAATGTAGGTAAATAAAATGAATCGGGACCTTGAATAGACAGAAGCAGCATGGAATCTTGGCTATAAGAAACATTCCAACAAAGATAGGGTTAGCTAAACAACACTGAAGATGGAAGGTTCTAAAAGGTTTAGTCGCTGAAACCTTGACTAATAATAGTTCAACTCAACTCATCAGGTAAAAAGAAGTATAAAGTTTATTTCAATGTATTTGGGGGGGGGGGGACGTTCTTATTTATTTTTAGACGATTATTCGAAGGAAAACTTCGTATTTTTGTTATTTTACAAAAGAGAGAAGACTGCTTTAAATTTAACACAAATTCTTTTTAACATAAGCAAGGAGAATTACGATGATTCAGCATAACACATACAGAGTATATATAATACTTGACTGACATGAAAACAAAACAATATTCTTGGATATGACGGTGAGAAAAATTTCACTAGATTTTTATGTTGCCAAACTGTAAGTATGTCAATTCATTTATTAAATTTAATAGTTTATTTAAAAAAAGTAATTTTTATTTAATTTTTTCTCAAGAGAAAGAGTGGATGGCCGGGATTCCATCGAGGCCAGAAACTTCCGCATTTCTAGTGCGGTGCGCTAACTACACAAAACAGCCCCATAACCTTATATTTTTACTGGCATGGACCCCAGTCCCGCCGTTTTCGCTAGTTTACAACACGTTAATCGTGGAAAGGACAATTATACCAATAGTAGGATGTAATTAACAGTCATTATTTATAAAATTTTATTACTTATCACTTCTAAATGTTTTTGTCTAAAGAGAAAAGTTTGGTCAGAGCTGGAATTCGTATACGGGTATCCCACATGACTAGTGCGGTATGCTAATAACTACGAACCCACTATAAATAAGTGTTTAATAATCCATGACTATACCTGTCCATTAGATCTGACCATTTGGACAAGTGTTATCCCCGATTACTACGCTGCAAAATAGCTATCTATATCTTTCTTTAGATCAAACACGTTTTTTGGTAGAAGTATGAGTTAACTGCCAATGGCTGATTGAAACCGATTCAATTGAATACAGTACCTAATATTTTAGTAAATAAGTGACCTCTTTTCAAACGTTATATATATATATATTTTTTTATACAAACAAAAGCTACACAGATAAAATATTTAGAATAATATTAGTCAAATTTAGTATTTATATGGGCTATTTTCAATGTTGCTATTTTATGAATTTCTTCACTAAGTTTGAAACTTAAGTAAGAATCCGGCAGAAGGCTCCCTCGGGGAATGGGGATTATTCTAGAACCAGAAGCTAAGCTTGGCCATATCAGCACGACAGATTGGCAGGCCTCTATAAGGGGAGAGCTACCGGTCCATGTCTCCATCCCGCCGCCCAGGAGAAAAACTCAACCAGATGGCTTATCCTTAATTCACTTTCTTCACGAAACTCATCCTTTAAGAGCCCTTTATTTTTACCTTTATAGACCTTTTATTTTTACATCTATACAAGGTAAAGAAGCTGAAGAACTGACACCGGCTAAGGCGGATAATTCCACCCCTCTAAAGCTATTTAGAAAGCTAGCCATCTGCATTAGTCTGATACAATACAGACGGTAGAGCAATTGTATTGTATATCAGATCCTTAGCAGGAGAAAGGGAAACAAAAAATCACGTTTTTTTCGTATTTTTTTCTTTTTTTTCCTCTAAGATTTTAGCGAAATCCTACGTAGATGTTGTTCGGTTACTGTACTTACTTATATGTCACGTTTATACTTACTTATATGTCAGATTTTGGATGCAATAAAATAGAAATGACTAATATAACACCCTTTCAAGATTAAAGACAATTGCAGTAATATATTATTTCATTCAAAACCTATCCAGATATAATAAATATCAATGAAATAAGTAGGTAAAGGTACTGATAGTTCTACTATTGATAGTATCAGCGAAATTTTATTTTTATGAAGTATATTCAGATTGGAGGTCTAGCAGTTGCAAGATTCTCAGCTGAGGCGATATGTGCCTCCGATTAAAGCGTCTTCCCAACTGCTATACAATACTGGAAAGGGCTGTTGAGGGAGAAACGCTGGTATCTCTTGTAGGCGTGCTTTCCGCTTCAGAAGAGGAGGAACAAGGCTGGTTGATAGATCCATATATATATATATTTCAACAACAGCCCTTTCCAGTAATGAAAACTCATAACCATTTATCTTAAAGTAAGTCTACCATTAACATGATTTTTTTTTTTTTTTTTTGCAAACCTCAAACTTCTTTCTTGTAGCTGATAGAAAGCTACCTAACAATCGTCAATCCCCTAGGAGCATCTCCATTCTGATCGTTTAAACATCATTATTATCAGTCTAAAAATGACTCCTTCATTAAGTGTTATTGAAAATCTGCTAATAGCATTCTCCTTAACTAAACCAAAGTTGACCATGAAAGGTATTTTTAGGTACATGTAAATTTAACACAATCGTATGAAACAATTTTTTTTTTTTTTTTTTTTTTTTTTTTTTTTTTTTTTTTTCACTTTTATTTTTTAATCCGCACCTGTTAAATACAAACATTAACAATCAGCAGATGTGCTGGCATATAAAATAAAACAGAACAAAATGGCTTGATAGGCATGAGGAAAAGCAGTACCCAGCGGCACCCCTTCCGCGGCTTTAATTTACTTACGTGCTTGATTCCTTACGTAAGTAGGTCTCTCATCCAGACCCTTTTCAATCGTCTTCTGGTGTTCTCTGGCATGCCAATTGTGGCCATTTCTTTTATTAATTTGTTGGTATGTTCCTTAAACTTATCGTGAAATCGTTTGTAGTACGTCCGTATGTGTTCAATGACTGTAGGAATTTGTAAATCAGTATGTAAAGTCTTGTTATTTATGTACAATGGAGCTTGGGTAATTAGTCGTAGTATCTTGGACTGAAAGGTTTGGATTCTATTCAGGTGTGATTGTTTTGCAATGCCGTATATTTGTATTCCGTAAGTCCAGACAGGTTTTAATAGGTATGTGTAAATATTTAATTTCTGTCTGGCTTTTAATTTGGAATTTCGTCTGAAGAGTGAGTAAAGTAGTTTTAGTCGTATATTTAACGAAGCACGTTTTTTTTTGGACATGTGGACCCCATGTCATTCTCCTATCAAATGTGAGTCCAAGGTATTGTACTCTGTCCGTTTGTGGGATCGGTATATTGTTTAAGTAGACAGGTGGACATGTTTCTTTTCGTAGAGTAAATGTGATGTGTTGAGACTTTTGATAATTTATTTGAGTCTTCCAAAGTTTACACCAATCATGTAATTGTAGTAAGTGATGTTGTAAGTCAAGTGAAGCTTGTGTTGCATTTTCGTGTCTTGTAATGATAGCTGTGTCATCTGCGTAGGTAGCCGTAAGAGTGTTTGAAGTTTGTGGTATGTCATGGGTGTATGTGATGTATAATAGTGGGGCAAGTATTGATCCCTGAGGTACACCAGCGAGAATTGGTCGAATAGAGGAAAGGCCTGAGCCGTGTCTTACTGAAAAAGATCTGTCTGAAAGAAAAGAATGAAGAATTAGATAGTATGTGGGTGGGAGTACGTTCTTTAGCTTGAAGAGAAGCCCCTGGTGCCAGACTTTGTCGAACGCTTGGGCGACATCCAGAAATACTCCAGTTGCATATAATTTACGCTCTAGTGCTGTCGAAATGTAGTCGGTTACCCTGTGTAGTTGTTGTGATGTTGAGTGTAATTTTCGAAATCCAAATTGGTGGTCAGGGATTATTTGTCTGTCAGTTAGTATTTGTAATAGTCGTGGATACAATAAATTTTCGAATATTTTAGAACATACTGGAAGCAAACTAATTGGTCTATAAGAGGAAGGACAGTTTGAGTCTTTGTCAGGCTTTTTAATCATAGTGATGCAAGAGTATTTCCACTGAACAGGGAATTTGGTGGTCCTGAGAATGCAGTTAAAGATTGTGGTAAGAAAAACTAGAGCTTTCCTGGGCATTTGCTGGAGCGCCTCAGCGTTTATCAAGTCATATCCAGGGGCTTTTCTTTTCGGCAACTGTCTAATTTCTTGAGCGACTTGTGATGGTGTAAAAGGAGGTGGTGGTAGTGTGAGCTGTAGTGGTATGTCTAAACTATTGTGTATGAAGGCCTCGTGTTCTGAGTTAGTGGAGTCCGTATGTGGTTTAAAAACAGACGAAAGGTAGTCAGCAAACAGTTCAGACCTTTCCTCGTCCGAAACAGCCCAGGAGCCATCCTCTCTGCGGAGTGGTGCTGACACCTCACGATGCTTTAAGAGATTCTTGGTGTGCCTCCATAAACTTCCATCGTCTGTCGTTAAGTTGCTAATGTAATTGTCATAGTTTGTGCTTTTGAATTTTTGGATCTGTCTTTTAAGTTCGTTATTTAGTTTATTGAAAATCTGTCTGTCTGAAGGAAGTCTATTCGTCTGCCATACTTTACGAGCTCTCCTCTTTGCTCTGATCAGGTCTCTTATATAAGAAGGGTAATGAGGCAAGTTCTGTGCTTTCTGTGGCCTTGGTGTTGAAGAGGTCCAAGCTGCTTCTTGAATACTTGTCGTGAAAGTTTCGACAGCCTCTTCTAGTTCATATTGGTTTTTGATCGATAGTGGGACAGAGAGTTTTGAGTTCAAATGATCTCTATAAGCGTCCCAGTCCATGCAACCTTTTATGAGCTTCGGTCTGCTTCGTGTTTCAGAGGGCTCGTCGAAGAGGACCATGTGCACTGAGGAGTGATCAGAGCAAAGATCAGAGCTTGTACTGACGGTAAATGGTACTGTTCTCAGTCCTTTGGTAATGAAGAAATCTAGTAAGTCGGGTGATTTTCGTCTGGAAGTGGGCCAATAGGTCGGTGAATTCGGAGTTATGGTGTCTAATGAAAGTTCATGAAGGGTGGACCATAGATTTCTGCCTCTTGGCGTACACAGTCTCGACCCCCAGCATTGATGTTTGGCATTATAGTCACCACCTGCGATGAAGCATCTGCCGAGGCGTTTGAAAAATTCAGAAAACATCGTGCGTGTAAGCTTGTACCTAGGGGGACAGTAAACTGAAGCAAATGTTATGTTGTGGTAGGTCGTGTATAATGTAATGCCTGTGGATTGAATGTCAGGAGTAATGGGTAGATGTATAGGATTGTGTTTAAGTGAACTCTTAACGAGTATCGCTGTTCCTCCATGGGCAGTTTTATCTGGGTGGTCGGTTCTATAAATAGTATAATCTGAAATATAAAGTTTTGAGCGTGGTGTCAGGTGTGTTTCAGTAATAAGTGCTATGTCAATCCGTTTTTCGTGTAGGTATAAGTCAAGTTCAGTGCTGTGCTGAGCCAATCCGTTAGCATTCCATAGGAGAACTGACAGGGAGCCTACAGTCAGGTGTTCACGGGGCATAAGTAGGGCACCAGACCTGCGTAACCTGTGATAGTTGCTGAAGAAGATTGAAAAGGGGCTGGATTAAATTATTTAAACCGTTTATAATATTAAATAACTGGGTAGAGCCATTATCAACCGTAGGTACCGGCTGGGCAATGCCTCTCCTCATACCTGAACATGATTGCATGGTCTCGGGTCCTGCTCTGGGAACTGATGGGCTGTGTTGCTGCTGTGGCTCGGGAATGATGTGCGGTGTCGTTTGGTTGTGGCGCTGTCTGATCGGGGGGAACTCATGCATGCCTGGAGGTCCCTGAGCTGGCTCTGCCGCTGGAGGATGCTGATGGAGATGGTTTCTTGCCCTACGTTGAGCCCTGAGCAATTTCAGTGTCTGGCAGCCTCGGTAATTTGCTGGGTGCTCACCGGCACAGTTGGCACACTTTGCGGGCGTGTTTCTAGTTTTTAGACATGAGCTACTTTCATGAAACTCCCCGCATTTCACGCAACGTGGTCGATGATTGCAATATGTTCTAGTGTGCCCATATTGCTGGCACCGCACACATTGAGGAATATTTTTCTTTTTCCTTGGTTCCTCGATTTTTATACGAGAATAATATAGGAATTCTAATTTAAAAATGTCATCTCGGAATGTTTCTTTAGTTATGTCCACAAAGAACATAGGAAGAGGTTGCTTGAATCGCGAGATGACATTAACTACGTTTGTGACTTCATAACCTAGTTTGCTGAACTCTTCTTTAATAATGTTGATAGGTGTTGCATGGTGCAGATGTTTTAGAACAATCCTTGGGCATCTATCTTGTGGTAACTGGTAGGTATGAAAGTCTGCACCTTTATTTCGCAGGCTTGAATTGAGTTTTCGATAGGTTTCAGGAGATTTAGGGTATACAGTAACACCTTTAATGGTAGTTTTGGTTATAAATGAGTTTGGACCGGATTCATTTTCGAGAAAAGAGATGAGTGCTTGGTAGTTTTCAACGCCATTAATAAAAATTGGTGGAATTTTATCATTTTGTGGGGTTCTTTCTGGTTCCTGAGTTTGAGAACTGCTAGGTTGGGTTAGGGTGGCAAAACGGTTATATGTTGGAATGACATTTTCTGATGGCCTTTTTTGTTCTCTTGGGTTGCTGGCATCTGACATTGGTCTTTTACGGCTAATTACAAGCTCCCAGGAACCTACGGCATTATTTTCGTCACAATTGTTAGTGTCCATGTGGCTTACCTCATGTTGGGATGATTCCACCATCGTAGATGGCGAAATCTCCTCAATCTTATTTTGTGTTTTGTCCTCGATGATGTAATTTTCTTGAGAAAACACTTTTTCGGTAAATATGAAAGGTTTTAACACTAAATTAACGATTTTTCACACAACTAAAACAAACTAACCTTTTCTCTTCATTAACATCAACAGCTGTGTCATGAAACAATTTAAATGATACTTTTAACATCCCCTTTGTATTATATTCTAAACTATCCCTATATTATTTATATTAGTCAACAAACATTGAAAATTAGTTCTGACCTCACGGAAAACATTGGGAAAGGTAATAAATAACAAGTCATAAAAATATTCTATGAAGCTATTAATTTCTTTATGTTTCAGGACAGATCGTTAAACCAGAATTGTTGTATAGATGTTAATCTAAACATTATAGATGAAAGCTGTAACATTTTAGACAGTTGAAAAAGAAAAAGACCTGAAAAAACATCTATAAAATATTCATGGAAAGAAACTTGGAATGTCGAGCAAGATCTGATCCCTGGATAAAGAAATGCCAGCCAGTGGTTTCAGTTACCACTCGCTGACAGAGGGCTGATTTTTATATTTCGTTTCGTTAACGTTTAATACGAACTGTTTTATATCTCAATATAGGTACATAATACTATCTGATAATTTTTTTTTTTATATTAAAAAGTCTTAACAGATGTTCAAATGATTCTGAAGACAGAAAACAAATTTTTCAAGTACAAGATCTAAGCCAATTTTGATTATTGTAAAGATTCTTGTTTATTCCTATCTGAAAGTAGTAGCAGAAGTTATTAGCATCTTTCATTAAATATCATAAAACCGAAACTAAAATAAAATCGAAAAAAAGTCAGACATGTTTTCATGGGATTACAACTTCTTAACTCGTTGAACCAAAAAATAGTTTTTATAACTGGAAAACGTGCAGATATCAATAAGCTTAGTGTAGATCAATAAGTGTAGATATCTAAGCCAATTTTGATTATTGTAAAGATTCTTGTTTATTCCTATCTGAAAGTAGTAGCAGAAGTTATTAGCATCTTTCATTAAATATCATAAAACCGAAACTAAAATAAAATCGAAAAAAAGTCAGACATGTTTTCATGGGATTACAACTTCTTAACTCGTTGAACCAAAAAATAGTTTTTATAACTGGAAAACGTGTAGATATCAATAAGCTTCAAAATTATACTAAGTTCATCTAATTTGATGAAAATGTGGCAAAAAAATAAAATAAATAAGACGGGGATAGGAACAGTTTTAAGAAGATTTAATTATATATATATATATATATATATATATATATATATATATATATATATATATATTCATTATTAAGCGTTCAAATTTCGTCGAACATTTAAAAAAAAAAAAAAATATCGGATACTGATTTTTGCCATTAAACCGTATGAATAGATCTTATTAGCGTTGACTAATTCTAAATCGATGGACAAATGTTACGCAAATTATAATAACTAGGTTTTCAACTGTTTAAATATAACAGTTAACTGATAATATAACTGTTTCAACTACAGTTACTCCCTACGAAGATACCGCCTCCATGCTTCTTTTTAGCCAGGTAACACATTTTGGGCTAAATTAGACTTAACCATTAGTTCACTGGGATGACAGATATATAGGTAGGTATATATATTACAATGTTTTGAAATTATTTAATTTTTGTCATAATGACAAATATGTATTGGAAAATCCATTAAATACATGCATGGAACATGGAATGGAAAAACAACCAGCGCTCTCTCAAAAAGGTGAGCTGATTCTTTGACTCTTAGCCTTGGCATTCATAGTCCTCTGTCGAACGATCAATCAATGGCAGGGAGGGGTGCGCCATAATGACCAGCACTGGCTTCGTAATTATGTAACAATCAATATAAATATCTCTTTGTTTCATTTTATCAGTCATCTTTTACCACCTGACGGATTGGTGGTGCAAAAAAACCATGATGAAACACCTTTTTACGTTGTTTACGAATTCGTTAAGCCAGCCTTCCCTACTGGAAATGGTAGCGTTACTTTTATCGAAATAAATGTTTCCAGATAAGCCATACTGTGTGAAGGCGTAAATACATACAAATAAACTTCACCACAGGGGACCGTCCATTTCAAGTTAGTAGTTTGAATTATTATTATAGTTTCTGGATTCATAGATTATTTTGGTTTACAAAAATAACTATTTTATTATGTAAAACTAAGCTTTCCAATTATCGTATGAACATATTTCTGATTATATATATATATATATATATATATATATATATATATATATATATATTTATTTTTTCTCAGGTGTGTTGTATCCACTTCAGCAACACAACAAATTAAATAAATAAAATAGGACAAAAAGAATCGGTGATTTATTTATTATAATATCACATTGTTGATAATATTTTATTTATTTCTAGAAAAACCATCCATAATCCAATGCCTTTTCTTAACCGATGAAATTTATATGACGTTTATCGAGTCTGTACTGGGTTGACATCACTATACCATATATACCATGAGATTCCGGCATTCTAGTCTTCGAATGCTAAAAATGAATAATTTTATAATTAAGACTTATAGATGAACCTCATATCTGAAATAGTTCCACTGTTTATATCCCCATTCTAGTATCGCCTGTGTGTCAGGTCCTAACCCCTATCATTGCCTGAATTACCCCATTTTAGTGAATATCTTTTTAAGGTTGTAAGGGAAATACAAATTTTATATAGACTATTTTATAAAAATATAAAGTATTTTTAATTGTACATATAAATTTATAAATAACTAAAAATTGGGATTTCGGGTTGGATAAATTGATTACAACTCAATGAAAAAGGCTCTGTTACTGTTTTATATTAGGTAAACTCATTAACGAAAATAATGAACGGTAAAGATAAAATCCGTAGTTCTTAGTCCTGTTTTCATTGCGAAAGAGAAGATTTTTAAACAAAATTTTCTAAATGGAATTTAAATTAACACATTCCACAGCCATAAAATACAAGTAGTTCACAAATAGTACTTTTATTAAGGAAATATTTAAGACTTTATAAAATATTCTGAAAATGCTAATATTTGCTCAAGATGTTCTGATGCATTATGAATTGTAGAATTCTTTTTAACTAAACTAATAAATAAAAGTACGTGTTCCAACACCCTACTGTGCTTTTTTAAAAAAGTATGTTTGAATTTAAATAAACTGTTTAGATAAATAACTAATTTTAATTCTACCTACAAACTTTTTGACCATATTTGAAAATTTTAGGAACACTGCAAGCATCTATAAATATAATATATTCCTTTTTTTGATAAGTAATATGGTTGTCTAGTAGTAAAATTGGACCAAAAGCCGAGTATTGAGTCTATGCTAATATCGTTCAGTTTAGTTTTAGTTTTTAAGGGACAATCAATGATATACAAAATATAACGTAATTATTTGTTTTTATTTTACGTTTTATTAACATAAATGGAGACCCTTTTATTTGTTTATAAAAACAAATATTTGACAATTTAAATGAGAAGAGAAGCCAGGGCGTCCTTAGGATTTCTTCTAGGGAGAGCCGGCTGGTAAAATTCTTATGGCTGGAGGAGGGAATCGAGTTATGCTGGTTATGTAAGGCTAAATTCATTGTTAAAATAGAACATTTTTAAAATTAAAATATTTGTTTACATAATGTTTAATAAATAAAGTACTTAAATGATTACGGATTTATTTTATTTGTAGTTTTTGTTTCTCGAAATTTCTAGCTTGGCAGAATTAGGTCGAAATTATTTCCCGTTTAATTCCGAACTAAGTAAAAAATGAACAACTAACCCTATGAAAATCAAGTTGAATCGAAAACTAAAGGAATATTTGTTTCAGCTTGCAATTATTTTTACAACGAAACTATCTGAAATCATGTTTGTTGGCTCTCATTTCAGAGGTTTTCACAGGCTATCATTCAACTTTATTGAATGAATTAAGGGAAAGGTTTGATTCGAAAATTACAAGATTGATTGAAGAAGTATTTAAAATATAAGAATCTGTTATTTGATATTTCTGAAAAGAAAAAAAAAATAGTTATTCGATTCTACACAGTTCTCTTTCAAATGCTTCTAAACACTACATGGTGATAGTGTCCAGGAGTTAAGAATCGTTTGATTTAGGTATTAGACATTTTTTTACGTAACATGTTCTTCTGGTGAATAATTATGTTAAATAAAATTTAGCAAAAAGATTAGTGGGTTGAATTAAAAGATAATTATGCCCCAGAATGTTCAGTTTCTTCGGATAATTTCATAAATAGGCTAAAAAAAAGCGTATAATAATTTGAATAATGTAAAAGAGTGATAAATTCAGTCATAATTTGATTTTATAATTATGATTATTAAATCAACACATTAGAAAATAAAATAAAAGTTTAATACAATCGACTTTTTTATTATTTCGGAAAAAACCGTCGCAACTCGGGAAGCAAACTATACTCTTACCATTTGCAGCATGATGGTAGTATTTTTTCAGTAATTTTTAGAAGATGTCATGATGAAATACATCATTATTGAATATATTTCTTAAAGGTAGATTATAAGTGACAAATCTAATATCACGGCTGGCTGTTTATCAAATGTAACCCCAAATCACTTTAATACATAATTGTTTCGATATCAATTTTTAAAATGATGGTGATGATGTTTTTCTCTAAAGGTTACTAAAGAGTTTTATGCTTTTTGCACATTTTAAATTGAATTTTATAATGCAGCGATGTCACCAAACATATCCAAGTCCAAGACACCACTCATTATGTTTGCTCATTAATTTATTTTACTTAATGATGTTGAAAACCTCTTGAACAATTGATGTGAATTTAAAAAAAATCTGGTGCGTGCGCGCAACACACAACTTTCACTTACCAACTTACTTAGATAAGAAATTGACGTGTTTTGTTAGATATCATTTCCCAAAATCACACATTTTTCTACATTCATATCTTATTTTTATTAATCGTTAAAGCCGTTTTTGAGTAAATAAAAAACCCCGTGAAAATGATACAAAATTTATTAAGTAAAGTCCCCCCTTCGGTAGATCAATGTTGATGAAATGTTGGCTATCACATATTTGGCATATACATACATCAAATACCCAGTTTGGTCACAATCGTGAAAGCCGTTTTTGAGTAAATAAAAAAAGCACGTAAAAATGATACAAAATTTATTAAATAAAGTGCCCCCTGCGGTTGATCAATTTTGATGAAATTTTTACAGACATATCTCGGGCATATAAGTAGATGAAATACTCAGTTTAATCAAAATCGTTTGAGCAGTTTTTGAGAAAATCAAAAAAACACGTGAAAATGTTACAAAATTTATTAAGTAAAGTCCCCCCTCCGGTTAATCAATTTTGATGAAATTTTTACAGTCATATCTCGGGCATATAAATACATCAAATACCCAGTTTGATCAAAATCATTAAAGCCGATTTAGAGTAAATAAAAAAAACACGTGAAAATGTTACAAAATTTATTAAGTAAAGTCCCCCCTCCGGTTAATCAATTTTGATGAAATTTTTACAGTCATATCTTGGGCATATAAATAGATGAAATACTCAGTTTAATCAAAATCGTTAGAGCCGTTTTTGAGAAAATCGAAAAAAACCTATAAAGTTATTAAATAAAGTACCCCCTCCCTTTGAGCAATTTTGATGAAATTTTTGCTGTCACATCGCGGGCATATACTTACTCTAAATACCCAATTTCAGGTTCACACGGTTTATAGTTCTTGAGCTAGTCTGTTCACATACACACACACACACACACACACACACACACAGACACACACACACACAGACCATTTCGCGGGACTTGGTCATTTCGACTCAGGGGACCCCAAAACGTGTATTTCCGTTGAAAACCGGAAGTCGAAATTTTTCACGATCGCAATACTTCCACTTACTATATATTACATATATAGGTAAGTGAAAGTAAAAAAGATCTAAAAGAAAGAATATAAAAAATTCAATAAAAATGAAAAATTTATTAATTCCTCAGGATTATTATCAGCAGGATCATGATGATTCAAATAATGGAATACTTTATTAAAAACATTTCAGCAGTTTTCTAATCGAGTTATAGGTACCGCTTGCTTTTGGTGTAGGGATTATAATACAGAAACGTATTATTTTGATGATATTTTCTTTTATAAAATTTGATATTTTATTAAATTTCTGCTAATTATTTGATCATTACTTAGAGTATCAAATGTTCATTTATTTTCAAGAAGCTAATTCAATGATTTTAATTTATGTTAATTAAAAATATGTTGTATTCGTGTCAACCGGTATTTTATTAAGGTAACCAATTTCCAGCATCTGAAAGTCCCTATCCAGGACCTGTCTTTAGGGATTAGATTCAATGGTCATTGCGAAGTAGCTGTTGGCCTCGCCGCGGCTTGAAATACTGGATCATGAGTTTCTCAACGAAAACAAAATATATAAAACATAAATATAATCTATTTAACCTTACTTGTTCTTTGGCACTTTTACTAAATTAAGTGACGAGTTTTTGGGACGTTTTTGAAAGCATGCATTTAGAATATGATTTGATACGAAACACCAAAAATCTATAACTCCTGACTAAATGACAATATTTGAATAATTCTTTTTTCATTAAAAATGGATTCCCTTTATCAGTGAGAATAAAAAAAATAAAAATACCATCGCTCAAAGTATTTCAAATTAAGTTTTAAATGAATTCTTTCTTCACTTAAATAAAATAGTTTATTCGGTAAAGGGTTATACATAGGGAATGAAATGAGTCAGGATTATTATCTGTTGAGCGTTCTGCTTATATACATGTATCTTTCAGGCATTTGCTCCTTTTAAATGATTTTAAAATAATAATTATCTAAATGAGAAAAAAAAATTAAATTACAAATACACTATTTTTTAGAAATTTTAACGGAATAAAACATTGTCACATAATTCAACGAGAAGTATAAAAAAATTGAATTTATTTTAAGGAAAATCTATGCTCATCTCTCTGATATTATTTTTTTCCCTATTCAGCTTTAGGTACTTTTTAAATTATGCACCGAACAAATTTTATAAATAAGAAGATTTATCGTTTTAATGTCATCCACGATGAATATGTAATTGATGAAAAGAAAGTACTTAAATTGATATAACTTCTATTATTGGCAATAGTTGGTTCTGATTTTTTTCTTACTGGTAGGGGTGAAGGGTGGTAAAATACAATAATAGAATTAGATCGATCAAATGCGATCGATCGGATATATATTGATTTTAAGATTTGAATCCCTATATTTGTACTTTCATTATATTTTCGGACTCGACTTAGACTAAATCATAAAACATACTTATCTTTGAATTATAGGACAATATTTTTATATTTCACTTACCTACATATGAAATATATAGTAAGTGGAAGTATTGCGATCGTGAAAAATTTCGACTTCCGTTTTTCAACGGAAATACACGTTTTGGGGTCCCCTGAGTCCAAATGACCAAGTCCCGCGAAATGGTCTGTGTGTGTGTGTGTGTGTGTATGTGTGAACGGACTAGCTCAAAAACTATAAACAGTGAGAACCTGAAATTGGGTATTTAGTGTAGGTATATGCCCGCGATGTGACAGCAAAAATTTCATCAAAATTGGTCAAAGGGAGGGGGTACTTTATATAATAACGTTTTAAGTTTTTTTTTTCGATTTTCTCAAAAACGGCTCTAACGATTTTGATTAAACTGGGTATTTGATGTATGTATATGCCATAAATGTGATAGCCAACATTTCATCAAAATTGGTCAAACTGAGGGGGCACTTTATTTCATAACTTTTTTTGCAATTTTTACCTTTTTTTCGATTATCTCAAAAACGGCTTTAACGATTTTCATCAAAGTCGTCACGTTTAATGAAAATGAGGTGTTCTTTAATATCAGGTAAGTTTTATCATTATTAAAATGTTCTGAGGGGGCTTAAATGGGGTAGGAGCCTTTTTTGTTTGTTTGTTTTTGTTTCCTATGAAGTATCTTTGTTTTGGTTTATATGGAGAAATTAACTGTCTCTCATTACGCATAAAAATAAGAAATGGCTAAATATGAGATATGATAAAAACCATGTAAACACATAGATGAGAACAATATTCTTTCAACTCATAAGTCCAGGCATGACCTACCATTGTTTATAATCAGTTAATTTTCAACAATACATAGAGAATTATAAAATCAGACGACTTAATTTCTAATCTAAATAAGTTGGTAACTGAAAGTCGTGTGTTGCGCGCACGCACCAGATTTTTTTCCTTTAAAATTCCTAAAAAATAGGGTATTTTTAATTTAATTTTATGGATTTTTACTTCATCAGACAATAATTTTTTAAACACCTTTCAAATGGAGCAAGTGCCTGAAAAAGACATGTTTATAAGCAGAAAGCTCAATAGATAATAATCCTGACTCATTTCATTCTCTATGTCTAACCCTGTACCGAAAAACTATTTTATTTAAATTTAAGTGAAGAAAGATTTCATATAAAAATTAATTTGAAATACTTTGAGAGATGGTATTTTTATTTTTTTTATTCTCACTGATAAAGGAAATCGCATTCTCTTTAATGAAAAAAAAATTATTCGATTACCGTCATTTAATCGGAGTTACTGATTTTTGGCCACTAAATGGCAAAATGTTTCCACTGTGCGACATGAACCCTATCGAATTTGATAAAATACAGCATATATTAATATTTAGCCCACAGTTAAGAAATTGAAGGTATTAGGCTAAGCTTGTGTAGACATATTATGATATTAATATATCATTCATGAGTCATAAGCGGTGGTTCGAATCCACATTAGATTATAGGGTTAAATATATTGTTATAGAAGATGTATGTAATAAATGTAGATTTTAATTTCTTGGCAAAAATAAGTTGTGACATGTAAGGTAAGCCCTAGCTACGAAAAGGGGAGTCGAATCACAATAAACAAAAATTAGCTTCAACTACAGTGATTTGATTGATTCAAAGGCACAATTTTAAGTTATAACAAATATTTCTTTAAAATTTGGCACCACCAATTGGCAGGACGACATCACCAAATTTTATTTACCTTTTGATTAATTTTATTCAGGATTGGTTATCTACGTTATTGGTTATATACCTCTTTTTGAAAATCCAATGCAAAATGAATTAAAGGCGAAAAAATCCTCATGATCTCGGCCACATAATATCTGGATTATTCACTGGCATATGTAATATGCAAATAGATAGAGATGCAAGCTTCTGTTTCACAACGTTATCCCTTTAATTGCAGAGTTTGCAAAGGTAAGATGCAATTAATCAATCTCGATTCCTAGATTTTGATGACTGACCCAAGAAGCATATGCCAAACTAGGGTCACTTACTTGAAATATCAAACAGCCAAGGTAAACTGTAAATTTATAGGCCTCTATAATACTAATTTTTTGATGTTTTCCATAATTCATTAATGATCTATAAAGTTTTTGGTTAGCCGAAAAAAGTATGTACTTAATGTCATTACAAAATTGTGTATTCTGCTGAATTAAAGATGCAAACCAATAGTTTTTTTTTTTTTTTTTGTTCAATGGTTTTTTCTGTTTTCTTAACCATTGTTAACACTTATGTAAAACACTTTCTAAATGTCTCGATTGTAATGTGTTTTAGAATTTATTTATTTATTTCAATTAAAACAAATTCGCTAAAAATGAGCTGAATCTCAATATTAAAAATACAATTCGTTTAAAACGTTTCGAGGACATTAATTTATATCTTTCAATTCAAAAAAGCACAAGCAAAGGAAGGGTTGAAATAAATTTTTAGTGTATGCAAAAAATGAAGATTCCTATCTTAAATTGATGTCGGGGGAATGACAGCCGTATTTTAGAATCTCGTGATAGAAGATAAATGTTTTTTTAAACACCCCCAGCCAAAGAACGGCCTCGTGGCCCTAGAACGAGTCCTTCCAATGACATCTCTCTTTACATAGATATACAAATGAATGTTATCAACACAAACTTTCTCGCTTCAAACCGTCTAATCAGTTTTATTTTTTTTACCATTCCAGTGACGTAGTTTATCAATCCTTCTTTAAATAAAGTATACAGCCCTGCGCTGAAAATTCACACTAATTAATGCGTGTATTAGACTATTAAATAAAATATAATAAAGATAGGAAAGATATATATATATATCTTATTAAATTTTATTCACTCAATTAAATATTTGTTTTTTGCTAAAATAATATACTAGCTGATAGTTGTGTGATCGTTTTAACAACAGAAAAACTTTAAAATATAATATTAAAGCAAATATAGACCAAAATTAACCATGATTAGAAAAAATTAACACATTCGTGAAACTTCGGTTCTAACTCGGTATTAGTTGTAAGATTTGAGATCTACAGAGTAGGCCCCATAGAATAACATGTTATTCTATACTCTATGGTTGGCCCAAATAAGGTACCCTATACCCCATACCCCTAATGGGGGTTGAAAAGTGGAACTAAAAAATTAATTTTGTTGCAAACTCGTTTAGTTATGAATCGGTTTCATGCATGTATGGTCTGACCATTCCTTAACGTTGCAGTCAAAAGATACTAAATTATAACAGATTATAGTTAAAAAATCTGACGCCACAGTTAAAAAGTGGTTATTTCTTGTAGGTTGTGTGATTATTTTATTAAATTTTACTCATATTTAGCCACAAAGTTTTGAAATACTACGTACGTAGACATTAGACCCACATTAAACAGGAATATCTGAAGTCAACTTATTTCTTATTTGTTGACTTATTTATTTCTATATATGAACTTAATTAATCATTTTGTTAGCAAGGAGATCGTTCGGACGCAAACTATGATTTTTCAACTATAATCTGTTACTACTTTCGATCTTTTGAATTTATTATAATAGAAATGGTCCCATTAGATCCTGAAGCATGGAAAATACAAAATACGACTGCTAGCAGCCGTCTAATGCTAGCAGCAAATTTAATTTTGTAGAGACCTTTCTCACATTTCAACCTCCCTGAAGAGTTGATGACCTCCCTTAATTTGGGCGAGTTTCTCAAAGTAAGTTTTTTTTACCATATTTAGTTTATTTTTCCTGAACTATAAGCGGTGATAAAATCTTATTGAAAACATTTGGGACTATTTGGAATACTTTTTTGTAAACAACTTTTACAAATTATTCGATTTCCGTTTGTGTAATGAGCCTTTCAATTGATAGGCATTTTAAACTGTAATTGGGCACACTAAAAGCACGTTAAATAATATTTCCCTTATGGAAATGCATACCTTTATATTTTGTATTTATATTTTATTTTAATTTAATCTATTTTTGTGGGAAACCACTTTGTTTTAAATTATTTTTTTAATAATATATTTTTTGAAGAGAAAAGATTGAGTTCCGCCGAGTATGCTAACCACTGCACCACAGAGCTCGCTTCCAAGCGGAGCCAATCCTTCCTCTTCACTGATACCTCTCCCTCGATCTCGCAAATTGTCCACCTCCCGTAAATACTCGCAAAACTTGCGAGATCGAGGTAGAAGTATCAGTGAAGAGGAAGGATTGGCTGCGATTGGAAGCGAGCTCTGTGGTGCAGAGGTTAGCATTCCGCGCATGTCACGCGGAAGACCCGGGGGGTCAGCTGCCCCCCGCAAACTGCCCCCCACCCCCTACCCCCCACTGGGTACGCCCATGGAGAACCCACATCGGACTGAAAATGAAACAACTTAACAAACGATTTGGAATATTATCTAGGTTACTAGACAGACGTTCGAAATGATCAATAACTAACAAACTTACTATTTACAAAGTACTAATACGACCATAAGGCACATACGGCATAGAACTTTGGGGTTCTGAAAACCCCTCCAACATCCAAAGAATTCAGTCATTCCAGTCCAAGGTTTTGAGGAAAATAGTAGACGCACCATACTGTATGACAAATGACTTAATGCACAAGGACCTGAATATTCCCCAAAAGTTATCGACACAGCCACACAATATTAAAAAAACTTCCACCAAAGACTAACCCCTCAGCACTGACACTAATATTAAACATAAACCCTTACATTCCACCCGAGAGAACTTAGTATAAAGTTAGCAATAGAAATTCAACCGATTTGCTTATTGCCAATTAGCACATTGCAAATCATACAAACTGAAAAACTGCATTGTATTAATAATAATAATATTTTAGTAAACTTTTGTTTTAATATTTTTTCACACTATTAAAAAATCAAAGGTTAGATTTTTACAAAGAGATATATTGTTGTATACAATATATTGAAATATACTGTAAAAGTGCTTTCCTGATTAATGTTGAAATTGGAGTAGTCATCTATCAACTGGAAGGCTCATATATTAATTAAACCAACTTCTAATTCATAAATACATTAAGAACATTGTACTTATTTTATTTTCGATTTATATTCAGTCAAGTTATCTCTTTTTTTTCTGTCTATTTTATTGGCTCACTGCATTACTTAGAAATTAGCGTCCCCTGGAGGAGGAGATGGCCGGCAGGGGGCTTGATGGAGAGGACTGGTTGATAGAGAAAAGTGTCCACTTTTATAATATATATTGATTAAATGTGATTTTTCGATCAATTGCTGTTGTTAAGGGAAACTTCATTGTTTAGGAACCCAGTTGGTATTGTATTTGTCATTGCAGAGATGTAACGTTATGATTTTATTTTTAAATACAAAGGAATAAATAATTAATATATTTAAACATAAAATCGTGTAATTTAAAAAGAAAAGCTGTAATAACCAAACATCACAAACCAAATTAATGAAAGATATGGTTAGGAATGAAAATAAGGCTACAAAAACACATAACTTTCTTGATGGTACCTCGAGTCGTTTTTGTTTTTTATCGGCACGCACAATGTACTCTTTGTAATAAACACTTGCTTTATAATACAGTATATTAATTAAGTTTTATATATGTAAATAAAACAAGTCAATTGATCATTTTGAAGATACATTTATCTTCCAGCTTCATTAAGGATTACCTATAATTCAACATTTTTAGAGGGCTGAGGGGTTATATTAGAAAAATCGAAAAGGAAATTTTTACTTTCACTTACATATATATGAAATACATATTGAGGAAAAAAATATTAATTCAATATATATTGAAATATATATTAATTCAATAAACAAAATGGTCATGGTGTTGTTTACCTCCGAGGTACAGAATTGTAACTCATCAAGTTTTAATTCATAAAAGTGCTTTCAGTTATGGAGAAGTAGAAAATATTTCAATCAAAGCTGAATTTTCAATGGTGATTTCGTGAAGGTCTATACATATTAACTGCTTCTTTTAACAGTCTAAGGAATAAACAAATATTACAAAATTTTAAACGAATTATGCAACAAACTATACATTAACAAAAACTTTTATAACGCCTTAGTAATTTATGGGCCATTTGCATAGACAACTATTAAAGATTAAAGCACTTTTAGCACCTTGTTTTGCCGTCGTCGAAAGTCCTTCGAATAAACTCTTAGAACTCGAATGCTAATATTGTTGATGCGTTAAGAACTATATTAGCGGGGTGGTGGGAATTGAGTAAAGAGAACTGTCACTTAAAGATAAACCTTGGGAGTCGCCTGTGGTGTAGTGGTTAGCATAGAAACTTACTATATTAAAGGTCGCGGGTTCGCGTAAAATGGAGGGCCCGATCCTGTATGATGTCAGGTACTCGTTAAAGATGCCTATCCTAATTATACCTAGATAGGCAAAATTTAGGACTCCCACTGTAGCAACGTCCGATTAGCCTTAGTGGCATAAAGTGACGTAAAAACAAACAAAGATAAACGAGCGTTCACTGAATAATCCGTAATCAACAAAAAATTTAGATCACCTCTTTCCGGACCTGAAATTATCACTTAACTCATGGAAGAAGGTCTCTCATCGAGGTACTTTTTAGTCTTCTTCTGATAGCTTAAGTTTTTATACAAAATCTCCTTCGGAAAATCTTTCTTATTAAAACCGCGAATTTTTGGAATTTTTTAAAGTTGTTTTCCTTATACTCGAAAATTAAGCATCACACAGAACCTTATACTGCATTTGCAAAAAAGGGCTTAAATTTCATATATATTTTATTTATATATTTAATCATAATGTGCTATATGCTATATACATATGTATAATAATAATGTGCTTACAGGAAAGCACCCTATACAAATCGAGTTTATCGACTAAACAAACTTGTAGTAATAAATTATCAATTTTTAAAATAAATAATTATAGAAATAGGAAAATCCATTCAAAATTATAAAATCCAAGATTTAGTTAAAGTTAATAACTTAAAAACAAGTTATAGATTAAAAATATTCAAACAATAAAATAGATAATTAATATAGATTAATTAATAACTAATAAATTGATAATTCTATGGTATACCTGAGATCATGTACTATGTGCTAATGTGTCGCATCGCGGGTATATACATACATTAAATACCCAGTTTAATCAAAATCGTTAAAGCCGTTTTTGAATAAATAAAAAAAAACACGTGTGAAATTTTCAGTCATATCTCGGGCATATACATACATCAAATACCCAGTTTGATCAAAATCGTTAGAGCCGCTTTTGAGAAAATCGAGAAAAACATAAAAAATAGACAAATTTCTTTAAATAAAGTACCCACTCCGTTTGACCATTTTTGATGAAATTTTCGCTGTCACATCGCGGGCATATACATACACCAAATAACCAATTTCAGTTTAGTACGGCTTATAGTTCTTGATCTAATGTTTTCACACACACACACACACACACACACACACACACACACACACACACACACACACACACACACACACACACACACACACACACACACACACACACACACACACACACACACACACACACACACACGGACACGGTCACTGACACGGACACGGACATACAGACCATTTCGCGGACTTGGTTATTTGGACTTAGGGGATCCCAAAACGTGTATTTCCGTTGAAAACCAGAAGTCGAAATTTTTCTCGATCGCATTCTATATTTCCTATATAGGTAAATGAAAGTAAATAAAAAAGTGTCAATTTAATTTTTTATTGTATCTGTAAGTTATTAATGAAATGTAACAATGTTTTAATGTACTCAAGTATGAGCATTATGATGAAAAGTCAAACTCAACTGCGCACCGAAAACAACCACTTTTGGTACTAGTGATGGAAATAACTATTTTAAGCTTCTCCCATGCCTTCCACTAATTGATTTTAGCCTTTGCACATGAGTTTATTACCGTTCCTATCGTTGAATCAGACTTTAGAGTAGACTATATTTCTTCACTGATTGAAAACCGGGCATAGAAAATTGAACCCCCAAGTTTTCAAGAAGAAAATCGTGCTAGAAAATTTGGATTTTCCTGGCCCAGTTATTTAAAAGTTATACAAATAATCTTGTATACGACAATTTTGCAAGGCAATCCCCTTTTTCATTCACATTTTCCCTGGACTCCAAGGCATAGACTGCTGAATGAATTATTGCAGAACATGACAGTTGTCAGTACTTTTCGATTTATTACTACTTAATTCTTCTTTTAAGGGTCCACAGAAATAAATCCTTATTTCATCGATAGTTGAGCTGTTTATTTTAATGTTTTATATCGATATATTGAAAGCGGGAATCGATAGAACATCTTAATTTATGTCACTGATGCCTTTTCAGAAACCGACAACGATTACTGTTCTAGAAAGGCCACCTTGTTATCATTCAGAAATCTATCATGGAACTAAAGTATGTAAACTTAATATTAATTATTAAAGATTATCTTTTACAATATGTTTTTCAGCCATAAAAACAAAGTAGTCTTTATATATTTTGAGCATAACTTGTTTCATACGCATATTCTCACGAAAGACATATGAAATAATTTTTATTTTTATCTGTGAAAATATGCTAATGCAAAACATAATACTCTATGGTGCTGAAAACTTATCCTTATACAAATAAAAACCTCGTGTCCCGATGTTTGTCTTTCAAAAACGTAGAAAGTACTCAACTATTTTTAATGAAATTTGGCTCAATGTTTATAGTTTTGGCCAACTTAAGAGATAGGATAGTTTTTAACTTGATTAGTGACCAAAATAATTCTTATATAGCGAATTATTGCAAATACAGTATGTCGTGTTTCGATTTATTAACATGGCGTCATATGTCGATTTCATAACGTTTTGTTTATAAGCATGCTATTGTAATGCAGGTTATCATTATTATAATTTTTTATTGTGTTATGTGAGTGCAGTTATTTGTTCCTATATTATTATTTTCCACAGACAAATAGTAATACAAATTTTTGTATTTATTGTTACTTCTCATTAAAGGATAAATAAATCAAGAAAAGGTTACAATAAATTCTCAAAAGTGTAGGTAATTTTTCTTCCTTTTCCTTTTTTATTTGTATTTCAATTAAAATACCAGCTAGGCGCTGACACGCTTTGCTGCGGCCCACCCTGATATCAACTTTTAGTAAAGTAAATACATTTCAATAATTTAAATTAGGCTATTATTTGAAATAATATTCTATATATGTTGTAACAGCACTTACTGTCGCAGGTGTAACCTAATAGAAACCTGACTTGGGGAGTCAGTGTTGCCAAAAGGTAGTGAAAATTAGTGAGCTGGTTACACTGCCGGTAACCAGACATGAAAACTCCCTGAGTGTGTTTTGATTAGGTGTTGTGGGATACTATGTGATTTGCTAAAGTACTGCATAATTAAGACTTTAATATTATATTTTCAGTTTATTTATTTAACAGAAGTTTCTTTATTTTCATTATTCGTTTTGTTATTATTATTTGAATACAGTGTTTTTTTATTTTACCAAACCTTTCTATTATTTTTATCCCGTGTTCTAAAATGTATAATTTAAAAAATGTCAGTAAAGATTTGTAATTCCTCCTTTATCAACAATAATTTAAAGTTGAGAAAATTTAATCCCAATCGAATAGAGGCTGTTCCTTCCTGTTCAGCAGAGTTGTAATTATCTTTATATGTAAAATTTAAGAATTGCCAGCGAAGATTTTTATCCTTTCTTTAATTTAAAGTAGGCTATTATTGGGAATGATATTTCGGTGTTAATTTCACCAGAATACATTTGTTTACTTATCTTTAAATTATTGTTGATTAAGAAAGGATTACAAATCTTCGCGGCTTTTTTAAATTTTACATATAATGATTATTACACCTCTTCTGAACAGGAATAACTGTTATTTGGATAAACCGCAAAATTCAGATTTATCCACCATAAATATGAGAGTACTACTGCAAAATAATCCATCGGCAGATATATTTTCTAAACAATTGCTCTATATTGGAAACGGTGAAATAGAGCTGCATCGAAATTCAAAATTTATCAAATTACCAGAAAATTTCTCCACTGTTGTAGAGACGATAAATGAACTAACATAAAGTATCTTTCCTGATATTTTGAGCAATTATTGGGACTATAATTGGCTGGGTAGCTGAGCTATTTTGGCTGCAAAAAATGTTGATTTCGATGCAATAAACTTCCAAAAACAATTGACAATGTTCTAGATCTAAACGATGCCGTAAATTTCCCATCTGAATTTTTGAATTCCCTGGATATACACCCAAACAATCTCCAGTTGTAGATTGGCTCACCAATCATTCTTCTTCGTAACTTAAATCCACCTCAATTGTGTAACGGTACACGTTTGGTCATTAAAAGGATCACAGGAAATGTTATTGAAGCAAAAATGTTGCCTGGAGGTGTTATAAGAGATATCGTTCTGTTGCCACCTATTCCCCTGGAACCGTCAGAATTTTCAAAAAAGTTAAAAAGGCTTCAATATCCTATTCGTTTGGCTTTTCCTATGACTATAGACAAATCACAAGGGCAAACAATGTCCACTTGGACTTTGAAAATCCGTGTTTTTCCCATGGGCAATGGCATACCTCACGTGGGCAATGGACATCGCCTGCTCACGTGTGTGGAAACCATCATATCTTTGGTTTGTGTTAAAAAAAAAAAAAAGGTTAACACAAAACATTTTGAACAAATTAATACTTCAATAAATAAAAATTCTTAATTGTATTATGTAAAAACCTCTTTAAGAAGAGATTTCTTATCACTCAAATATATTGCTAAATTAAAAGCTTCAACACACCACCCTCCTACCGAACACTTATTTGCCGAAGGGTCGGGAAATCGAGGTCTCAAAGAGATTCAGAAAAACGCCTATCAAAAGGACATATATGACGCTTTAACCAAGATTGGCATGACCCTGAGCAATATTAAACCCGTTGCTAAACTAACAATACCAAGTTGAAGTAGTGTTAGGCCAATAATCAATAGATCAATGGCTGAGGTTACCAAACCTTACTTCAGTCATCCTTTTTAAAATTAGTGGAAAAATACAGCCATTTCGAGTTAGTTTATACCGATGCATCAAAAAAGGGAGATAGTGTTGGCAGCGCTGTTAGTCATAAACACAATCGGCTCCTTTTTAATCAAACTACATTGAAATATGAGATGTAAAAAATAAAAACTTTAACTTTCCTATATTCCTTACCAAATACTTTTAAATGGTGTAATGCTCTATTCTCAATCACGATGGATTTTGATTAGCTGAAAGGTTTTCATCTTTATCAATGAATATTGGTATGATTGTATTTGTTTAAAAATATTAGGATATAAGTACTGAGCCACAGCAACGCGTGGCCGAGTCTGCTAGTTTATTATATATAAAAGTAAAACATTATTAATTTTTCGTACATATATACATTTTACGACTTGATAGTCTAAATATTATTCTTTCTAAAATAATAATATTTCCTTTACTTCATATTTCATATACAGGCAAGTTTTTAAGTTAAAGTTAAAAAAAAATATATATATATATATATATTTTTTTTTTTTTTTTTTTCTGAACACAAAGTAAATCGAAACAAATAAAAAAACTTATACAGTTTACATACTGCGATTATGTAACAGCTATACTTTGACTCACCTAAAAAAAATACAGAATTAGAAATAATAAATAAATTAAACAATACATTCATGGTCATAATTATTGAGATATGAAATAATTTACGTCTCTTTTATGAATGATTTCATTGAAAGATTTCTATAGCAATTGTCAATAGGTATATAACTAATAACTATCTCTATAACTTACTCTAATAAATATCTCGAATTTCTATTCAACGTCATTGAAAATACACGCAATTACATTGCAATATGAATGTAGTTCATACTAACATTCCTCCAAACTCTAACCTTTAAAAAACGTGTTAAAGTTTCGAGATTTAACTGGAGGTATATTAAACCTCATGGCTATCCGATCAAGCAAGTAGATGTTGATTATTTCAGTAAGTATTTGTTAAACTATATAGTAAGTATTTGTAAACTAAAATAAATGATCTCATACTATAAAGGTACTGGTTAAAGATCCCTATCCTAATTATACATGGAGAGGCAAAATTTAAGACTCCCTCTGTAGCATCGTCCATTAGCTTAGTGGCATGAAGCGACGTTAAATAAATAAACACACAGATAAATCTTTTGCATTTAAAACAACAATAAAATGTTTACTTTTTTAAAATACCAATGGCTATTTCTAAAAAAATAAGTATTGATTAAGGACCAGTATTTCAAAATAATTAAAATACCGGTCTTAAATTAATCACTAAATTATAGACGTCAAAGTAGCTAATGTTAATGTTTTCTGCAATTTTCACTTTTTTCCCCGTAAATTAATGACTAAATAAAATTTTTAGATAAAAATCTTAGTAAGAGAAATAGACTAATGCAAATAGGAATAAAGCATGAAAACATTAAAACAGAAACTAGTAGTCAGGTAACTTCTATTAAAGGCGTTACAAATCCGATAAACGTCATTAAAGTAGGATTTAAAAAAATCTGGTGGGTGCGCGCAACACACACTTTCACTTACCAACTTACTTAAATTAGAAATTAATGCGTTTTGTTAATGCCACTTCTCAAAGTTACACATTTTTCCACATTCATATCTTATTTTTGTTTTCATTTGCTCTATAAAAAACACGAATTTATTTTATTATTTTTATATTTTTTTTTTTTATTATTAAATAGAAGATTTTACTTCAGATAATTTGGCAATGGAAGCATAATACTCCAAGTCGTCTGGTTTTATAATTCTCTATGTACTTGTTGAAAATTTCATTTAGTTACCATGAAACAAATAATATCCATTAAATGAACAGAACGGCTTTAATTATGAACAATGGTCTGTCATTAGTCGCATGCGTGGGGCTCAACGTGTTTTATTAGTTGACTGAATATTTTTCTTTTTTTCTCCTCTATATGTTTACTTGGTTTTTATTAGTGACCGACCGAAGTTTCGGTTTCGGTTTCGTTTCGACCAGTTTCGGCCGAAAAACCTGGTTTCGGCCGCAATTTCGGTTTCGGCCAAAAATTGGCCGAATCTTCGGCCAGGCCGAAACTAACTCCTGTGTCTGATATCTCCAAGAAGGAAGTAGGACTACACGATTTCAGTTTGTAAGCTCGATCTCTTTCATGGCATTTAACACCCTTGAATTTAAAAGTGGGAATTATCTGTTATTTTAGATAATTACACTTGTATTCTATTTCGGTAGAACATAGATTTTACTCTTTCTTTTGGTACTTTACTTGATCGAAAATTTTTAGTTGGGTGTGGACACAAAAATTTGAGAGTGACAAACAGACATGTCCTCGTAAATCACATCAAGTCTTAACATGTAATGAAAGCATACTCTTGATACAGAATTCTTTACGTTAAGTGTAAAGAATAGTATTTATTGTTTACCTTGAGCGTTAAGAACCTTTTTGTGCTTTTAATCATCTCCTCACTAATAATGAAATTTGTTTTCTAAAAAAAAAATACTAACATAAATAAGAATATATTAATCTAATCTTAATTTGTGGGAGACCACCATTTTAAATTATTTTTAAATAATTTATTTTTTGAAGAGAAAAGATTTGGCTCCGCCGGGAATCGAACCCGGTTCTCCCGCGTTACATGCGCGGATGCTAACCACTGCACCACAGAGCTCAGCTCAAGGCAGAGCAAATAAAGAGGAAGGATTTGCTCTGCCTTGAGCCGAGCTCTGTGGTGCAGTAATTAGCATCCGCGCATGTAACGCGGGAGACCCGGGTTCGATTCCCGGCGGAGCCAAATCTTTTCTCTCCAAAAAATAAATTATTTAATAAATAAGAATATATATTCTAAATAATTTAACTTAAATTAGTCGACATGTCCCCAGATTCAATTCATAATTGAAATCTGGTGCGTGCGCGCAACACACAACTTTCACTTACCAACTTACTTAGATTAGATATTAATGCGTTTTGTTAATTGCCACTGCTTAAATGAACAGAACGGCTTTAATTATGAACAATGGTCTGTCATTAAAGGCGTACTCCGCATGCGTGGACTCAACGAGGTTTATGAGATGACTGAATATTTTTTCTCCTCTTTATGTTTTCTTTATTTTTATCATATCTCATATTTAGTTATTTCTTACCTTCAGGCGTAACGAGAGACAGTTCATTTCTCCATATAAACAAAACCAAAGGTACTTTATAGGAAACAAAAAAGGCCCCAACTCCCCCCCCCCCCAAAAAAAAGCCCCCTCAGAACATGTTAATAATGATAAAGCTTGCCTGATTTTAAAGAACACCTAACTTTCATTAAACATGACGAATTTGATAAAAATCGTTAAAGCCGTTTTTGAGATCATCAAAAAAAAAATCTGGTGCGTGCGCGCAACACATAACTTACCACTTACTTAGATTAGAAATTCCACTTCTCAAAGACACATTTTTCCACATTCATTTCTTATTTTTGGTTTTATTTGCTCTATAAAAAACACTATTTTTTTCATTATTAAATAAAAGTTTTTACTTGTGGTAATTCGGCAATGCCAAGCATAATACTCCAAGTCGTCTGATTTTATAATGTTCTATGTAGTTGTTAAAAACTTCATTTACCATGAAATAAACAATTTCCATTAAATGAAGAGAACGGCTTTAATTATGAACAATGGTCTGTTATTAAAGGCGTACTCCGCCACATGCGTGTGTTCAACGTATTTTATGAGTTACGGAATATTTTTCTTTTTTTCTCCTCTATATGTTTACTTGATTTTTTCATATTTCATATTTAGCCATTTCTTCTTTTTAGGCGTAATGAGAGACAATTAATTTTTCCATGTAAAGCAAAACAAGGGTACAATACAAGAAAACAAAAAAGGCCCTACCCCATTTAAGCCCCCTTAGAACATTTTAATAACGATATTGCTTACCTGATATTAAAGAACACCTTAATTTCATTGAACATGGCGAATTTGATCAAAATCATTAAAGTCATTTTTGATTAATTAAAAAAGACACGTGAAAATGATACGAAATTTAATAAGTAAAGTGAGCCCTCCTTTTTAACAATTTTGATGAAACTTTTGCAGTCATATCTCGGTTATATTAATAGATCAAATACCCAGTTTGATCAAAATCGTTAAAGCCGTTTTTGAGTAAATAAATAAAACACGTGAAAATAATACAAAATTTATTAAGTAAAGTCCCCCCTGCGGTTGATTAATTTTGATGAAATTTTTACAGTCGTATCTCGAGCATATTAATACATCAAATACTATGTTTCATCAAAATCGTTAGAGCCGTTTTTGAGAAAATCGAAAAATAGTTATTAAATAAAGTACCACCTCCCTGTCACATCGCGGGCATATTCCTACATTAAATACCCAATTTTAGGTTCGCACGGTTTATAGTTTTTGAGCTAGTCTGTTCATACACACACACCCCCCCCCCCCCCACACACACACACACACACACACACACACACACACACACACACACACACACACACACACACACACACACACACACACACACACACACACACACACACACACACACACACACACACACACACACACACACACACACACACACACACACACACACACACACACACACACACACACACACACACACACACACACACACACACACACACACACACACACACACACACACACACACACACACACACACACACACACACACACACACACACACACACACACACACACACACACACACACACACACACACACACACACACACACACACACACACACACACACACACACACACACACACACACACACACACACACACACACACACACACACACACACACACACACACACACACACACACACACACACACACACACACACACACACACACACACACACACACACACACACACACACACACATCAACACACACACACATCAACACACACACACACACACACACACACATCAACACACACACACATCAACACACACACACACACACACGCACACACACATACACACACACAAAATGTGTATTTCCGTTGAAAACCGGAAGTCGAAATTTTTCACGATCGCAATACTTCCACTTACTATATTTTTCATATATAGGTAAGTGAAAGTAAAAAATATTTTAGTCAGTAACCTTGTCATTAAATCCACTAACATTTGAGACCAAAACTGAGTCTGTAGATTAAATAGCTTCTGACATACAGCTTTACGTATTCCATAGTCCCTCATTTTGGATTCTATCGGCTTTATTATGGACAGATTTACTATATTATTTATTATTTATACAAAGTAATATGAATTTTTACTTTCACTTACCTATATACTCGTATGAAATATATAGTAAGTGGAAGTATTGCGATCGTGAAAAATTTTGACTTCCGGTTTTCAACGGAAATATACGTTTTGGGGTCCCCTGAGTCCAAATGACCAAGTCCCGCGAAATGGTCTGTGTGTGTGTGTTTTTTTTTTTTGTGTTTTTTTTATTTACTCAAAAACGGCTCTGACGATTTTGATTAAACTGAGTATTTGATATATTCATATGACCGAGATATGACTGTAAAAATTTCATCATAATTGATCAACCGGAGGGGGGACTTTACTTAATAAATTTTGTATCATTTTCACATGTTTTTTTTATTTACTCAAAAACGGTTTTAACGATTTTGATCAAACTGGGTATTTGATGTATGTATATGCCAAAGAGGTAATAGCTAACATTTAATCAAAATTGATCAACCGGAGGGGGGACTTTATTTCATAACTTCTTTTTCAATTTTTACCCTTTTTTCGATTATCTCAAAAACGGCTTTAACAATTTTGATCAAACTGGTTATTTGATGTATGTATATGCCATAAATGTGATAGCCAACATTTCATCAATATTGGTCAAACTGAGGGGGCACTTTATTACATAACTTTTTTTGCAATTTTTACCTTTTTTTCGATTATCTCAAAAAAGGCTTTAACGATTTTCATCCAATTCGTCATGTTTAATGAAAATTAGGTGTTCTTTAATATCAGGTAAGCTTTAACATTATTAAAAAGTTCTGTGGGGGCTTAAATGGGGTAGGGGCCTTTTTTGTTTGTTTGTTTTTGTTTCCTATGAAGTATCTTTGTTTTTTTGTGAAAGTGAAAGTTGTGTGTTGCGCGCACGCACCAGATTTTTATTAATATCAGCCTGTTATTTCAAGATTATTTCAACTTTTAGGGCTGTACTAGTTAAGGGGGTATGGTCTAACATTCCATGGGGACCAGTACTAGGAAGGAGGGAGCCGGGATTCGATTCTATAACTTAACTAATACACCTGTTTTTCCACTCTTGTATACCAGCTCACTTATTAAATGAATAATTGAGTTAAATTACTGTAATTTTATAAGCTTTCATTGATATTATTGCTAAACTAGACATACTTATATGTATTATATATAGACATGTAAATAAGTTTCGGTTTCGGTTTAAGTTTCGGCCCGAAACTGGGTCTATGGCCGAAATTCGGTTTCGGTTTCGGTTTCGGCTAAAATTTTGGTTTCGGTCGGACACTAGTTTTTATCATATCTCATATTTAGCCATTTCTTATTTTCAGGCGTAATGAGAGACAGTTAATTTTTCCATATAACAAAAACAAAGGTACTGTGTAGGAAAAAAACAGCCCCCTCAGAACATTTTAACAATGATAACGCTTACCTGATATTAAATAACACCTAATTTTCATTAAACATGAAGAATTTGATGAAAATCGTTAAAGCCGTTTTTGAGATAATCCAAAAAAGGTAAACATTGGAAAAAAGTTATCAAATAAAGTGCCCCCTCCGTTTGACCAATTTTGATGAAATTTCACATCTTTGGCATATATATACACCAAATACTGAGTTTAATCAAAATCGTTGGAGCCGTTTTTGAGAAAAAAAAACACTTAAAAATGAGAAAAAAATTACTAAATAATGTGCCACCTCCGTTAGACCAATTTTTATGAAATTTCGGCTGTCGCATTGCGGGCATATACATAAATAAAATACCAAGTTTGACTCGGGCGTGTAAATGCATCAAATACCCAGTTTGATCAAAATCGTTAAAGCAGTTTTTGAGTAAATAAAAAAAAACACGTGAAAATGGGACAGCATTTATTAAGTAAAGTGCCCCCTAAAATTTATCAATTTTGATGAAATTTTTACGGTCATGTCTCGGGCATATACATACACTAAATACCTAATTTCAGGTTCGCACGGTTTATAGTTTTTTAGCTAGTCTGTTCACACATACACACACACACAGACCATTTCGCGGGACCCCAAAACGTGTATTTCCGTTGAAAACCGGATGTCGAATTTTTTTCACGATCGCAATACTTCCACTTACTATATGTTTCATATGTAGGTAAGTGAAAGTAAATAAAGAAAAAACCTACATAGATATGAGCATTCTTATTTTACGGTTACGACCTTGCATACTTATAAGTTGTTGTCCTACAAACAACGTTTTTGAATTTATTAAAAGAAAGGTACGATTTGTTGCGTTTAAGAACAACTGAAATTATTATTGCGGTAATTTGGATTTAACAGACACCTTTATGAGTCTAAGTTTTGATGCCTTAGTTGATACATGATGTAACATCCATTTATAGAGAACCTCACCAAAGCCTAGCGGTCCCTTTATTTTTATTTTAAACGCAAAAAAGAATATAGTTTATTTTTCTACATAATCTCCTGATTTGGAAACACATTTTTCCCAGCGGATAGGCAGCTTTCCAATTCCTTCCATGTAGAAAGATGCAGGTCGTGTCTACAGCCAATTGCGCAAGTAGGCTTCAACCTCAGCATCACTATTGAATCTTTGGCCTCCCAAAGCTCCCTTGAGAGGACCAAACACATGAAAGTCACAGGGTGACAGGTCTGGATTGTAAGGAGGGTGTTCCAATGTTTCCCACCCCAGTTGCTCCAATTTTTCCCAAGTCAAGGCTGCTGTATGGGGGCGAACATTTTCATGGAGATAAACCACTTCCCTGATCGATAGGTCTCGTCTTTTGTGGTGATATGCAAGTTGGACCTCACTCAAAACGTCACAGTAGTAGGCCGCATTAATTGTCCTGCGCTCGTGCAAAAAATAGGCCGTCGAACACTGCTGATGTTGTTCGCTGTAATGCTGGTGGGAGGTCTGCGGTCATGGCTCGCATTTTCAACACGATCGCGACCCTCCACGAACTGTTTATGCCATGCAAACACTCTGGCTTGCGACAGTGTCTCTTCCACGCACTGGGTAGTCAATCTCCTCAAGATTTCGGCCGGTTTTACGCCTTCTGCGGCGAGAAACTTGATTAAAACACGTTGCGCAATTGACGGAAGTACCTCTTGCTCCAACATCGTCACGGTGGACACTGAGAGGGTCGAGGAAGCGAGCCCATGTGCTTCCCCTACTCCTGACAAACCTACCCAACTACAAACAAAGCGGGAACGTTCTCCCTTCACTATTGTGCCTGAAGGACGAAAAGTCTCGCTTATATTTGATTCACCCACGTATCTTGATACCTGAGCTTTGTCTGAGAGTATAATTTTTGTTTTTTTTTATGGGGCAACAGTCTAGAAGGCAGAAGTTGGGACGAAACATGACCTGCTCACCTTCTTAAATATAAGTGGGGTATTCTAACAAAATATTCTATTTTTTCCTCCTCTCATTTTGTTTTACATATTAAAACTAGAGCCTTCAAACGAGATTAGATTGAACCATTAGTAATAATCTAGACTTTGTTTTAAGCAGACTGGATCAAAAATAAGAAAACTGACAACAAAGTTAGTATATTTTACTTTCACTTACCAAAAAAATTGGTACAAGATAATCTTTAATTAGTTAGATTTTAGTTTATAAACTTTAGTTCCATAATAAATTTCTGAAGGCAATATAAAGTTATTTTAGAGGAACAGTAATCGTTCTCGATTTCCAAAAAGGCATAAGAGACAAACTTTACTACGAGTCTAAATACACCTCCTATCGATTCACCTTCAGGATATATTAACAAATCGCTGTAAAAAACAACGAAGCTGTAAAAAAAACTCGACTGTTAATGAAATATGGTTCCTAAAAAAAAAGAAATAAGCAATAATAATGAATCGAAAAGTACTGAGAACCTCCAAGTTTTGCATTACAGATACATTATAACTTATGCAGATATACAAATATAGTCATATAAATGTGGAAAAGTGTGGCGTTTACATATTATTGATGGACGTCGATTTCTAATCTAAATAACTTCGTAAGTGAAAGTTGTGTGTTACGCGCATCGCATCAGATTATTTTTCATTCAACGCATTGTAAACATTACGTGATTTCAGTACAGAAAGTGATTCGTTTACTTCCTGGCTACAAAAAATGAAAAATAAAACCTGTACAAAATCTAGTTTCTTTAGCATAAAAGATGTGGTTTAAGAGAGGGACTGTAAGGAAAGAGTTTACTGTTAAAGGAAGTGTTTACTGTTCCCTGTTATAGTAAATTGTTTATAAGAGAACCCAAATAGAACAGGCTGGACACGTTATTTGTAAACTCATCGGTATTTTTAATTTAACTTAGTCTCTCCAGTTTACAACAAGAAAAATCATCGAAATTAAACTTTTGTAACAACTTTGTAGATTAGCTTGCCTCCAGATAATTTGAGATACATATTGTTTCCGCATTTCACGCATACTGCGATCGATATGATCTTGGCACACCTTCTTGCTATATGATTTAAAACAAAAACAGCGATTTCAGATTAGATAGAATCAGCGCACTTGCTTTCTGCGAAAACGATCTGTGTATTTAAATATGTGGCGTTTTCCAGGGTGCGCTCTTTCCATTACATCTACGTCTTGGTGGGTTTGAAATAAACCCACCAACACTCACAGAGGACCATATCGTAACTTCAGACATAGTGTTCAAAGAGATCCTATAAACACGTAAATACTATGTAAATACCTTCAACTTATGTTTCAGAAAATAAAGAATCTACAATTTAAACATATCTATTTTTTACTTCGCACTAAATACGCACTATAAGATACTAAATATGAGCATTGTGCACTTTAATTAAGTGGGATTTAAGTAGGTTACTGATATTTTAAATGAGGCAAATCATTTGATTGAAATTGAAATAATTCGGCCCAACTGTGGTAGCTCATCGTAAGTCATCTATCATCTATAACATATCGAACATAAATTAAAAACAGGTGGTTATATTTCCATCAGACAACAGTTTATTTATTGTTTTATTTAGATTCGTAATTATTCAATGAATAACGCAAAAATTAGCAGAAGTCATATTGCTCATCTAAAGCAAGACTTGTCGGAACTCGGAAAAGGATTCATTTGATATCCGTTGCCTGCTTCATCCGATTTTCAAAATGTTTCATGGATTGTCCTACCGCGGTCTTTTACAGAGATAGATAATGAAGTTTATAAAAAACAACTGATAACAAGTGCGATTCTGAGTTAGACCAGCCTTGTATTGGACATATCGCTCGTCGCACTTGGTACATTTATAGGATTGAAGCAAAGAGAAAATTGAGAAGGTAAGGAGGAGCTTTAGCGAATACCGTTAGCTGTGAGTGGTCATAGAGCGCCGGGTGCACCCTGACCCTCGATTACAAGATGCGCAACTTTCTGAATTCCTTTCTGAACCTATCCTCTGTCTCATCAAAGAACATCCACGTCTTCTTCCGTTTAATATTAGGGTTATTTTGAACATGTTTTTATGTTAATATTTTTTTTTATATCCGAACCAAACAAGGTTTTAATTTGAGATATTAATACAAATAAATCAAATTAGTGAATAGTAAGCAAGCGGTTCATTTTAAACATTGTTTTATATCAAATGCTAAGAAAAATAATTCATGCCGATTACAACAGTAATGAACTCCAAGCCAATAACTAATAACCACCGGCTAAGATATACTTAATAATTATGGTGTTTTTTTTTTCTAATAAATTTTAAATCTTAGGAATTTGAGATTAAACAAAACGTAGAATCTAAAAATAAAAAAAATCTGGTGCCATGCGCGCCTCACTTACCGACTTAGATTAGAAATTGACGTGTTTTGATAAATATGTAAACGCCATTCCTCAAATTGACAAATTTTTCCACATTCATTTTGTTATTTTTGTTTGTACTTGCTCTCTAAAGTACATTAAAATTGTCCTCTCCCTTTTTTCACCCATTTTTTAAAAACGGGTTTAAATTACTATTTTTGTTATTCTAGTCTAAGTAAGAGGAACAAATCAATTAACAAGTCATTCATCATCTCTTCCCCTTGTCTGATCATCTCAAGCAAGATAGTATTTGTAATCGAATCTCCCCTATACTTAAAGTAAATGGATTAGATGTTTCAGAATAAAAAACAGATTACATCTTACGACAACAATACATTTCATATATAATACCAGAAGATTAATATCAGGTAAATAAAAAAAAAAAAAAACTGTTGTTATAAAGAATGTGATGCTAACAATCACCAACAATAAGCAAGGCCAAACTATGAAAGCATGTATGTGGACTAGCAGCATCCTAGGGGCCATAGAATGAAGGCACGTGGTCTACTCGATGTATGTGCTTCATTAAACACAAATTTGCTTTATAATACATTTGATATGTTTACGTTAATACGGATGTTGTTAATGTAGAATATAAAGTGCACATTATTATATATATATATATATACATTGTGATTTCTCGATTAATAATTATTCTCGCTTAGATTCTTTGTGGTGCAAATAAAGTCCATGGTTATCCCTTGTAAATAACCTTGTTTCACAGTAAGGGCAGCTCTGGTGAGATTCCACAAGTAATATTCCACAAAGAATAGTTTAGAGTTGATTGCACCCTTGGCTTATAGAAAGACTTTAGGAAGAAAGATTGATTTACTTAGCCACAAGAATAAGGTGTGCTAAGATTTACTTAACACACATTAGAATCAGTAAAGACTATCAAGATATTACATTTTGGCATCCCTTGTGGGGATTGAAAATATTAGGTAGTTAGTCCAAAGTCAAAGAGTCCAAGGTCTGATTCAACTTTGAAACTCTGATTCAACTGAAAAGAGAGTTATTATTGGTTAAAGATAGTTAAACTTTTTCTATAGCACTGCCATCTCAAACTGAAGGCATGGCATCTTGTACAAACTGTACAAACTGAAGGCATAGGGCATGACATCTTGTAGGCTTAATTTATTACTTTTTATCATTCTACAATCCATTACTTTAAAAATAATGATCAAAATGTATCAATCAATCAAACATTATCATAAAATACAATTTTTTTTTAAATTGAAAAAAATGGTACATTAGCGTACAGCGTGAATCATTTCGCCACCGAAATGGTAAAAGTGCAGCTTCAATTTAATTTCAAACTTAATGCTCAAATTTAAACTTCAAGTGCATTATTCGACGTGAAATTTAATGTCCTTGTATTTTAAAAAGAATGCAATTTTCTGTGCGATAATAAATGATGATGAATGGTGTTCATGATATTAGCAAAAACTTTAACAACTCCAAAATTAGTCTAAAAAAACCCTAAGGAAATTTTATTTAAAAGGTTTGCGTTTCCATCCGCCTAAGAAGCTTTAAACGAACTACTTCCAGTTAAATTCCGCGCTTCACATACAACAGATTTCTTTACTGGTTAGAAAGAAAAAATGTTCGGGTTAGGTGTGATGAAGTTATGCTTGTTTATCTCTCAAAAATGGCGAAAATCTTGAAGCCACCTACTAAGTACTATAAATATTAAATAAAGTAAATATATAAACACTTTTCTTCTATTATAGATTAATAAACAGATTTTTTTTGTTTTTTTTTTAAATTGTCAATTTAATTTCTTATATTGTACCTGTAAGTTATTAATCAAATATATGAGTGTTTTTATGTACTCAAGTATGAGCAGTATGATGAAAAGTATTGTTCATAACACGTACGAAAAGTGTGTTTTCGGGGCTTGGCCTAATTTCCTGAAGGTTAAACTCGACCGCGCACCAAAAACAACCACTTTTGGTTCTAGTGATGAAAATAACTATTACAAGATAAAGCGAAAAAGGCCGACTGTAAAAGTTTGAAACTGCTTACTATAAATATGTAAGCGTGAATAATTCACCTTGCCTACACAGCGGTAACAAATAGAGCTAGTTGTAACATCAAAAGTTGTAAAGGAGAAAATTTTGAATGAGATACGAATTTTCGGAAGCCACTATATTTTTGTAAGGCCAAAGCAAAAAGACGAAATTTTAAATACTTTTATTTTCCCGATGTGCCGTTTTGGAAAAGATGAGATGAAAATGAAAATGTCAAAGGAATTTGAGGGTTGAGTGACATATTTCACCTCAGTATCTATTAAATTATCGAGTAAAAATAGGTAATCAAATCATGAATGGCCATACGAATAAATTTCTTTCTTCTTAAATTTAACATACGTTTCTCTTTTTCTCCTAAGGTAGTGAATATCTAGAGTATATTAGTTTAATGGAACACAATAGACCCATTAATGTTGGCAATGATTATCTTAGCTCCTTTATCTACTTTTCTGTGAGGAGATCTATGATGGAAAATAATGATTAGATCCAAAGTGGTTACCTTTGCCTTCCTAAGGTCATTGCAAAGTACTATGATCCGTATCCAAGCAGTTCATGTTATCAATTATAGGCTAAACAGATTTCAATCTGCAGATATGTTCCATGTCCATATTCCATGAATATTACTATACCATTAAGGGGTCACCAGTGGTGTAGTGGTTAGAGTGGCAACCTACAATACTAAAGGTCGCGGTTTCGTGACCCGCGGTGGACCTAGGATTTTTTAATGGGAATTAAAAATCCCTAGCTATGCCATCCCTCGGATGAGACGTAAACTGGATGTCCCGAGCCTCTACGATGCCAGGTACTCGTTAAAGATCCCTATCCTAATTTTACCTGGATAGGCAAAATTTAGGACTCCCACTGTAGCATCGTCCGATTAGCCTTAGTAGCATAAATGGACGTTATACAAACAACTATACCATTAAAAATATCTTTAATAGAGGATACAAAATCTAAAGGTTTAACAAATATATTGTATATTAAAAAAAAAAAAAAAAAAATCAAGTAAGTACTAAATTATTGATTATTTCCTATTCCGTTCGGTAACCGCTTAGAGGTGTGACGAGGGGAAGGGTTTTCACGGAGTAGAAGGATCTGAATATATGTGAGGGGTATGTGGGAGAGAGCAACGCCCGCGGCTTAGATACGGCTACGTACTGTCCATTCTGTGGCTAGTTGTAGAGTATCACGTCTTGAGGACCGGCTATCTGCATGTATAAACTAGGATGTAAATCCTTTCATCATATCACATTGCCATTTAACTTATTAACTCTAATAAATTTAAACTGATTCTTCATCTTAGTGTCTCCATTTTTTTTCTCCTTGAAATGACTTTTTATTTCAAGTTATTCCGGAATAAATTAATCGAGTCTTTTTTAATAATTCAAATAAGGAATAAGGTGTCAATGAGGAATTCGCTGTCAATTGGTTGCTGCTGATCCGTTTCAACATATATCTGGAACTAAATCGATACTTTCCAAACTTTCCGATTTCTAAATAAATATCATAGCTTTGGAAATGTAAAACTATTTTAAATTACAGCTAATTTTGACTGCAAATATTATACAGCTAAGATAATAATAAGTAATCAAGTGAAACATGGTAGGCATGCTAGATTTCATTTAATTGATATTTTTACAGTTATTAATATGAGTTATACGGCGCAGCTATATTTTAATATATGGTATATATGGTATTAAGTATATACATATATAAAATATACTATAGTATAGTATATAAAATAATATACTGTAGAATAGTATATAAAATATACATACATCAAATACCCAGTTTGATCAAAATCGTTAAAACCGTTTTTGAGTAAATAAAAAAAAACTTAAGAAGTTATAAAATAAAGTACCCCCTCCCTTTTAGCAATTTTGATGAAATATTTGATGTCACATCGCGGGCATATACATACACTAAATACCCAATTTCAAGTTCGCACGGTTTATAGTTTTTGAGATAGTCTATTCACACAGGTGTCACTTGGTTATTTGGACTTAGGGGACCCCAAAACGTGTATTTCCGTTGAAAACCAGAAGTCGAAATTTTTCTCGATCGCATTCTATATTTCATATATAGGTAAATGAAAGTAAATAAAAAAGTGTCAATTTAATTTCTTATTGTATCAGTAAGTTATTAATGAAATGTAACAATGTTTTATTGTACTCAAGTATGAGCATTGTGATGAAAAGTTAAACTCAACTGCGCACCGAAAACAACCACTTTTGGTACTAGTGATGGAAATAACTATTTTAAGCTTCTCCCTTGCCTTCCACTAATTGAGTTTAGCCTTTGCACATGAGTTTATTACCGTTCCTATCGTTGAATTAGACTTTAGACTAGACTATATTTCTTCACTGCTTGAAAGAACATACCGGGCATAGAAAATTGAACCCCCAAGTAGCTGTAAGTGTTAACCATCTCGAGTAATTCTCCTTCGAAATATATACTGTTATATCTCGTTGGACGCCCGCTACAGAAATTGAATATTTTAGTTTTGTCAATGATATTTCTTAGCTTATTGTACGAGCAATATACGTGAAGGGTATTTTTTTCAAGATCGTGGTAATAGTCTGCAAAGATAACCAAGTCATCCGCCATTAGGAGAAATAGAATGTCAGCACCATTTATTATAGGTATTCCTGACTAATCGAGTTTTCGAAAAAGTGTCCGCAAATAAAAGTTATGATACATCGAATGCTCCGTCAAAAGAGTCCTCCATAAGATGTCTTTAACATTAATTTCGAGTTTTAAGGAACAAGCTAAAAAAAAAAAAAAAAGTCCAAACATTTCGCAACTTTTAGGCGACAGAAAGTTTTCAAGAAGAAAATCGTGCTAGAAAATTTGGATTTTCCTGGCCCAGTTATATAAAAGTAATAAAAATAATCTTCTATACGACATTTTGCAAGGCAATCCCCTTTTTCATACACATTTTCCCTGGACTACAAGGCATAGACTGCTGAATGAATTATTGCAGAACATGACAGTGGTCAGTAATTTTTCGATTTATTACTACTTAATTCTTCTTTTAAGGGTCCACAGAAATAAATCCTTATTTCATCGATAGTTGAGCTGTTTATTTTAATGTTTTATATCGATATATTGAAAGCGGAAATCGATAGAACATCTTAATTTATGTCACTGATGCATTTTCAGAAACCGACAACGATTACTGTTCTAGAAAGGCCATCTTGTTATCATTCAGAAATCTATCATGGAACTAAAGTATGTAAACTTAATATTAATTATTAAAGATTATCTTTTACAATATGTTTTTCAGCCATAAAAACAAAGTAGTCTTTATATATTTTGAGCATAACCTGTTTTATATGCATATTCTCACGAAAGAAATATGAAATAATTTTTATTTTTATCTGTGAAAATATGCTAATGCAAAAAGAGGTTAGTAAACAGATGTTTTTTTATTTTTATTATTTTTTTATAGTGTCAATTTAATTTCTTATAAAAATTGTATCTGGAAATTATTAATGAAATATAAAAGTGTTTTAATGTACTCAAGTATGAGCAGTATGATGAAAAGTATTGTTCATAAAACGTACGAAAAGTGTGTTTTCGCTGCTTGGCCTAATTTCCTAAAGGTTAAACTCGACCGCGCACCGAAAACAACCACTTTTGGTACTGGTGATGAAAATAACTATTATTTTATCTCTCTATATATAAGAGGCTTTGTCCTGACTGACAGAATCAGCGCAGAGCAAAAACTACTTATGATAGAAACTTGAAGTTCGGATTTTAGATTTTAAACGCGATGTAGGTAACCACTAAGAAAGGAATTTCAAAAATGTAACCCCTAAGGGGTTTAAATAGCGAAATTGTCGTTTAACTCTAACGGGCATCTATTTTCGCACTTCAAGAAAAAATATCTAATTTGGACTCATTTTAAAGAACTTGATACGACGAGTTTAACTCGAAAGCTCCTACGGGGCGTCGAAAACCATGTTTTACAGCCGAAAAATGAAGCCTTCACGACCAGTAAGCCATTTTTTGTTTCGGCGGTTTTAGTGGACTCTCTCCATTGCGCGTCTCCCTCTCTTCTACCGAGCCGGCAGCTTCCTCCTCCAACATTCCACCTACCGGAAGCTCCGATTCTACTAAATCTCCTTAACATCAGTTAACATTTTATATTATATCAATACAAAGATTATGATCACAGAATTGATTTTAAAGGCTCGCGGGCGAAACCGCGACGGGGAATGCTAGTACTGTATATAGTAATAAATAGATATACAGCTGAGGATTTTTTTTTTCTTCCAATTTCTGAAAATAGTGGCTGTCACCATTAAATATTTCCGTTTATTACTTCATTTTTGATATATCTAATTATTAAAATCAGACTTATGAATACCCGGATCAGAACTCATCTTCACCAAAGGGTGTTAACTGATTTATTAAAAACGTTATTTAAAATTAATTAATTAGGACATTTTAAAAAAATAAATGAAATATAAAACAACAATTTCTATTAATTTTTTAGATCAATGGGCTAGACCAAACATTCCTCTTTCCAACAGTCTATTAATTACAGAAACATTATTTTCTATTTTTTCTCCCTCTGGGGTTGTTTAAAAATAAATACGCCTTTTGCCCCACTTGGTCCTCGGAACGCTACTGTTCACAGGGAATGCCAAAGAAATATTCCAGTGACACTAGCGAATTCTCGAGGTACGGTACCGGTCACAAAGCAGCCAACCCATGGCTCTGTTACGGCTAACGGAAACACCATAATCGTAAAGACATGGAGCACCATATCGAATCGGTAATTTCCTTTATATAAGTATTTAGTAGTTAGTCATTTTGGCAAAAACATAAATTTAACTCATGAAATATAATTGAAGAATTGTAACACATAAAATGCAATTGTTGTATACAATTATGTTTTTCAAAACCACTAATGATCATGAAGATAAAATGTTAGAAATATCCAGGGGTGGTCTCAGGAAGGATATTGGTGATCAAGCCATATAAATATATATATATATATATATATATATATATATATATATATATATATATTTTTTTTTTTTTTTTTTTATTTAATTTATTTACTGTCATTGTATTAAGGCAGGTACTTTAACACTTCAATGTTTGGTGGTAATTTTCAGTTATGTTGAAGGAAAAAGGCTTAATTTCATTTTAATATCATGTGATATGTAAATATTTATATAGTTTGCTCGAATATTCCTCTCCTATCCGGAACGATTACCTTAACCGTAACTTAAAATATTAGCTCTTCAGAAAAGGGTCCTACTTTTTTTTATATTCTTGTTTTTAATAGACTTATACATATTATAATTCAGAAATAATCGAGGTGCAACCCCCACACTTCTCACTTAATTCTTTTAGTAAGCGACAAGGATGCATTTTTAACAATGGCTGTTCAAGAAGCTGGAAGAAGACCTCATCTATTTTCATAATGTCCTCTTATGCGACAAAGCCTCTTTTCAAAGTGATGGGTGCATGCAGAACTCTTATTTCTGTGCTCGGTTAAATTCAAAGTGGTCACTGCAAGTGGACAATCGTCATACGTTGTCAGTTACTGTTTCCGATGGCATTTTCGGGAGTGAAAGAGTGAAAATCGTATAAATAAATAAAAACATAGTTACTATACAAATATAAGCCCGGCATCATGCCAACATTTGACAGGGAGTATACATCTAGGTCAAGCATGGCATATTGAATGAGTGCTTAAGCCTTATTTAATATTTAATTAATAAAATAATATTTAATATTTAATACCAATGAATGAGTTAATCTATTGTCAGAATACCGTTCTGTATAAATTTATCTGATAACCCTTTGAGGTATTATCACCGTCGTAACACTCCGCCTTACCTTAAGCTATACTTTCTGTTTCGACAAGAAAATTCAATCCTCAATTTTCCTGGAATACTGGGGGATTAAAAATAATTATACTCTTTTTTGAACACATTATTTGATCCTTTCTCTAATAATAATAATTATCTTGCTAATATTTGTTCAAGTTTCAAGCCTAAAGCATATGAAAAATAAATAGTATGGTCAAATATTCCATTTTTCGTTATATCATCTTTTTAGTGGTTGTTTTTAGAGTAAATCAATAGATGGTCCCTCTAGAAACTGCTGCAGTATTTTAGCTTGCTTAAAATTTAACTTTGTAAAGTATATTTGGAAGTGGGGATGATTCGGCTTCAGACCATTTTATCCTAAAGAGGCACTCCTTCAGGAAACTGGACTTTTAGAGATATCGTGGATGCGTATAACTATTCGCCAATTTTTTTCAGGCAAGCGGAATATTTCTGGGTTTTCTCTTATTTCATGAATTGATTATTTATTATTGGATAAAAAAAAGCCCCCCCTTTCATAATTTAGAGGTTAAAGTGTACGAGCAGGAACAGGTTTGTTTTATGTAAGGTTACATTTTGTTTGATGTTCTGATTACATCACAGAATAAGGTCAGTTGGCTTGTTGAAGAGGACCTTTACCGACCGGACGATTAGTGGAATCTTTCCTTTCAAATTACATAAGAAAATGGGTGCATGAGAACTTGACATTAGCATTCTCTGGAACCTTTAAACTGTCTTTTACTAAATGTTTTAAAAGGGTTCCTATTGAATTTGGTAGGAACACGGAATCTAAATTACGTGTTTATCCTTTAGTTTGAGAATCTGTGAAAGTTAATTAAGCTTAACTTAAACAGAAAATAACAATAAGTTTCACAAGTTTATTCTAGTCGTAAATTGTAAGCAATAATGTTTAACTTCAAATTCCTTTCCCATTATTTATTTTATGGGCCTAGAAGTTGAACAATTACAACAAATAATTACAGCCAAGCTTATTTCTTGTGTTTCGTTTCAGATTGCGGATAATCAAATGATGAATGTGAATTTTTTTATATTTATCAACCTAGTTTTCATGTCCTTATTATATTTTAGATTTAACCTGAAAAAGCATTAGTACGTGTGCTTTTAATAGATTCCTTTTTATTTGTATTATTGTAGATTCCTTTAATTATCTATGCAAAGGCAGTTCTGTTTTCAAAATATAAATTACTTATATATTTATAAATTTGAAGGCCACTACAGTTTTACGCCAATAAATAAAAACAAACAAACAAATCTTGATTTATTCCATTTCATGATGCACACGACTTGAGGAAATCTAAATCATACCTTTATACCATCTCCAATTTCCATTATAATCCATTACACCAAGTTTTTTTTTTTGGTTATATTAAAGACATTTATTGTAAGTCAGTCGTATTTTACATCAAAGAACTTCTTAATGTTTTAGAAGAACAACTCACGCGAAATAGGCCTAACAAGTTTTGCAGGCCTTGCATGATTAGGCTGCAGATTTCTTAATGGTTAGCTTTAAAAACAAAGATTTTTGTTTTTTAATATAATTGTACTGATACTGTTTATACTTATTATATTATCTTAATATAAATTATTATATTATATAACTGCAGTGTGTGATTGTATGGAATTTAGAGAGGTTAGGTGATTTCATATACCTATATAAAATTTATAAGCATCTGACAAATATATGAAGAAATGTTCAATGGAAGATATTAATCTGGATATTTTCACCTTTCAAACTTCACACCGAGAAATTGCTCCAACATCCCCAAAGTTATTATAGTCCCAAGCAATTTCGATTATTAAAATATTGTTGTTTTTTTTTTATTTTTTTTTTTTTAGCCGCACCTTGAGGTATTTGTCAAATTATAAGAGAGGCCACAACGCAGCGAGTTTAATTGTCATTATTGAATTCATCCTCCCCCAATTGATCTGACGCTGAAATTAAAATTACTAAGTACTCGCTACCGAACAGAAATATTAATGCTCTAATAATAATTTCATAAAATCGTTACAATTTATGAAGAAGTATTTTTGCTCCAGAGGTTAAGGATTTGGAAGGCTGAGACACCTCGAAAGAGAATGGCTTAGCCCCACTGAATGAAAAGGCAAATGGCTAACTGCGGATTAATCTGTCCATTGTCTGAAGGATTATAGTAGCGCCCGTTCCTCAACTCCAATCAGGATTCGAACCCACCCCCTCCCACTGGCCGGTCCTGTAATCGCTTTCTTGTTCCAAACACGTCGGGACCAATACATACGGATGAATCTAAATTGGATTTACTTTTCCAATCTTTCTGTTATCACAACATCTTTTAGGTTTGGTGTTTTAAAAATGATACTAATGAATGACAATTTTACAAGATTAATAGACGTTTATTTATTTATCATTATATTGAAATTTCAACATAACAATCTATCATTATTACTATTTTAATATGAAATTCTAAATTTATCATGTTGACAGTTTGTGGTCATGTTATGTCCTTTTTTCTATCAAGATCAAAAGAGAAATTGATATTAAAAATTTGCTGTCTTTAATTAGTTCATTCTTTCCCACGATATCCAATGAATCTATTATCGCACTATCCACAAGCACAAGAAATACTCTATAAATAACTGAGGAAATAACGCGCCAGAAAATATTTATGTTGACACTGATGTTGAAATATTCTCACATGTTTTATTTCCAAGATATTAATGGATTCAGAGGTCATAAGATATTTTTTTTTTTTTTTTTTTTTTTTTTTTTTTTTTTAGCATTCTTTCGGTTATACTGTTCATAAATACTGATTATTATTGTAGATTTTGCTTTTTAAAAGAATCCTTAAATTCAAATTGTCAAACATAAATAAAAAAATTCCTCATTATCGTATATGTTCGTACTCCTCACATCAGTGAAATAGCCCATAGATACTATAATCATATTAAAATTTACACTAATGCTTGCAAAGCCACCAATACATGTTCATTTACCATTTACGACGCGCAAATCAACATCAACCTGTCTTATTCTATCCAAAAAAATTCACCATCTTCCTTGCACAGCTTCTTGCAGTTTTTAAGGGTTAAGAAGGGAGCTGAGCTGAGATGAGCCCCTCGGAGGGGGAAATACATCGAGGGGTTAGCGCTGAGTATCCCACATACAATAAAGGAGCGAAATCGCAAATATTATTACTAGAGCTCGGATTCCCGTGCAATTGCATCTTTTTATTGGAAAGTCAGAATAGAGCGAACTCAAGTTACTAATACGAATTAAGCCTAATGGGATGTTTTAATGAAGTTTTATACTGCACAAAATTGCACGTTTTGGGGTTTACTGCACGAAATTGCACGTTTTGAAGTTTTATTGCACGAAATTGCATCATTTGATATTTTGAAGAAAAAAAATATTACAAATTGTAATTTTCTTTAATACACATCATCAAAACAATAGTGAAAAAATAAATGTGAATATCATGGTAGACAAATAAGGAACATTGGACAAAAAAGGGAACATTGGAGATGTAAACCAACACAAACCTCAAATTTCCCAAAACTGCGGGTTCAGTGAGTGGTTCCTGGATGTTTACATTTTGTTTCTCAATTCTCATCGTTCTGTCAATATCAAACTAGCTTCTGTCGAGTATATTGTTACTAAAAATGCCTAAAATTGGAGCAAGTGTCTTTGAAAACTGCGGGATGGATTGAAAAATATCCTGAACTCAATAGGGATGGTTGTGTAGTGTTCTGTAAATCTTGTGATAAAAAAATTGGACGTGAGAGGAAAACACAAATTGATACCCGCTGTAGCACAAGTAAGTACCTAATTTATTTTAACCCTAAAACGGTAACAGGGGTAGTGCGTGTCATCAGAGTGATTTAAAAATAAGCCTACGCATCGGATGTTGCATCTAGTGATTCTATAATTTGAGAAGTATCTTTACTTTTTTAAGATCTTCCTATTTCAGATATATGTAATTACAGCCCCCATTTTGCTGTTACTATTTGAAGTAAATATTTTATGTTCCGATTTTTTCACCGGAATTTTTTTCAAAAATATATCAATAGTATTATACAAAAAATCCAAAATTCCGTGATTTTACCAAAACTAATATTATAAAAATAATCTGTAAAAATAAAAGAGTTTCTATATCAATTTACTATCTGCTACTTATTTTAGCAAGCTAAAAATCGCGCGCCGAGGATTTTTTAGTGGCAGTAAAAAATCATTGCCTATCCTGTCCCATGGAAAGGACGTAATATGGAAGTCCCGAGCCTGTACGGTGTCAGGTACTCGTTAAAGATATCTATCCTGGATAGGCAAAATTAAGGACTCTAACTGTAGCATCGTCCGATTAGCCTTAATGGCATCAAGTGGCGTTAAACGAACAAATTCGGAAACAATTTGTTTCTATGGTAAATAAATGAAATTTTAAATTAACTAATGGAGACTTAAAATTACTCTCGATGGCTTATAATGTTTTGTCATACTACAGTGCAAAAATGTTTTTTTTTAAAAGGTTTTTTGAGGAGGCATGCGTTGTCCGGTTGATATCTTGCAAGACACTGTGCACAAACATGCTTTAGTATATGTACGGCACCTGAGCTTTGAGGTTTCGATGACTATCATAAAGTTTATCTTCTTCATTTTTTCAATTACATTACGGCATCGTATTGGATTTTTTTATTTTAGGCAGCACCCACTAGCTACAAGAATGTAGATTGCTATAAAAAAATTGTTGACAATACCAGTGATTGAAAGGTTACCAATATTTGCCACCCTAACTTCGAAAAGAAGTTCGCGGTGGCCACTTTCCAATAGTTTTTAATGAGTTAATGGCCCCTATATAACAACCGTAGAAGATGAATATCGTCATAATTTTGCCTCAAACACTAAATAAAGAATAGTAATGTCAATTTTAAATCTCTATGAGAGTCAAATCTTGACATTTCCACTTTGGTTATTTCGTAGATCTGGAGATGAGGATATTGCATTCTTTCTCTTAGGTTATTACTGTATAACCTAAGAGCTGTAATAATTGAACGGTATAATAATTGAACTGAACTGTTTTACGATTTAATCAACGCTTATCGTTTTGTATATTTTATAAATTGATGTAAATTTGTATAGATTTTTATGTCCCTGATTCCAAATAAAGTACATTAATTACAAATTGTTATAGGTTAAACTACGAATAAAATTAGGCTGAAATCTGGTACATATATGACATAAGAAATGTGATTAGATTGGTCCCCCATTTTTCTTAGACCATCTTGGGAACCTTGCCTGTAAATTCTTTGTGAAGAAAATATTATCTATTATTTTTGAGAAGTTCTATATACACTGTTCACTTAAAACACTAAAGAATATAATTTTTAATTGGATATTCAAAATACCTGTGTTTTTATTTATATGGATAAATTATCTGTCTCTCGTTTCGCCTAAAAATAAATAATGGCTAAATTAGAATATGAAAAAAATCAAATAAATATAGGAGAAAAAAAAGAAAAATATTCCATAAAACACGTTTAGCCCACCCATGCACAGTACGCCTTAGATGACTGACGATTGTTTATAATTAAAGACGTTCTGTTCATTTAATGGAAATTATTTGTTACATGGTAACTATATGAAGTTTTCAACAACTACATAGAGAATTATAAAATCAGACGACTTGGAGCGTTATGCTTGCATTGCCGAATTATAACTAATACAAAATTTTGTTTAATAATAAAAAAAATTAATGTACTGACTTTGAGGAATGGCATTTACAAAACACGCCAATTTCTAATCTAAGTAAGTTGGTAAGTGAAAGTTGTGTGTTGCGCGCATGCACCAGATGTGTTTTGTTTTTTTGTTGCTAACTTTTCACAAACATACTTTGTCATTACTCTTTCTTTTCAAAAACATTAATAACTAGCTGTATATACCTGTTTCACCCGGAGAATTTCATTTTTTAAATCTATAAAATCTATAAAGTGAGACTTTTATTGGCTCAAACTGTCGATTTCGTAAAAACATATGTGGGTCATTATCTGAAGATGCGAAGATTTCACTTGCTAAGATTTCATTATTGAAAAGTTATAATTTCGGGCCGAAAAAATTCATACGTACTCAGTGGTATATTACCTTCACTTTTTAAATAGTAGCCAGACAGGAGAACCTTTAATTGTTCTTTTAAAAAATTTTGAAAACAATTTCAAAGTGTGGGAGTGAAGGGTGAGTGAGGTAGTGAAAAATGTGTTGAGGTAGTAGTAAACTTGGAGAAGTGAAAGCAAAAACGCGTATATTTTAAAGAAATACAATCTAAAAAAACAATAGAAGTACAATAAAAACAATTTCAAATTCAAAAATATGAAATTCCAAACGCGTATTACCAAAAGTAGAGTTAGGTCAGGTTACAGTTACATACTTTTGGTCATAGTTTAGGAATCGCCACCCTTACATTCAAAAGCATTCTCAAAATCTTTTGAGAATTCAAAGAATGGAGGTATTCGCTCCTTCATTTAAGAAATTTTTGGAAAAAGTGAGGGAGTGAAGTTTTCAAAGTTTTTATTATTTTTCAATCACTGTAAGTAGGTTAAAGTTGAAAAAGACTGCAGAATCGAAAACTATGACCATTTTCCATCTAAAAACAATGGAAATTCACCAGTTTTTTTGAAGTGAGGGAGTGAAGTAGCTATTGACCACAGCGTAGATTTCCCTTAATAACCTAAATCTTACAGCGGAGGCAAGCGATCGCAGCCCCTGGTCGGCAGTCAAAACGATCCTAGGGTCTTCCCTGAACCGATTCTTTCCACCCCGGGCTTTGAGCTATGTTCCCCTCAACGCTCAGACCATCCAACACTAGATGTGAGGGAGTGAAGCAAAAACGTCTGGACATACCTTTTTTATTTTATTTATTGTTATTGGTAACAATAAATGACACCGATTATTTTTTCATGGAATCTTGAAGTAATAACTGACTTAACCGATTAATCAATTTAATCAAACACTCGATTGTTGAAAGAATACGAATTTTTAAGTAGCTTTCCTGGGAATCGGTCAAGGTGAGGGAGTGAAAAAACAATTACTTTTTTTTTTTTTTAACCAATTATAAATTTAGTTTGGAGCTAAAACATAGCTTCCATAGAACAACAAAAGTGTGAAATAGTTCCTATTCTTTTCTAGTAACTAGCTCTCATTTTAATGGTTGAAAATGGACCGGACGTACGATTTACACATTTTCAGGTAATGACCCATGTAAAGAGAGATCAAAACGATTTTTAAAACAATAAAGAATATATCTAGAGATTGGCTGAAGTTATGCAATTTTAATATGGACTGGTGTTCGCACCTGGTATCAAAGAACCACTGAGCGAAATTTGGAGAATTTAGGACAAACCGTAGGGATTTTTATAAAGAACAAACAAACAAACAAATAAACAAACAAACAGAATTTCATCTTTATTTGTATAGATTGAATATAAATAAAACAGGCATTTAAGTATTCAAAATGAACATTAACTTTTCTAACTTTAAAAACTAACTGGTCTAAAATAACATTAACCCTGATAATGGATTTGTGTGTGTTAAATCTGATAATGGATAGTGAATTGTAAATACCGCCATTTAAAGTATTAATTTTAATTTTCTATCCAATTTTGTATTGTAATATTAATTATTGACTTGTTGCAGATGTTGCCTAAAATAGTTGTAAGGTTGCAATCATTTCCTTGGGCCTCTTGTGAAGGATTCTCTTTGTTGTCCTTATCGATTAGGATCTGAAGTTAATTTGCTAAAGGTCCTTTCCTGTCTCATTTACACAAACATTTTTCATCGTTAGTACTTATTCTCACCGATGTGTCAAAAGCTATATTTTGAATGAATGAGGATTTGAATTCTTCTTTGTTGAGTTGCATGAAATTTAATATGAAACAGCATTATTGAAAATGGTTATGAAATAGCATTATTTATATTTCACTGAAAAATACTTTTAGGATAAAGTATGTAGGTAAGTCTTAATTATCAATTAATTAAATAGAACTAGGATGATTTCAATTTCTTGGGTTAAGAGTACTTTTAAATTTTGTTTTCTCTGAATATTCAGTATGTTTAAAAAAATAATCCTAAGTATACATAAATGTTTTATGATGAATATCCGTGGCTTACAAGAACGGGCGGATTTAGCAAAAAATTCGGGGGTGGGGGGGGGGGGGGGGGGGGGGTCATAACCCTCCTGTCTCATAATAACGTGGTGGACAGTACCATTTTTTTAAACGAAATAATTATCTTTTATTAAGAAGGAATGGGATCTAAACAACAAACATAACAACAAGTGTTATGTTGAGGGCATAGTAACTACCTAATTGCATTATTCATTTTAAAATACCTAAAAATTGAAAAGCCAAAATTTTTGGGGGTCATGACCTTGTGACCCCCCTGGATTCGCTCTTGCTTATAAGTAAAAATCTTCAAGTAAAGACTTTCTATTTTTGGGTTAGTTGAGTTTTCCGGTATAAAATGTCATATCATTGGAATATAGCAATAATTAAAAAATCTGGTGCAATGCGCACAACACAAATATTTTTCGTACCAATCTACTGGAGCAGAAATAGAGTTTTGTTAAATGTGTAAACGCCGTTTACGAACTTCAGAGGGGACTGCTATTTCCACATTTATTTACTTCTTTTTGTTTGTTATTCTCTATAATGTATAATTATTGCAAGAACTTAATTCGTGATAAACTTTCGATTTAGCATTATTTATTTCTTTTTTTTATCGGACCTCGAAAATCCTTATTTCATTAATACTCTGGTTTTTAACTGTTTTTGTCGATGTATCATGAACGGGAATCGATAAAAGGAGCAGGAATTATAGGTAAATTTAAACCTAATATTGAATTTTTTTTTCTGATGCTGTGATTTCGTAAGTCTCTTATAACATCTCTCTGTTTTTTAGTTATGGAAAGTATTATTCACATATATTACTGCCCTCATTAACGAAAATTCAAATTTTCATCCTGGAAAACTTTTTTTTTCATCCCGTGCTTAATTATCAAAATTCATTCATACTTTACAATTTAGCCGTTTCTAACAAATATCCTTACAATATATTTCACATATAGGTGAAAAAAGTAATAAAAAATAAAAACATTAATTTATTAAACTAGAGGCGACCAGCCATTTTATAATTCATGCCACTATCTATGGTTGCTGACGCTGAGGCCTGCTCCTCACAATTAAAAACATACCCGAAATTAGTCTGAGTTCAAATCCTAAGTGCTGGTTTTATTGTTTTTTTCCCCACAATTTAGCTTAATCGCCCGCCCCTATCCGCGAACGGGAAAACCTCGTATAGCCGTTCGGCCTAGGGATAGGAAAAAAAAATAAACCTTTACAATATTTTTATTATTTCAAGATATATTTCTTGTCACAAAACTTTTAAGTGCTTCAACATTTTACAAAATATTGCAACTAAAAGACCTTTAGTACGACTAAAATCCAGTCCATATAAGTTAAACTTAGCTACATAAAATTGTGTTCGAACTAAGTACTAATGTTGTATGTTGTAATTTACATTCTAAAATTATTATATATTAATTTAACCATTATTGTGGAGTAACCACCTATTTTTTGAATTATTTTAAATAATTTATTTTTGAAGAGAAAAGGTAGGTGTCGGCGAAGAGGAGGGATTTGGCACCGTTTGGAAGCGACTCCGTGGTGTAATGGATAGCATACCGCGCATGTCAAGCGGAAGACCCGGGTTCGATTCCCGGCGGAGCCAAATCTTTTCTTTTCAAAAATAAATTATTTAAAATAATTCTAAAATTATTTATATTTAATGTACTACTAGAAGATATGAACAAAAAGTCTTCATTGTCTTTTGATAACATACGTACATAGTGAGAAAAAACAATTATATTACCTATCCCAAACATTTCGAGTCTAAAACTCTTTCTTCCCTCGAAAAAAAATAACATAAATTTAACTTTTAAATGTATAAAATGGCTGCCAGCGTGCCACATTTCATCACACTTGAATTGCATTCTAGACACTAGCATTAGGTAGGCTTACTAAGGAAATAAGTTATTTTGTTATTGGAAAGCATTCATAGAAACTCATTAAAAATTTAAAAAATATATTAGTTCAGGGTTAAAAAGCCAGACAGCTTCCCCGAGTTACAGCTAGGAGGAACCCTCCATTTAGAGGAGGAATGGGATTTATTTAGGTGGTAAGTCAAGCCGTAAATTCTCTTGGAAATAAGACAAAATATAATTGAAAGGGAGGTTGTAAAAGGTGTCCGAGGAGGAAAACGCAATTATAAAGCGAGGCTAATGTTAACGGCGGCTAAGTGGGCTGGGGTACTTGCCGCAATCACCTCCCTCAGAAATCGAGGACCATCCACGGCGAGCTGCCTCTTCAAATCCTCTACTACCCTGGCTTACCCGTTGGAATCCTATACTGTTTTTTTTCGGGAAACAGAAAAAACAATCTTTCAAATGCTACAGTCATGGTGGATGTTCTTACATGTGTTTTAAATATTGTTGCCACTTTACTGAAAATAATGTTGTTATATTATACTTGATTCATAAAAGTTTATTTGTAAGTATTCCTGGAGCTGTATACTCGTATTATTTTATAGGAGTTCCTAACAGGATAGGTTGGTAACATTGAATTGAAGTTGCCAGGTAACAAAGAACCTAACCAATTTTACTGCACATTACAAATGGGCAAAACCCACAGGTCTGAATATTCGAATTCACTTGAAGACTTTGATAATAGCAAAGCTGGTTTCATTATGGTGGAAAAAGGTGTGAAATAGCTGAATAGCGTTTACATATTAATCAAAACAAGTTGATTTCTAATTTAAGTAAGTTGGTAAGTGAAAGTTGAGTCTTGCGCGCATCGCAATATATGTTCTTCCTCGTATTCCTCGGTATAAGTCGATTTCCCAAAATGAGAATTTTTCATTTCATGATGGAGTTTTAAAAAATAGTTTAATGTTGTTAAATTTTTGAAATTAAATTTTGTAAATATTTTATCATTTTTCTTTTTCTTAAATATATTTCCAAAAAAAGGATAGAAATAGAAGATGTACCATTTCTTTTCCTACTTCTTAAAAATTTTACCTTTCTTTCATAAATCAAAAATTACATTTAGGTATTCGCAGTACATCGGTAAATAAAAATGGTGATTTATTAATTCTTGGATAATAGAAATATGTAATATGTAATATAATGTTCTTCAAAAATGTTGGGAATATGTTCAACTATTTTGGGAAATAAGGATCGAGACAGAAATCTATTTTTACTTTTAAATAAGAACTAGCTGACCCGTGCGAAGCATTCGCATTCTAACCTACTTAAATCCCACTTAATTAAAATACATACCGTATATTTAGTATCGTATAGTGCGTATTTAGTACGTCATGGGAATAGTTGAGGGTTGAAGTAAATAATAGATGTATTTAAATTGTTCACTCTTTGAACACTATGTTTGAAGTTACAATATCGTCATCTGTGATTGTTTTTTAGTGGGTTTGTTTTACACAGACATAGATGTCACTGAAAGAACGCACCCTGGAAAACGTCACATACAACGAACTGACCGTGTGAAAAAACAGGGTCAGGCAAGTACAATCCTGACTTTGTAAGCGTCTGTCCCTGTGTCATGGAAAAGGCGACTTTTATAGGAAATTGCTTCCCACTCAATTTGAAAGGCACGGTAGGATCAGAAGGGATGAGGTTAATGTGTGGTATGACGACAGTTTAACAGGAGTCAATCAATTTCGCTGTGATAGTGTAGTTGCCCAAGTGAGTGACGACCAATCTGGCGCCATTATTAAGCCCTGCATAGCGCTTAGATGTCTTATCAACATGATAATAGTATGTTTTTTAGTATGAGTTCATCAGTTTCGCGGAAAGCAAGTGCGCTGATTCTATTAGCTGAAATCGCATGTTTTTGCCTTTAACTCGCAAACGACGGCGACAATCGGAAAATTGTATATAACCAAAAATGTTCTTCTTCACAAACTGCAAGAAATGACACCTTCGATAAAGCCCTGCGACCATTTTAAAATTTTCGCTGTGAATTGCAGTTTTTTGTTAACAACTCGCAAACGAAGGTGTTAATCGAAAACATGTGTATAACCTAAAATGTTCTGCTTGAAAAACTGAAAATATTGGCACCATTTAAAAACCTCTATGACCATTTTGATTGTCTCACAAACACAGCGGTCACGGATAACTCACAATCGAAGGCGAAATGAGTGATTTGTATATTTTTCAGGTGTAGCGGTTAAGGAAAGCTTTAAAATGATGCCTCATTCATGAATTTTGATAAAGTATTAAGGAAGTTATGGCATAACGACAAAAAAAAAGGCCTTGAGATATAATATTTATGATGATTGGATTTCTGTGTAATTTTTTATTGACCAGAAAGCTTACCTTTTTTTTTCTTTTTCTTTTTTTTGATAACTAAGGAATAGAACGAAAACTAATGGATAATTTGAACAAAATGGATCATCAACATGTTAGAAAACGACGGAAATAATACGTGAAATGGAGACCATCTATTTAGTGGGTGAAAAGCCTTTCCCGAGGAAATGAACTGTAGCGACGATAGAAAGAGGCATTGTTATGAATCTAAATGGCAGGATAATTACAGTAACAGTGCGGAGTCCAGTTCTGTGCTCAACAGCCACATTCAGCCAGTGAATTTCACGTTTTGACATTTTGCAATAACTCCTGGAAAAACTAGATGCAATAAAAAATCATTACATATGTAAAAATTATTATTTTTACTATTGCTATTGCGTTACCTCTACCTTTACAAAATTGTCTACTGAACCTTAATATATTTTGGTACGGTATTTTGGACTAGTTACATTCATTTTTGTGCTTCTAAGGATGACAACTGACACCCCCCTCCACAACCTTGCTGGGAACGCCCATGAACTCTTAACAACGAATGCAGGCTGGAACAAAAGAAACCATAATTATGTTGCAACTGGCTTAATGGCGTAAAGTTTGTAGCAATCTTTTGTGTTCCAATATTCATCGTGTATGTATGGAATCAATCGTATAGAATGCAACACTTAATAACCGTTATGATGGTCAATCGAAAGCGATTTTGAAGACTTTTGGGTAAGGCTAAAAGATTTTTTTGGTTTAAAATATTACTTAATAATCTTGTCATATTTTCTCTCCATTAAATAAATGTTACCTACCAAAACGCTTTTGAATTAGGAAAACATTTCCAGTTCATTCCAAACAATTATGAAGGCCTTATTTAAAATATACCAATGTGTTTTTGTAAGGAATTATTTGATTCGATATGAAATGGGGAGGAAGGTACCAACTCTAATATATCCACAATCTGGGCACCTAACTTTTAAGCAATCCTTGATTATTATTGTTATTTCAATACGAGTCTTTTGTTTAAAATATATTTTAAAAAACGAACTCATTAATATCTCCAAAATATCCCATAAATATCTCCAATCTCTCATCAATTGCATTCACTCGCTCTTAGAAGACGCATTGGACCTTGGGTGACAACGCTACAAATCAAAAACGCTAAGCATCTTCATCAGAACGAGTTTTTTAAAGCCCTTTTAGTGCCGCCTGCCCATCCAGCCTAATCGCATTACCCTTCAGAGCTCTGCTCTTAAAAGAGCTCTCATCACATGTTTCACAGGCTCAATGCTCCACCGCATTGGACTCTAACGGTTCGTGTACCACGTCTTTTGCAGTCTAAGCGGTTCAGTTTTTTTATGCCAATATCATTGTTAAATAATAGCCCAATTAAATATTCAATAGGTAATTCTTCACCCAATGGCCTACTTTTCAAGAATCTGATATAATCCATCAAGTATATCAGATATTATGGAAGCTATAAAATATTGGCAGTATCATCCGATCAGTTGCGAAAACTAAATCAATTACTGATAACTACTGGATTTGTTTAACTATGTATCACAATTTAACTTTAAAATCATCTATAAAAAATGAAAAAAATATGTACTCGAAGATTTATTAGCTAGACAACCAGTTATTGAAAATGAAGATGCATTTCATTTATATCAATTGACACAAAAATATTGAAAAACATAATAGCATTGTATTCAAGAAGCTGAAAGGTTGATCTAGGAAATATTTATCGGTTGATTTCGAAAAATGGACTCATCGATCGAGTCCATGGTTACTATGGGCATATTGGTGTTCCTCAGAAGAAAGAAATAATAAGACAATACTATTATTTTGAAAATTTGGATCTTTTGGTGGAACTGTTTTGTAGAAGCTGTTCAAACTGCATGGAAGATAAAGTTTGCAGGTCTAGATCTATTTATTTAATGTCAAAACAGGGGCCACCTAAGAAACCTTATGACATCATGTCCGTTGATTCGGTTGGTGGGTTTGGAAATAATAGATGTCCAAAAGTTCCTACATGCATAAACTAGTTGATCACTTGAATCGTTACGCTTATATTTCGACCGCGGCAGGTCAATGTGTGAAAGATTTCATAAAATTGAATTATCCAATTGCCAAAAACAATAAAATAAAAATAAGCTTAATTCATCAATATACTGGCTTTGGTTCAAGAGAAATGATGCAAAACACTGAAATGTTGAATATAACACCAGTCTTAGCAGCCATAGATCCTCCTCGATCGGTTGGTCGATGAGAGACTAAACCTCTCTATTCAACCGGATTGGATGCAATGTTAACAGTTGCAGTTATAAACGTCCATGGACAAGCGTTTTCCAAGAGTGTGTTCAAGATTACAACTAAACTTTACAAATCACAACAAAGTTCAAACCTGAATATTAACTTCTTTGGAAGAAGCCATAAATTTCTCAAGTATCCACTCATACACGCTAACGTGACATATACATCCTATAAACCCTGCCTTCTGGGCCAAGTACCTCCCATAACCACCTGGGGTGGATGGCATAGATATGTTTTTTTATTTAAATCAAATAATGACGAAAAAACAACAACGAACAAAGTATCAGAGGAATTTGGAATCATACTGTACAGAAAATTGTACTTTTACACGGAAGGGTTAATAGAATAAAGTCAAATTTATCTGAGGATGGTGTTAGCGGGTAATTGGCTACTGCCAGTAAGAGAAGAACTTTAATGCATAGAGTAATAAAATAAGTGTGGCCATCTCGAGCCGAAGACAATAGCCCTCAAGGTGGTATGGCCGTTTGAAGATTGCTTTCTTATGCCTGGCAATTTCAAGGGCTGTTGGAAAACAAAAAGGAAAAAGTAAGCCCCTGGATAATTGTATCATTTGTGAAGAGCTCAGTGAGGGCATTATAGCGATGATATTAGCTGTGAAATTGTAGCTTCCAAAGGTCAGCTCAAATGGTCAGTCTGCTGCTTCGCTACCATCTAATGCGAGATGGTACAATATGATATGTAGTTTCCAGTTTTCTTGGGAGATTCAGCGGGAGAAAGCGCACATATAAATACTCGTAATGTAGTAATAAGCATAATAAAACGAATTTTTAAAAATATTATTAGTAGAGTAGTGAACTAACATTTAACATTCTGGAAAAAGATAATATATAAATTATTAAATAAACATCACAATTAAGGAGGTATATCCACTTTGTCATATTTAATATTTTTAATGATTTCCATACAGTTAAGCTCCTCTTAATGTAATATGTGTGCTTCACCGCACAAAGTATCTAGTACGTATCTATATATACGTTAATAAAAGTTTGCATTGAATAAAAAAGTAACGATGAACTGAAGGTTACTACCAGTTAAAAAATGAACAAAAAGTAGTTTATTTTACAACTGTGGAGAGAGAAATGCTTTATTTCAATAATAAAAATAATAATAAGCATTGCTGCCCAAATATATTGGGTTGCTACATTACACAGCGTACTAATCAATATTTAAATACATGTATACTTATAACTAGAATACATTGTTACATTTTATTTTATAATTATAATGTCATAATATATTTTTCCCCCTTCTATATCTTTTACAATTATGTTTATTTAATCTTCATTTTATTCCCATTTATTCTATTTTATTTTATTTTTCTTCTTTCTTATTTTCCATAATCTTACTCTTTTTCTCTTCCTTTCTTCTCTCCCTTAACGCTCACATTAGCAATAGGCACACATACGGACTGCTAGAGAAAAAAAAAACATCAAAAAGAGATGCACCAATGAAAACCTTATATCTAATAAATAAATATATAAATATGCAAATAAATTTTAAATTGTTTTTACTTTCACTTACCTATATATTTTTTTTCGGTAACCCTTCCTGGCCATGTGTGGCATACGGGGGGTTACTCTATAGGTGTAACACCAACCTATACTAACCATGGTGGGGCGGTCGAAATTTATTCCGTGGTGCCTCCACAAAATAAAAGTCAACCTTCCAAGGGCGGATTTGAATCGCATCGCGGGCACGTACATACATCAAATACCTAGTTTGATCAAAATCTTTGAAGCCGTTTTTAAGTAAATAAAAAAAAAACACGTGAAAATGAGACCAAATTTTTCTAGTAAAGTGCCACCTCCAATTGAGCAATTTTGATGAAATTTCGGCTGTTACATCGGGAGCATATACATATATCAAATACCCAGTTTGATCAAAGTTTTATTTCATATTTCATACCAAGCCATTTCTAATTTTTCATTCTAATTCCGTTCGGCTCGAGCGTGCTAAAGCGGGTCGCGCTCAAACACGCTCGGCCATCCGGCTGGGTGTCCCAGACATAGTGTAAAAAAAATTGGGTAATACTGCATGTTAAACGGGGTAGAATGGCGCAGAAACGAGTTTCCTATCTCAATCTGTTGAGGAGGTAGATTCTTTTTTTTTAAATCATACTTTTTTCTGAAAAAATACAGTTATCTCTACTTTATTTTACCGTAGAAACAAAAACTATGATATTTTCTTAATCAGCATTAAATTTTCTAAAAGTTGAAATGGATCTAGTTATTTTAAATCCACTTTCAGTGGGACTTTTAAAACACAAAACGCGCTAAACACAAAACATTTATTAAAACTTATATTTTTAATAGTTTTTGAAAATTCCTCACTCCCCACTGGAGCACCCTAGAAGCCGTCAAATTTCCTAAAAACTGCGGAATTCAGTTAGCTTTTTAGTGGTGTAACTCCTGATACAATTGCACTTCCCCTTTTGAGTCCAAAAGTAGCTTTTCTGATGAAAAATACGCTAGAGAATGTCATTGCTGGGGCAATGAGGAAGCACGCTAGTGCCTGCTAATGTAATGAATGCCGAACTTCCCATGAGTTAGAGTCAGTTTTACTTTTTAAGGCTAAAAAGAACAATGTATGAATTCTACATAATATAAAAAGGGTAATGATAATCTAAAATTAAAAAAAAAACACTCCTTAATTTAAATTAAAAATACTTTCTTTAAAATAAATTACACTTTTTTCCTCTCTTCTTCTAAAATTAGGAATATTCTACATAAAAAATGTTGAAGATAAGCCTGCATCCAAAGTAATGGAGGACATTTTTGAATCCATTTTCAATAATCAATAATCCATTTTAATATGGTTCTACAAAAATAATATTATTTTTTATCTTCAACATTTTTGTTTGTTCAAAAAAATTTATATTACCATTTTTATATTATTTAGAATTCATACATTGTTCTTTTTAGCCTTAAAAAGTAAAACTGACTGTAAGTCATGAGAAGTTCGGCTTCCATTACTTTGGATGCAGGCTCTAGCGCGCTTCCTCATTGCCCCAGCAGACATTCTCAAGCGTGTTTTTCTGCTTAAATAATTTTTAAAAATTATTAAAATGTTCTGAGGGGGCTTAAATGGGGAATGGGGCTTTTTTGGTTTCCTATAAAGTACCTTTGTTTTTTTTATATGGAGAAATTTTTCCATGTCTCTCGTTTCGCCTAAAAATTAGAAATGGCTTGGTATGAAATATGAAATACGACTTTGATCAAACTGGGTATTTGATATATGTATAATGTAAGTGCTCCCGATGTAACAGCCGAAATTTCATCAAAATTGGTCATTGGAGGGGGCACTTTATTTAAAAAATTTTGTCTCATTTTCACGTGTTTTTTTTTTTTTTTATTTACTCAAAAACGGCAGTAACGATTTAGATTAAACTAGGTATTTGATGTATTTAGATGCCCGCGATTCAATCTTTCACTTACGAACTTATATATTTATATATATATATAGTATATATATATATAGGTATATATAAATTTTTTTTAGAAGTTAAAGTTAAATAATAATAATAAGGTTGTTGGCTGGTGGGAAATGATTTACTCATTTTTCAAGAAATCAATTCACCGTTTTTATCTACAACCGCCAGAACAGTTATGTTCCCATTTGATGATATAATGCAGCAAAGTAAAAGTGAGAGCTGTGGCGGGGATTGATGTGGACGTAATGTCAATGTTTTAACAAGGGGACAATGCCGCTCTGTCGTAATCTGCTGTTTCAGCTGTCTAGGAAGCTAAGGAAGCGGATTTCATTCTACTTGCCTACTTCTGTGATACCAGATGTTTGATTTTTTTATTTCCCATTCTTAATTACATGATAAAACTCAGGGAGAGTGAAAAATGATAACGTACGCAGCATATATACGCAGTATAAGGAAATATATACCTACACATAACATTAACTGTTAGCACATTAACGCATTAGCAATATACACTAAATTAACTGAATAGATGTTTTGTATATTCTTTTCTTTTTTTTTTCCTTACCATAAACCTATTTAAGGACCTGTTATTAGCCTTTACCTCATGTTCCATGCCTGAAAGAAATGTTAGACGATACTATGAAGCATAAAATTTTAGGTAGAGGCATAGAGTAACTATTAGGTAAGAGATATTCATTATGATGTTTGATTAGGTCCACATAGAGAAAATGTTAGAATAAATATATCAGCAACTTTCTATTTTAGCATGTGCATGACTCCTCTATTGAATTATACCTTATACTTGCGATAAACCAAACAGTCTTAATGATATAAAACAGATAATAAGTACACTGTGTGATAGCAACCCAATATAACTGGACAGCATTTCTGTTTCAAGAAAGTGTTCCTCTCTTCGGGATGATAAAACACATATGCCTATGTAATAAAACTTATAACAAAAACAAAACAAACAAAAAGAGAACTGAATTAAGAGATTAAAAACACGAAATAAAAATTCAACAAGAAATTGCCTACGCTGTCCATGAATGGTTATTGAGTAAGTCAAAGTAAATAGCTTTTTATTAATTTAATATGTCGTGGTTTATTATTATTAATTTCCATTTTTAAGAATATTAATTATTTCCGTAATAAGAACGTGTCAGCTAATTGTTTTGTTATGCGATTCTATTAAAAAAAAAGAAAACCTAGAGACGGAAGACCTTTAGTCAAAGATCAAAACAGAAATAATTGAATTAGATAATAATTAATAAAAATCTCCAGTCATGTTATTCTTTTAATCCATGGGAAGTTCAATGAAAAGATATGAGAAATAAATAAAAAAAAGATAAATAAAATAAAAAAATAATTTAAGAATATTGTTTGTTTCCTTTTTTTTCTATTATTTCAAAATTTGTTATTATTTTAATAGACAAACAAATTATCAGGTTCGAAATCTTTTACAAAAAAATAAAAAATAAATAAACTTAAGGTCATTAAATAAATATACACTTTTTGTTATAATTGAGTAGGAGATATGTCTTATTAATAATACCAATAAATAACGACGCAGACAACGATTCGACATTGCGAGCATTGTAACCTTTCTTATTCATTAAAAAGAAAAAAATTAGATATAAATGCAGAAAAGAACCCACAAGATAGCAGGGCCAGACCTGAAGAGGGGTTTGTCAGAGGCACTTGTCCCGGACGGACTTTTTTCTGAGATTCAATAAAAACATTTTTGTCTTCTTTTTTTATCCTTTTGACCTCAATTTAGTCAATCAAATGAGTTTATTTACTGCATTAATACTGTATCGTGAAACAAAAAACAAAACAAAAAAGAACATATGATTAAAAGAATTCTAGACTTGTTGGAACAAACTGTTCTAGTAGAGGTTCTTGAATAACCCGCATCTGCGTAGATTATCATGAGCTTGACCACGTGACGAAGAAGGACAGCTACCCATTGGCAAAAATCGATGACGCCCTCGACGCTCTTGCAGGATCCAAACAGTTTTCGACTCAGGACCTAAACAGTGGATACTGGCAAGTGGAGATGGACCTTGCCGACAAGTAAAAGATTGTGTTTACCTCTAGGTCAGGACTATGGCAGTTCACGGTTTTACCTTTTGGCCTCTGCAACGCTCCAGCAACCTTTGAACGCCCGATGGATAACATTCTAATAGGCTTATCCTGGAAGATTTGCCTCGTATATCTCGATGACATCATAGAGGTTGCCCGGATATTTAAGGAACATTTGTACAATTTTTAAGAGGGGGCCCGGTGTGGCTGTGCGGTAAAGCGCCGTACTCCCATGCCGGAGCTGCGGGTTCGAGTGGTGGTACTGCTACCCTGCATGCATGCTACCCTGGGTGGTGCTTTTCTTTCGTAGGAGAAGTATCACCCAGTGCCATGGGTGTTGGTATGGGCAATATAGGGCTTCAACAGAAGCCTTAAGGTCCCAAAAAAAAAAAAAAAAAAAAAAAAAAAAAAAAAAAAAAAAAAAAAAAAAAATTTTAAGAGGTATTCATAAGATTGAAGGCGGCTAATTTGACGCCAAGAAGTTTAATCTTTTCCAGACAAAGGCCACCAATGAGGGACAAATCGTCAGTGCAGAAGGTGTAGCGGCTGACGCCAGCGAAGAAGGAATAGACGGGGTTCTACCAAAATTGCAACCAATAATTGTGCAACCAGGCGGGAACTCCTGGAATTCGTGGAGCATTTCTAGAAATATTTGTGGTACTAGGTTTTTGTTGCGAACTGACCAGGCAAGCATGAAGTGGCTGCTGAATTTCAGGAAACCTGAGGCCAAGTCGCCAGATGGCTACAGAAGCTCCAGAAGCATGACTTCGAAATTGAACACCAAGCCCGGAGTAAAGCATCCCAACACAGATACCCTGTATAGAATACCATGTCCCCCTGCTCCCACTCTAGCCGAATCGAACAAAAGGGGGCTAAACTTTGCAACCTTGGAGTAGTAAACGAAGAATAGAACCTCGACACAATCCGGAATCGGCGAGAAAGTAATCTTTAGTTGAAAAAGACGCGGGATTGGAAAGTGGCCAATCATCGTCCGACTTGGCAGGTTATATTATCACCAATGTTGAAGGCATGCAGGGTACAATGGAAATCCCTATTAATGGAAGACGGCTTGCTCAAGAGAGATGTTGATAACGTTGATGGCAGCCTCTCCAGGAAGCAGCTTCTAGTACCGAGGGTTTGCGTGCCGGAGGTACTTCGTCAGCTTCATGATGAAGTGTCAAGAGAACACAAGGGCGTGAAGAAAACACTCCAAAAAGTTCGAGAGAGGTTCTACCGGGTGAGCTGCTCTGACTACGTTAAGGATTGGTGCCATAAATGAAACACCTGCTCTGCGAGCAATCGACCAGCTCGCGAACGTCGGGCGTCAGCATTAATGCAACAGTATATTGGGGAGTCCCTTCGAGAGAGTAGCCATGGACATATTAGGACCTTTCCAGAAACTGATGCTGGAAATTAGTACGTATTTGTCGTCGTGAACTATTTTACCAAGTGGGTGGAAGCCGATGCGGTCCATAACCAAGATGCTGCTACTTTGGCTGGCGTTCTGGTAAAGGAATTTATTACACATTTCGGAGTACCAGTAGAACTACATTCGGGTCAGGGTAGGAACTTCGAAAGCACATTATTCCAGGAAGTCTGCAAAAGACTCGGGATTCAAAAAACTAGGGCAGCCTATCTACAGACTGATGGAATGGTCGAACGCTCGTCAAATACCTTTCCAAGGTAGCCTCTGGCAGTTTGGACAAGCTGATCCCGTACATCCTCACGGCATCCCGATCTGGCGTTAACGAATCTTCTGGACAGTTGCCTACGGAAGTTCTCTTCGGTCGAGAAATGAGATTACCTTGTGACATCATTTTTGGCAGTAAACTCGGTATAAATGTATCTAGAGTAGATTATATGTCCGGACTTCAGAAAAGGTTAGAACACAAACATGAGCGAGTTCGCAAGAATGAGCCTTTCCAGCGACCGTATGAAGAGACAATACGATAGTAGAGGAGATGAGGGCGGGCACAAAGAAGGAAACCTCGTTTGGCTCTACAAACCAGGAGGAAAGCGAGGATTATGCCCAGAGTTGCAGAAGCGCATCAACGTATATATAACAAAGTATAACTAGCTAGGAAAAAAAAAACATAGGAATTAGTTATTGAAAATTTACGTGTGTGAGAGCTAACTAGAGTGTTCAAGGAACGAGTTGGGGATAGTGGTAGTCCCGGGTGGGGTCGGAGAAGCATAGTTAGCATTTCCAAATCAAATTCAACCACTTCTTCATGTTCACTCGGTCTAACCCCTTACTATATTACATCATCCGTTAAAATTAATATTTATTTTAAACTTCGAAGTGATAGGGGTGGGGGCGCTATAATATTGAAAATGGTATAAAAGAAGTTAGAATTTCGTATTTCTTTCACACAAGGGTCCAATATTATGTTATCGGGGGCTCTGTTCTTCAAAACCAATTTTCATTTCGTATTTTAGTTTGGGAAGTGGCGCACTAATATGTGATATAAATCGGAATATCTAACTTAATAGTGCGCCCCCCCCCCCCACCTATCCACTAAAATACAAATTTAATATTTGTTTCAAAAACACCGCCCCCGATAACATAAAATTGCACCCCCGTGTAAAAGAAATACGAAAATGTTACCATTTTCAATATTATAGCGCCCCCTCCCCTATCACTTCGAAGTTTAAAATAAATATTAATTTTAACGGATACCTGGTCATGATATAATATGGTAAGGGGGTAGACCGGGCGAACATAAAGAAGTAGTAGAATTTGACTTGGAAAAGGTTGAAATTGAAATGGAAAAGATTGAATTTGACTTGGACAAGGTTGAATTTGACTTGGAACTGCTATAATTATTCTACAGGGTCTTCAATATCCCACAAGAAAGCCTATGATCCTCCATTATAATTGGAGGGAACCACGATGAAGATGAATAGAGAGTAGGCCGTCACTAGAGAGTAGGCCCATGTGGAAAAGAAGAATTACTGGAGGAATGTCTCTAAGAAGGGTGCAGTGCAACGTGAAACAAAAACAAAAAAATATGATTGAAAAGAGCTCAAGAAATGTTGTTAGATTAGTTGGAACAAACTGTTCCAGTACTTGTTAGTGAATGTTCGAGAATAATCTACCCTTGTCTGGAACCTTTGAGACTGTTCTAATTCAGGCTAAATAAAAGGAGCGATGGACTGGTAAGTTAGTCTTGCTGTGATGATAAAATCATATGCCTACTTTAAAAAGTATTTCAACCCAAAATAGAGTTACAATATTTTGTATTTTTTCAATACATACATAGTTAAATGTTAAAAATGCTGCTGAAAATGGTTTGGGGCGGCATGAGGTGAATGAATTCCGAAAACTTAAGCTAGCCTCTCCTGGCGAAGATCCATGTTACAGCTCTGCAAGCCGGATTGAACTCAGATGATAGCAAAGCCAGTTTTAATAGTTGAGCCTAACAGTAGGCGATGCATTTGTATTTTCTAAGTTTCTTTGGGAGCTATTACTTTTCGGAGGCAAATTTTAACTTTTCAAGTATCATGATTAAATACAACGTGAAATATATGTTTTGTGGGGTTTAAATGATAGCAGAAAAAAAAAGAAGCGATATTCCCATGTTTTTATGGACGTTGAAAAAAACAATAAGTGAAAGTAAATGAAATTCATGTATGTAATAGTGCCATGAAGGTTCGTTCTGATAGTTGGTACCTTCTTGCATCCCCAGCAAGGCACGCTGCCCAATAACACCTCCCAATAAGCTATCTAATGAGGCTATAATAAGAAGGTACAAATGCTATGATGGAGGGGGGGGGGGCTGCAACTATAGCAACAAGGCGGCGCGGCCATTGTAGCCCCCGCTATCCCCCCTTAATTACCTTCCTTATTAGGTGTGATTACCTCTTCTCTTTATTGCTGCTTTTTTGTACCACTCTAGGGGCCCCTTGGGTGCTCTACCGAAAGGACCACGACTCAATATAAATGCTTCAAAAGTTTTTTCACCTTCAACTTCTTTTCGAGGTTGCCGAAAACAACGGAACCAAGAAGTACCAGCCCGAGTGATTTTTTTTCACTATTAGCAAGGATTTAATAAACCACAAATAAATATCTCAAATGGATTCCGATGCTAGGATAGAAGAGGGATGCGCAGTCCGAAGCCTATTGATGTCTAAATAAGCCACAAGGCGAAGTGCTACTACAGCATATCAAGAGCTTGAAAAGAACAGAGTCAGGTTTTACATTATCAGCTATATTCGATATGCTTCTATTCAATTATTGTGGTTATTTAACAACTTTTTGTGTTTGGATAAACATTAACCCCTAACTACTCACGTCAGGTCATATTGACCCGTACCAAGTTTCATTTCATTCTATTTATACCACTTTGGAATTGAATGATCACTAAACTTTGACATATCCTTTGCTTTGGCTCCAGTTACTTCTTGCCATTGCACATAGGGACAGATAATCAATTTACAACGACAAAAATATAAATTGGGATTTTATTTGATATTCTGATTAGTAATGTTATAAAAGGTTTATTTTAGTAAACCTATATAATATATATAACCTGAAATAAATATATCGAATAAATATAATAATTGTAATAATAATACTCTTTATTGCTTCAATGTTTTTACACTTTGTATCAAGGAGGTGGCCTCCATGCCCTTTCCTACAAAATATTTAAGTAAACTATAGGACAAGAGACTTAAAATGAAACAAATATGTACCTACTAAAAACAAAAACAGAGAGAAAAAAAAATTTCTTGAAAAACACGGTATAGTATAATGTAATATTCCTGAAATATTCTAGTATAATATAAATACATACTAGTATAAAGAGCAACAAAAGATTTCTTTCAGCTAAAGTAAAGGAAAATGTTTATCTTTAGAAAATACAAATAAATAAGTACTTTTAGAAATGGATAGTGAGATGTGTACTCAGCCACTATTTTGAAAATAATTATCTATATCCTCAGCATCCTCATCCTCATCATCCATATAATCATAAGCATTGTCATCATCTTCAACGTCTTCATCCACAACCCCATCATCATCACAATCAGACCACTGATCACCACTACACATAATTTTGACAAATATTTTGACTAAAAGTTTTATTTGTTCTGTTCTACATTATCATCATATTTATATAAAATATACTTTTTTAACTCTTCATTACATTTTGATGATGATAATTTATAAAACTGCTCATTTTTCAACGCTAAAAATAACTCTCATCTCTTAATCGTTATTTCCTTCAAGGCGCGGTCACCACGACTTCCTGAAAAGAAAACACTCATTTATCTAAAGGGGGAAACAGGGGCTCGAGTAACATACATTTTCATATTCGTCATAAGGTATGTTTTCAAATTAATAAAGAGAAGGCGGTGTACTCTGCGGAACTTTTTTTATAGGACTAGCTGAAGTTAGCATTTCAATATTTTGTAATCGAAATATAGCACTTCATAAAACATTTATTATACCTACCCTATGTAAAATAATTATGTTAACGATGATTGTATATTAAAGTATGTACCTGACGCTTGAATATCCATGTTGAAATAATTGAGATTTTAAATTTAGGAAAATAATACTGGGGTAGTTAATCCGTCAACAATCCAAGAGTAACTGGCCTGTATCAACGTGTGAAAGATAAGACAAATTTAGACCTATGCCCTGGCTTAATCCTGTCGTCAACTTAAAAAATATTTATGTTATGTTGTAGACTATTCAATAGAGATTGTATTGAAGGTATTTTTAACTGGTTTCAGGAAAATATTTTTTTCGATTTTTGTCGTAATTTTGACATTCGTCCTTATGTGCATTGTTTGGAAAATAAGGGAGGTGATTATATCTAAATCGATATTTTGACCCGAGGTGAGTAGTTGTGCAAGTCATTGTTTTGTGTCCGATGCGGGATTAAAATTTGTAAAAACCACTCATATTTAATTTGTTATAAATGAAAAGGTAGTTTGTAGAAAAAAATTTGAATTTTAAATCAAAAGAAATGATGTTATTAATAGTAATGTTAAGGACTTTCTTTATTTTAGTACTTTATTTCAAACCTATAATTCAACATGTTATTCATATTTTAAAACTTTCATTTATTGTATGCATACAATCTTACACCCTAAGGTTATTTAAATTTTTTTTTTTTTTGTTCTGGCTCATATTGACCCGAGGTGAGTAGATAAGTAACATTGATTCGGGTGAGTAGTTAAGGGTTAAGAATTCAAGGTTTCAATATTTTTTAATTCTTACCCTCGGACTCGAAAATAGGTACATTTCTCAATATTAGTTCATCTATATTAAAATATTATTATTACAGCATTAATATTTTAATATTAACAATTTATTATTATTACAGTATTATTATAATAATAATTATTAATGAATATTAGTTGAATATTATTTCGTTAATTATTTCGGAGTATAATTAATAAGCGTTAACTTTCACATGTAGTTTCAGGTATCATAATGTTTTGCAATTTTTGTGATACGTTAATTAGAAAAGAACCGCGCACATTGAGACGCACAGCAGAGCAGAACAGCGCAGGCCGATCTGATAATCGTGGGTGTGCCACAGAAAACTACACTAATGCAACGCAGTTTTTGCTATTTGATTATTTTAATTCCTATTGTTACCTACAAATATTATAACTTTAAAACTTCTCTATCTTTCTTAAGCAAGTTAATGAAACTAGTTGGTCTTCTGTATATATACAAGGTGTTCTAGTTCAGGAAAAAAATACGGTTCTAAAAATATAATATAGTATATTTCGTACCAAGGGCCGAAAGTGGGCGTTTGCCGGCCCGAAATATTTTTTGACCGAGACGTAGTCGAGGTCATGAAAAGTTCGAGGGCCTGCAAAAGCACTTTGGCCCGAGGCACGAAAGCTATTTTTCACCATACTACAATAAATATTAATACGATATAACATTAATCAAAAACAAGGTTTTCTTTTGGTTAAGTGTACCTCTTTGTTAGAAGGTTATCTTGTGGTTATGGGGACATGATGAATGTTTAATGTATGGATTGTTTTACGTTATGTTATTATGTAAGTTAATAAAGAGAGATGAACATATGTGTGTTTCATTTAATACAACTGATATCTTTCAAAATGCTAAAAAAAGGTAGTTCGTTTATTTTTGATTTATAGAAATGTTAAAAGTACAATTTTGGTTGTTTGAAAAAATAATACCCTTTGAAGATTCTATTACTTGTTTTTTGTTTGACACATTCACACTTTTATGTAATGTATATAATGAAATGAATGAATTAAAATAATAAACAGCTGATTTTGCGGCCCTAGGGCGGCGAAGTGTAGCTTTCGGACCGCAAATTAGGTGTGTAAAACTATTATTGGTATTCTTAGGGGACATAAAATAAAATAAAGGGGAAATAAAAATACTTTCTTCTTCTTCTTCTTCTCTTTTTTGGAAATTGAAATTTTCATCTTGGGGAAATATTATTCTTTTTTATACAGTCTATATTTTATATACTTACCTATACCTAGGCATGATGAGAGAGAGTTATTGGTAAATTGTTGTCTAAAGGTCTGGCCACACATGTCCGCACCGGATCCGCACCGTAGCAATAATATAGGTTATGTTCAGAATATTTTTTATTTAACTTACATATTACCTTTAGTTATGCCTAAAGTGGCCTGTGTCTGACATCTGTGGCCTGAACTTTAGGCATAACTAAAGGAAATATGTAAGTTAAATTAAAAATATTCTGAACATAACCTATATTATTGGTTACTATGCCTAAAGTTCAAGCCACACATGTCAGAAACTGGCCACTTTAGGCATAACTAAAGGTAATATGTAAGTTAAATTAAAAATATTCTGAACATAACCTGTATTATTGCTACGGTGCGGATCCGGTGCGGACATGTGTGGCCAGACCTTTATTTGTCTTTTGTACAATTAACAAATATAAATAAAACAGGTGATTACATCGTAGTATGGTGAAAACATTTTTTTAAATAAATTCTGCTGTAAGAGATTTCAAAATCGAAATATAATTTTAAAATTTACCCCTATTCCAAATTGGCACCATAAGAGTGTTTTGAATTTCTAAAACTAAAAAATCTGAGCTATTCGCGCAACACACACCTTTCACTTACCAACTTACTTAGATTAGAAATTGATGTGTTTTGTTAAATGCCGTTTCTCAAAGTCACACATTGTTCGACATTCATTTACTCATTTTTCTTTTTATTTGCTCTTTAAAGTACACTAAATTGTTTTATTGTTAAATAAAAGTTTTTACTTATAATAATTCGGCAATGCAAGTATAATACTCCAACTCGTCTGATTTTATAATTCTCTATGTAGTTATTGAATTTGAATTCATTTAGTTACCATGAAAACAAACAATTTCCATAAAATGAACGGAACAACTTTAATGATAAATAATCGTCTGTCATTAAAGGCGTACTTGCGCATGCGTGGGCTCAAGGTGTTTTATGAGTTGACGAAATATTTTTATTTTTTCTCCCGTATATGTTTATTTGATTTTGTTCACATTTCTTATTTTTAGGCGTCACGGGAGACAGTCAATTTCTCCATAAAAACAAAAACAACATTACTTTATAGATAGATAGATATATTTTATTTGTTAAAGAATACAAATTCTCGTATAAATTGAAATTCTTTTATGGATTACAAAAAGGGTATCTTGAGTCTACTTCTTTCTACCTATTTTATAGGAAAACAAAAAAGGTCCCTTCCCCATTTAAGCCCCCTCAGAACATTTTTAAAGCTTACCTGATATCAAAGAAGGCTCGATTATCATTAAACATGACGAATTTAATAAAAATCGTTATTCCAATTTTTGAGTAGATAAAAAAACGAGACAAAATTTTTTTAATAAAGTGTCCCCTCCGTTATCAAATACGGAGAATTTTAAAGAATTTTCTGCTGTCACATCGCGGGCATATACCTACATCAAATACCTAGTTTTATCAAAATCATTAGAGCCGTTTTTGAGAAAATCGTAAAACAAAAAACGTAAACATGGGCAAAAAGTTATGAAATAAAAAACTCACTCCGTTTGACCAATTTTGATGAAATTTTGCTGTCACACCACGGGTATATACATACACCAAATACCCAATCTCAGGTTCGTACGGCTGATAGTTTTTGAGCTAGTCTGTTCACACACACACCATTTCGTGGGACTTGGTTATTTTGACTCAGGGGATCCCAAAACATATATTTCAGTTGAGGACTGGAAATCAAAATTTTTCTCGATCGCAATACTTTCCCTATTTCATATATAGGTAAGTGAAAGTAATAAGAAGAAATTAAAGAAAATCTTATTTTAACAATAGCTAATTCTTATTCTTCTAAATCTTATAATTCTTTTATACTGTCGTTTGTTTTTTTTTTTTTTGAGGTTTACTTTTATATTTAATTTTTATCAAATTTGTAAATCGCAGTTTTAAAAGATTCAAAGTTAATTATTATATATTCATCAAGTGAACTTAAAATTCAAATCTTGATCAATAAATGTTTTATTGTAGTATGTATATGTATTTTAGTATATTGTAGTATATGTAGTATCAAATTCTTTTATTTTCTCAGATTTTGTTTAACTTTCCATGCATTATTATTGTTATTATGTATTACATTTTTACTGTTAATATATTTTTAATTTTTTTATTTTTTTTTTATGGCTTCATGTTTCAATTTGCGCCTGTCAACAAACATAGACAAATAGCAAATGTGCGCTCTGCTATTGAAAAAAGGGCATGTCATGCCCTTAAATATGTTAATGTTAAATATTAAATATGTTAATATATTTAATTTAATATATCAATAATTGAGGATATTCCTCTGAAATGATAAAATATTAAGTTATTTTGAAGAAAAATTATTTCAAAATTATCATTTCCCATTATCACTTCACCTCCACGATACCTTTAGAAAGGAATCCAATGCAATGCGATTATTTAGTATTATCGCAGGAGAATATAATAAAACCTCATACATTATTCATAATTATTATACATGATTCAATCTTTTGGTTATTTAAGATAATAACCTTGTATCCCATACTATGTTGTATAAGGTTATCCATTGAATTAACATTAATAAATATATATTCAATTATTCATCTAATTAACAATAACTTGATGATTAATAATTATTAATCATCCTATTAAACAATTACTTAATTAACTAATTAAAGTTCAATTATTAAGTCAATTAGCTTAAAATTTAATATTAAGACAATTAGCTTAATATTAATTTTTTTTAAATAAAACACATAACATAGCATTAGTTAAACTATACCACTTGAGGGGATCGCTCACACACAAAATAGCAGACTCCGTTCATGTTTTATTAATAAATATTACTTTTATTCTATTATTTTCCCCTAGAAATATAAACTTTCCATTTTTATAAACAGGGCTCAATCACTTATTTTTATAGGTTAAGGAAGTGCTAACCAAAAAAAAAGCAATCCATTTCGTAACGCTCTAGTTCGTCCTTAGTGTTTGTCAGGCCGAGCGACATTGTGACGCAGGCGACGCATAGGAGCAGAACAGAGCAGTTTTCATGTTGAAAAAAAAAAAAATTCTATTTATAAAATCAAAGTACAATTACCGAAAATAGTGGGATATAGACCATGTCTCGGTAAGCTTTCTGATAAGAAATTTGATGTAAATCTAACTCTTCTCTATTATATTAACTACTTAATTTCATTATATCCTCATTAAGAATAGAACGGAAGAGAAAATAAACTTTTATTACCTTATATTGTACTTATTAACTTATATTACCTACTACTAACAGAAACTGTTCTCTAATGTGCGCAGCCGACTTTGCGACGCAATTTTTTTCATGCTGCCCTGCCCTGAGCAGTTTTTGTGAAACGAGTATTAGGAAGGCTTTTAACAATATATTTTATAACAATATAATTTTTTCATTACCCCTAAAGATATAATATATTCGAATGTTTTACCTTCTGGTATTATCTCAATGAAGCGAACTGGGTCCGTTCTTTCTTACTTCAATTTCCTTTTGATAACATACCTATTGCGTTCAACTATACCATGGATGTGATACCATAAATTATCCTATGCCATAATATCCCACCCCCCTTGCAGTACTGCGGATTACGCAAACATAAATAATATTTTTTTACGTCTATTATAGAAGAATATAAGTAACAAACTAAGAATACAATTGTGACTACCCGTTCATCACAGACACTATACAACGTTATTTCAAACAAAAAATTATGTATAGGTACAGGGACAAATTTTCTTCGGACCACAAGGCCATTTTGGGAAGCCTTCCATAACGTAACCACCCTTGCTAAACAATGAGGTCAAACCCTGACCTCTGGATTTTTTATTCTTCTATCTCAGCAATCCTTCCCGATTTTTAGAATTTCATCATGATATTACTAACCAAATTAGAGCCGTGGTTCACACTCTAAACAGTTTTACAGATCATTTCCAATATGAAGCAAACCCTCAGCTGCCTAGTTTCCTTTCCTAAGAAAAATATTTCATTACAGCCTGATTTCAGTTTTAACTTAAATTTATGATTCGTGAATGTGCACCCATTAATTCTTTGGGATAGAATGGCTGACATCAGTAGATTGCTGATTTCATTTGTTGATTTGCGTTTTACTTTTCTCATAAGTATCCAATTATAATCAAACCCCCTGTCTCTCTAATACCGTATAATATAAAAGTACCGCACATGTCACGCGGGAGACCCGGGTTCGACTCTCGGCTGAGCCTAATCTTTTTTCTTCAAAAATAAAATATTAAAAATTAATATAAAATTAAAATAAGGTGGTTACCTACGAGGAATGGTTAAATTAATATAAATATATTTTAAAATCAACAAATACGTATCTGTATGTGCATTACGAAGCACCGAAATCTGAAGGGGCAATCGCTTTAAATACAGACCTCAAAATAAATTTCTTTTTCTCCATTTACATGTAGAGAGCCCGATTTTTGGTTTCATACCCTGCGACTATAGATACACCTACCACTATAGCAGGGCGTATCTTCGTAATGGTGCAGTATGAATAGCCGAGGGGCACACATTGGCCTTCGGTTCAGATATGAGGAAGTTCACTAATTTATTGAGGTTCACACATAACTTTGTTGCCGCCTCATCATCTATCAAGTAGCTCTCCTAAGAGTTTGGTCTTTCCTCCATTTCTACAGTCCGGATGCAGGCTTTGTTCTCCAGGAAAAGCGTCGTCGACTACAGCTCTCCTTTATCTATTAATAAGCCTATACTTGGTTCAGAGTGCTATTTACGATTCTTTGTGTCACACTCTTGTCGCGTACTTTCTCTTCTCTGTGATACGACGTACATTGGAGGATATAGTCTTCGTAGAGAAATGTTTTGAACATAACTCTTTTCTTTATAGACTGGAATTGTGCCGCCTTGATATAAGAGTTAGTATATACGCCACCTTCACCACTATTTCTGCAATGGTATTCATATTCATATTGGTGACGTGCCTCCCAAAATAATAAGGCTATATATCGCTATAACTGATAGGAAGCACTTTATTTAATTGACATTTTACAAATAAATATTAATTTTGTTTAATTAATAGTTAACACTGGCAATTATGTAATTTCAATATCAATTTTAGGCTGAATAACTTTCCTTCATCCTTAAAAAATAACGATTTTTGACAGATACTGAATGGTTAATTCGATCATAAAGAAAATAATAGAACACCATAAAATTTTATGCAATGGAATTTCTTGCTGAGGAAATAATTTGATGGCCTAAATACAAAAATCGAATCTAAAATTATTTAGTATCCCATTAATCAAGATCTAAACACCCATCCACCATGGCATAAGTACGTAGGGTTGGCAACCTGGAATAGAAGCTTGGTTGAGGTACCAACATCAATTTAATTGAAAAAAGGAGGTGGATCTATACTCTTAGCATCATTCGTACAAGCAGCCGCAGTTTCGCAATCTTCATACAGCTGAGATATCTTCGAACACCAAACAAGGAAGGAAATCTCATTATTATAAAACCCGCACAGAATTCTTGAGAACTGCTCCCAAGAAAAATAACTTCAAGGCAAACATCTACTTCAACGTTGAGAAACGCGAAGTGAGGGGTCGGTTATGCAACTTCCATGCAAGTACTTTCTATTAGGTGCAGTGGGAGGACTCACAACGCTGGATTGATGTTTAGCTCCACCGGGGGAACACCATAGTGCCATAGACTGTACACGAATTATTTTATATGATAAAATAATTTAAAAATTATTTCGAGATGATTTGTCAACTCAGCTATGCAATATTGTATTCAGAAATCTATTATGGAACTAAAATGTTTAAACTAATATATAATTTATTAAACGTTATCTTGTAACATGTTTTTTTCATACCGTAAACTGCTTTAAATAATTTGAGTAACAAGTATTTACTTACTACTTATATTTATACTTACTACTTATATTTATTTACTTTTATCACGAGCAATTCTACTTCCTAATATATACTGTTATATCTCATTGGTCGCATCCTACAAAAATTCAATATTTTAGTTTTATCAATTTTAATTCTCAGCTTATTTTCCGCGCAATATTCGTGAAGTTTATTATTTTTTTTTTTTACAAGATCGGGGTCAGAGTATGCATAGATTACCCAGTCATCCGCGAATAAGAGAAATATAATGTCAGCGCCATTTAGAAAATGTATTCCTGAAAAATCGTGATTTCGAAAAAGTGTGTCTAAGTATGTCTGATAGGAAGAGATTGAATAGCATTGGACTCAGTGTTTCTCCTTGCCTAAATATAGGTAAGTGAAAGTAAAAATGTAAGAATCTAGAATGAAACATAAATTAACAGATAATAAAATAATATTTTTCATTATTGCACTGAAGAATGCTATGCTAAGAATTTAATTTTGTATTTAATTTTTTTTATTTATTTATTGTTTAAGGTTTCAACGCATTAATTTATTTTTCAAAAGATGCTAAACTGGATTTGAAGAAAGTTATAGGACCAATTTTTTAAACGACTTCGAACGAAAGAGGAGGTTACTCTATTCGATACGTATGTGACTTTTTTTTTTTAAACTTTACAAAATTACATACTGTTTTTCAGTTATAAAGTGGATTAATGATAAATGTCCTATATTCCTAAAAAATCCGTGATATTGCTTATAAATATAATGAAAAGAATTTGAATAAACTGCTCACTAAATGAAGTAGATTATAATATACACTCATTGAAATTAATTATTGTTCAACCTCCTGCAGCATAGTAACCTCACAGCTTAGCATTATTCGATGGAAATTAGTCTTTTAGGAATCGAACCCAGATCTACTGCATCTCAACCATGGGGTCATTTCAGGAAACTTAAAAAACATTTTTTATATATTTTTTTTATTTTTATGAATCATTGTAAGGAAACATACTTACAAAACTATTCAAGTAAAATTTCTCAAGTTATATCACCAAGCCTCTTATAAAATTGTTTTGGTTTCATAATGAAAAATTCCCAGCACATTCAGAAGCGGATGATGGAAGATGGCCTTCTGCCCACATTTGGAAGAGTTTTAAATAAATACGTGACGATCTCAAGAACAATGGATTATGCTAAGTACATACACACTAAATATAGTCATGGATCCAAATAAGAAAACACAAGTGATATGGTTGGAGAACGCGATTGTAATCCGGCTAAAAATACAAGAAAAAATAACTTACTGAAAAACAAATAACGCCATCAGAAGTAAGCTTTCAAATTTGCGCAGTGGCGATCAAAATGTATACTTGACTGTGAGTAATAAAAATTGATCAATCGAAAAGCAATGCCCAAACTGCTATTTTTTATAGGCTCTAATTGATCATTTTACATGGAATGATTTAATTGAGTAGCCTCAAACTTGATATTTATAATAAATAGTAAGAACGGTTCAGGATGTGCTCGTATAAATAAAATTACTTCGTAAGTAAACATAAAGATAATTAAACATTTATGATTAAACAAAATACATTCTCAAACATGTTCGGACATAAGTAAAATATTACATTGATATTCCTTGCAATTTACTTAATTTATAATTACTATAACACGATTTCATGACACATTATAATATACATATTAGAATTTTTTTTGTTCCCTTGTAAGAATATAAATATAGAAATGAATATTAAATATCAATCTGAAAGTATCTACTTACTAATTCAAAAATAAATAAATATCCTCCCGAGTAAAGATAATAATAAGTATAAATAATAAGGATAAGATCAATATTTATAAATCTAAAAATCTTTATATATATATGTAAAAATCTCGTGTCACGATGTTTGTCGGAGGTTAAACAGAAACTACTTAACAGATCTTTATAAAATTTGACTCATTGTGTGTAGTTTTGTTCAAATTACAATTTAATTATAAATGGAATTGTACTTATAGTTCAACTATCCTATCAAAAGGTAGGGTAATTTTTATCTCAATTATTGGCCTAAATATTTCTTTCATTGCAAATTAAATGCTTATTATACTACAATACTACAATACTACAATGCTTATTATACTGCCTATAAATTTCCATCAGATGGTGGTGTGTTGATTTATTGACGTTTTCTTTCGATATTTAGGTAGGGTAAGCATCCAGTAGCCCTATCCTTTTTTACCTGTCTTGGACTAGGAAAATCCGTGTTTTTCCCATTGGCAATTATGTGTCGCCTTTTCACGTGAGGGGAAAACAGAATTGTTTGGTCTAGCAACAGATAGGTTAACCAAAATCATTGTGCACCTATTAGCACTACAATAAATAGAAATTGTGAATTCTGATATTAAGAAAAAAATGTAAATATAAAAAGTTATAAATTAACGTTATCTATTTCATTCATAAAATTAAATTTTTATGTTTTAATAAGTAGTACTAGTATTTAGTAGTACTAGTATTTAATAAGTAAGAACATTCAGCATGGTTTGAGGTTCCACCCGCTTTACATAACCTGTTTCAGGTAAAACCCAATGATACGATTTCTCATATCATCATGTTTTATATTATGAATTTAATTAATATGTATTATGACAAAAGATTAATTTGGCACATTTTTGCTAACTATCTATTGTGACTGTACTAAACCTTATTCCTATTATATTCTTGATTAGTTCCTTTTACAAGTGTGATATTTATATTTAATCTCACCTCTGCTGAAATAATCCAGTAAATGCTAAATGAATGGATCATTAATACTTACTATAGTCAAATATGAGATGTAAAAAATAAAAACTTTAACCATTCTAAATTCCTTACCAAACACTTTCAAATTTGGCGTAAAGTTCTATTTTGAATCCCGTTGGTTTTTAGATTCAAAATAGAATAGATAGCTGAAACGTTTTTAACTTTATCAGTGAATACTGATTTGACTGTATTAAAAATATTTGGATTGCTATAATGCTTGGCCGGGTCTGCTCGTATAAATATAAAGCAGCATGAGATGGTTAATGAAGAGCATGAGGTTGGGCGGAAGTCATATGATTTATGAAGCATGAATTACAGATGGTATGATTACTGCACTCGGTTATCAATTCATATCAATATGGGTGCTGATTGGATCAATTACATCATTCACTATCAGCTACACATTCCCTCTATTCTATTTTCTTAATAAAGGTCAATTTTCAGTTATTGCTTGTTAGGCTTTAGCATCTAAGTATTAAATAATATAGATATCAAAATAATTTAATTTGTAACACATTATGACATCACAGCTAGTATTTATGGAAAAACTTTAACGAAGAATGCTAATAACTAACAAGGCTGCACTGTTTTCTAATTATATTGAATTGCAAAAATAAATTGGGTATATTTTTACGAAGTTATCGATGAATAACCAGGAAGACTATGATGAACTATGAAGAATTGCAATGCATTGCAATTTTTGCATTGCAAAAATGTTATCAACCATCATAAAATGGAATTCACAGATAACAGGGAATCCCATAAAGGTAATAAAATTTGAAAAATAAATGTTTTATGATTACCCATTGTTTATAATTAGGGAGGCTCCCTTGTTTAGGATTTAAAAAAAATAAAAATTTATTAATAAGATATTTTTGTGGAGGTACATTCAGTACCCCCTCCCCTTAGAGGTGAGGACACCAATCTACTATTACTGTATAAAAGAGGCTATCCTTAAAATTTTTTTTAACTCCTAAATGAAAAATAAATTGAATAGAAATTTACAACTTCTACGTAAATATGCACTAATATATTAAATTAGGTCCTTCATGGCACATTAAAATTTAAAAAATTAAAAAGGGCGCCCCCTTCGGAAAATTTCTGGATCCGCTACTGGTTACATTTGAAGTTACAAAAAAAAAGACATTGGAGAGACCGCTTTTGTAAATAAACCACAATGTTTTTAATTATACTTTTATATTTTTGTTACCAAGAATTGTAATAGGTACAGATTTATAATAGTCAATAATTTTAAAAATACTTTTACTAGCAAGATAATATGAAAGATAATACTTTACTAGAATATTAATATGAAAGAAAGAGGAGCAATTTGTTAATAAATAAAGCAATTTGTTGATAAAATAAAAAATTTTAAGAGGGAATAACAGTAAAAAATAATAATACAAATAGAAGTAAATAAATAGATTAGTATATACATACAAAAATATACAAACATTTTTCATTTTGTTTTCCCACATAACCAACGAAAATCAATAATTTAATCCGGAAATAGTCTATTTAACTCCTTTAATAATGCCGAAAGTGTAAAGCTATCGACTATGAATCTCAGATTAGAGGATGCAATAAAGTTTTTTGGATTTAATTCTTTTTTCTTTTGTAAGTTTCTTCTTGCAAAAATTTAGGCTGGATTATCTTATTTTAAAAAATCTTTTGCAATAAACACTTAGTTAAATTACAGAAGACTGACTATTTTTACTACCCTCATTAGATATGTCTGGATGAAAAAACAATGAATTTCCGAACTGAAAATATACATTTTAAATAATTTATATTTTAAGAGAAAAGATTTGGCTCCGCCAGGAATCGAACCCGGGTCTTCCGCGTGACATGCGCGGTATGCTATCCATTACACCACGGAGTCGCTTCCAAACGGTGCCAAATCCTTCCTCTTCACTGACACCTCTCCCACGATCTCGTAAGTTTTGCGAGTATTTACGGGAGATGGACAATTTTTGTCCAAATTTGGGCATCACTTGACGTTCGTCAATTTTTAAATTATTTTATACTAATGTAACCATTATTGTGGAGTAACCACCTATTTTTTAAATAATTTATTTTTGAAGAGAAAAGATTTGGCTCCGCCGGGAATCGAACCCAGACTTTCTGCGGGGTCTAACAAATCTTTTCTCTTCAAAAATAAATTATTTAAAATAATTTAAAAAATAGGTGGTTACTCCACAATAATGGTTAAATTAATATGAAAATATACATATAATATTAATTTCAGAATTAATTTTATTAGGCTTATTATTCGCCAAAATACTATTTGAAACAATATAAAGTTGTACTTCTTTTACCAGTCAAAATATAGAGGCGTTGTGAATAATCGTACGACGAAAATTACGACAAAAAAGAAAATGAAAGGTAAGCACGCCTGAAACAAAGCTGACTCAGCTGAGGATAAATTCAATATAAATAACTCTTCCCAACTATTACAAACTATCTGGGATTTTTTTCCGGCATAATTAACGGACTCTTTAAGGATTTCCTGCCAAGTTTGAAAAAGTTGTTCAGTAATTTTTTTCCCTATGACTCTGGGAAAAAAATCTTAACTGATTAATTATATAATCTACCATAAACTCGTAATACAGTAGATACAACAGAAGATCATTTTTAGTAAATTTTTTAAAATATCATACTGCTGAAAGCAAATATTATATCTTGTTTAGGCTGCACTAGTTGTGTCAATATAAACACATTTTTAATATATTATCTCTCTTAAATATTTTGATTACAAACAATGCACCAGTAATAATTTTTTGAAAAGATTTTTTTCTTAAATATAAATACTTTGAGCAATGAATAATGGTAAATACAAAATCCTACTTTTTGGGCCCTTCGTTGTATATTGCAAGTGTCCTTCAAAGCCACATTCCTTCAAATGATTACGATTATGATGTGCCTGGCCTAGTTAAGCAGAGGCGAAGAAAATATTAAAGTTTTTTTTCTTCATTCTAAGTTGATGATTAATATTTTTTTTATTTACCTATCCTAAAAATATTATTTTAGTTTTTAATTGTCTCGATATATATGAATGAATCATTACATTTTCTCAGTTATCCAAATAGGTACTTATCAAGATGATGATATCATCCTTAAGCGAAACAGTAGCTAGTAAAAATAAATAATTCCGACTGAGGAGGAAGGGGAAAGCGAGCATGACATAATAACATGTTAATCTTGATTTTTGGTCAACCACTTTCACGCCTCAACACTCCTTGCTACATTTCTTCTCTAACCATCTAGGATCATAATAAACACATACTTCTTTTCCATAATTTTATTTATTACGGATAGCACAATGAGAACTGGTTTGTCGCTGTCCCAATACTTCAATAATGTCCTGGCCAAGGCAAAACAGGGAATCAACTTTACTTGGAATTCCCTTATCTCAAACAACGATATTCCCTTGAGCAAAAAATTCGAAATTTACCGCTCAGCGTCACGATCCATAATATCCTACGGAGCCCAAGTCTGGGGGTATCAAAGATATGGCACAATAGAACGGTTAGGGACTTTTTTTCTGAAAAAACTCTTTCGGTTGCCCAGGAACACCCCAAATTACATCTTATACTTGGAGACAGGCATCGACCAGATTTATATTCATACACTTCAACTGCACTTAAAATATATTATTAAAACCATGCAATACCCGCACCACAGATTACCCTCTCAGCTAGCAAATATTTTAATAAAAAGAAATTTATTTTGTGTCAGATATATCAGAAATAAATTTAATTTGGGCCAAAGAAATTTCACAGTTGACTACTTATCAACTAATTTGAAAGTATTCATTGAAAAAGAAAAAGAGCTGTTTAGAGGTCAATTTCTGGAAGCCCGCTGTAACTCTAAATTTCATCTTTCTTACAAAGAGCTAGACATTGATTTACTGAACAACCCGTATATGAAAGATGAGTACAAACTTTCCTTCATTATCAATATAATCAAAGCCAGGGGGGAGTTACTGAAGCTTAACTATGCGCCATGGGACAGCAAGCGTAATCATAACTGCAGCCTATGCAATGCCAACCAGTTAGAAACAATTAGCCATTTTATTGGGAGTTGCACTATCTTAAGGGACTATAGGGCTAAGTGGTTTAATGCTTACACTCTAACTGACAAGGAGGTAATCTCGTATTTGAAGGCATTGCTCAGCGGATATGTTAGAGAGGCATTTTCCTATCGGCTTTTTTTAACAGAGCAGTTCAACTTCCTATAAGATACCGCAAACGATTTTCGTAAATTATTAACTAAAATCCCACATAATATAATAAATATTATATACCGAATCCTCATACCACGACTACCTATAATAATAATATTTCACTTTTTACCTTTAAATATCCCTTTCAGTAACAACCATACGTTCTCCATATACTAAAGTTAACAATGAAGATAATCAAATATGTTCTGTTGGAAATATAGTTTATTATGTATCTATTATTTGCAGTCTTGAACAATGAAGTTCTTTATGAAATTGCTAATTCTTTTGTTATTTATGGCAATTGGAGGCTATTATTATTATTTTTATTTATTTTTTTCTGTACCACCATTATATTTATTTACTTATTTTATTTGTTTTTATTAAGAGGCGATTATTAATATTTTACTCTAAATTACTATTAAATCAGAACTCTTGCGAACGGGTGTTTCCCACTGCAGTGGTGTTTTGGTGAGATTTTCATTGTATTTTAATTTTTTTTTTTCTGTTTCTGTATATAAATAAACACATTTGTCTGTCTGTCTGTCTGTCTGTCAATGAGAACCATAATTAGAAAGCAATGCTCTGGACAAACATAAAATAAAAATATAACTATTAGAAATTTAATCGTTGAGAAATCCTCTCAAGTTATGAATTCTTTATCGAAAGAAAGTTAAAGATTTGATATGATAAATAATTATTGCCAATATTCATTGAGATAATTTTTATTTTTTTTTTACTTTAATAATTGATTCGCACCTGTCAGCAAGGTGCTGACAATCAGCGAATGAGATGACGGTAGTGGGAAATGATGACATGTCAGGCATGAGGAGGGAAAGATATTAACTCGAGCAATTGGTACTTGAGAGCCGGAGAATTGTATGAAAACAAGAGCTGTATGAGCTCTATGAAAGCAGACATGCAAATATTCTTGTTAAAAAGCAACTTTTGGTTAATCCAGTAAAATGTCAAATGGTGTATCTAGCTTTTTTAATAGTGAATACTTAACATTTCTGCTATTAAAATTAATTTCAGCTTATTTATTGCTTTCTTTTCGCATTTTCTAAACACTTCTATATTTCACTGCATTCGATTTTATTTTAGTAACTGAGCTATAAAGCTTATTTTTCATTTTACAATATACTTCATTCATTATCCCTTTTTTTTGTCCATCTTAGTTATACTTACGTCTTTAATATCGGGAAAGCAAGGTTTCCTGTTTAATTTTAATATGCAGTACCAATTTGTTGCTTCTTTAAATCGAATTTTAAAAATCAGAAAAATATTCGATGGGAGTAATCGATTGATCCATCGCACAGTGGGAAAATTTTGTCATTTAGTGGCCAAAAATCTATAACTCCTGACTAAATGTCGACAATCGAAAAATTCTTTTTTCATTAATGAGCATGGGATTCTCTTTATCAGTGAGAATAAAAAAAATAAAAATAACAACGCTCAAGGCATTTCAAATTAATTTTTGTATGAATCCTTTCTTCACTTAAATTTAAATAAATTAGTTTATTAGGTACAGGGTTATATATGGAGAATGAAATGAGTCAGTATTATTATCTATTGAGCTTTCTGCTTATATCCATGTCTTTTTCAGGCATTTGCTCCTTTTGAAAGATTTAAATAATTAAATTTAAATAATTGTCGTATAAATAAGAAAAAATCCAAAAAATTAAACTGAAAATACCCTATTTTTAAGGAATTTTAACAGAATAAAGTATTGTCATATAATTGAATGAGACGTATGTTTTATGATTTAGTATAATTCGAGGCCGAAAATATAATGAAAGTCCAAATATAGGGATTTAAATCTTAAAATCGATATATCGCCAATCGATCACATTTGATCGATCTAATTCTATTAAGGTATTTTAGCACCCTTCACCCTCGAACCACTGGGTAAGAAATTAGAACCAACTATTGCCAATAAAAGAATTTATATCAATTTAAATACTTTTTTTCATAAATTACATTGTCAATGTGGATGAAATCAAAACCCATTTTCATCCAATAATTTTACAGCCATTCTTCATATTTATAAAATATGTTTGGTGCATTAATATAAAAAGTAAAGCTAAACGGGGGAAAAAATTGAATTTATTTTATCAGTAAGAATAAAAAAAGATCAGCACAATCTGCAAGAAATAATATCAGAGAGATGAGTACAATCTGTGCTCATCTCTCTGATATTATTTTTTTCTATTGAGCTTTACTTTTTATATTATTGCACCAAACATATTTTATAAATATGAAGAATGGCTGTAAAATTATTGGATGAAAAAGGGTTTTGATTTCATCTACATTGACAATGTAATTTATGAAAAGAAAGTATTTAAATTGATATAAATTCTTTTATTGGCAATAGTTGACATCAATTATTTAAAAATCTTTTAAAAGGAGCAAATGCCTGAAAAAGACATGTATATAAGCAGAAAGCTCAATAGATAATAATACTGACTCATTTCATTCTCCATATATAACCCTGTACCTAATAAACTAATTTATTTAAATTTAAGTGAAGAAAGGATTCATTTAAAAATTAATTTGAAATACTTTAAGCGATGGTATTTTTATTTTATTTTTTATTCTCACTGATAAAGGGAATCCCATGCTCTTTAATGAAAAAAGAATTATTCGATTATCGTCATTTAATCAGGAGTTGTAGATTTTTGGCCGCTAAATGACAAAATTTTCCCACTGTGCGTCGTATGAAGTCGATGCAATCGCGACAATCCATTGTTACTGATTATAGGCAATCGGTCATTTCTACTATAAATCTAGAATATTTGAAAATAAAAACATATATATCATGTTGACAATCTACCATACAAACTTATTTCTTTGTTTTAACTTTTTTTTTCTTCATCAATTAGCCTGAGGATTCTAATAAGTAATTTAGTTAAGGTATTAGGTGTCAATAATTAGACATAGGGGATAAAGTCAAGAATTGAAGGCAACAATCGCTGGTGAAAGATCCAAATGGCATGACATAATCTTCAAGGATGTCAGTGATTTACGCCTGTGGGAATGTAAAGAAATGAAACATCTTAAGCGCGGCCAATTTGGGATTCATAACAAACAGCCTTCCCACCTCTGACGCACATTTCGACACAACAAAAAGAGGCGATATAATAAATGAAGTGAGGATTCAATCAAATCAATTAATTAATTTTTTTTCGATATTAATTCGCACTCGTAGAAAGGTGCAGATGATTAGGGAAAGAGATCTCCGAATGAAGATATAATGACGTTTTAGGCTTGAGGAGGGAAAGCACCCAGTATTCCCCCTTGATTATATGATAATAATAATCATGGTTGTTTAAGAGAGAAGGTACAGAGTGAATGTGAGAGCTTTTCGTGTATCAGCGTGTTAGAAATAGATGTTTAAGCATTCATGATAAAACCAATTGATGGGGATTTTATTGAATTGATGACAAACAGAAACAAGTTTATATACCTTATTATAAATTATATCAGATTAATAAGAAGCTAAAATTGCGATACTTTCCTTTAAATTTTAGCGAAATATGAACCATTTTTGAAATATGCGTCTCGAAGACTATACATATGGGCATTGGTTGGTAAAAGTAGTAGATAATATTTAATAAAACTGATAATAGCTGAGTGTTCATCGAGGGCAAAATGTTTTTTTTCTGTTTCTATATGGACAAACAATAGATTCTGTTTGGAAGCCTCTCCCTAATCATTAAATTTTATTATAAGAGTTAGCTCAATATTGCCATATCACTCATATGGAAGTAAACTGCAACAATACAAAAAACTAAAATTTTACAAGAGAAGTTTATGTTGGCATCTCTCAACTCTATGGAAAAATGCCATGACTGTTTTCTAGCATTAAAAATTGAAATTACAAATCGGGAATTTTTCACAAAGGAAGATAATGTAATTTGAATTATTTTAAGCAAACAAAAAAATGTTCGTATTGTGGCAGACTTCTTTCAAAGGAGGGATATTCTATATTTTCGTTGCAACACTAATGATTACGATTAATACATTGAATAAGTATCCACAATATGGGTGTTACTATTTCAGCCATTCAATAAATTTATTTCTCAAAATGATTTTTTCCCATACCAAAGGGTTAGTTAGAAATTTAATAAAAGGACGTAAATTTAAATGCCTTTGTATAACCTTCAATTGTTCATCCAGGACATGAATAAGTTTATAAAATAATAATGCGTCCTTGCAAGATAAACATCTCAACATAATTTCTTCTCAAGGATTGCTGGATCAAAGGAATAAAGGAGGAATAAAAATGAGAAACCCGTAGAAAAAAAGAGGGACATCTAAGGAATAATACATCAAGGGCGATGGAGTATTTGTATACAAAATGACGGGGGATAGAAGAGGAAGAAGGGAGCGGATAGAGCACCAATAGTGAATAGTGAAAAATCAGGGATTCTTTTGAAGAGAAGAGCTGACTACATTTTTTCCTACGCGCCATGATTAGACTAAAACCTTTGAATATCAAAGATTTACCATCAAAATATTTCCAGACCAGATATTTAGGCCCGAGGTATCACTCAGACAATATATTTAATAAATTAACTTCTGTATAGAAGAAAACAAATCGTATTTGAAAGCCTAATCAATAATTGAATTTCGCCAGCAAAAATTTACGTTTTTCTTCATCCCTCATTGAAATAATTCCCTACTTATTCTAAAATAAAGATTAATATAGTAAAAGAGAATCAAGAAATTCAATAACATTCATTATTCTTAAGTAAAAGCGAAATCTCCATATTCTTAAGTATTTTCGAACCAAAAATAAGTGAGGAGCAATATGTAGCTAGCATTAATGTACTATTGACATAAAAGGGACATAATTTACTAGAAGGCTGCCATTATCATAATCATTTCATACAGCTTATGCCCTTGGATCCCTCGGCGGGTTTAGGTTCCTCCAAATATTTGGTAATCACGCTAAACCATATATATTGGTCCTATCCCAGGCAAAGAGGATTACTGGAATATGAATTTCAACAATTAACTATATAAAGGCTCGCATGCGACTGTCAGAGAACTGCCTTATACATTTTTTAGCATTATGGGATTTGTCAGATATTCCAGGGATAATAGTCGAATTTAAAGTTTTTTTTATTGACACGATTTTTCGTTGTAAAGCCTATATTCTGTAAACGAATCGGAAGCTTTCGTGTCCTGCAGTGGAAAATATTAATACTATTAGACTGATATATGCGTTTGCTTTATATCTTTAATAATAAATCTAGTCACATAAAGGGGCTCCACAACAACGCACTTAAATACCTTATTTACTCAGTTATTTTTTATGATTCATTAATTGGGTCATCCTAAAATTATTTTCTCGCGTTATTTAACCAGCTTATAAATTTCAATACACAAAATAAGTATAGATTTATAAAAAATCATATGCAAATAGGTTCTTATAAAATATTTGAACCTAACCATTACTGATCCCACCGATGGCTACAATTCCTTCGGGTTTAAGGATAGTGGCATATTGGTCTAGGAACATGGCTTATATTTATCATATAAATAAATCTTAAATGAGGATGGAAAATGATTTAACAAGCCCTAAAACTCATATCCAATTTTAAATTGGCCAATTAAACATTTTCTAATTTTAAACTTTCATTAATTCGATTTCTTGCTAAGATTCTATTGTAATGAAGACGAATTCTATGCCCATGAATGCTGCATATAATGCGATAATTTTCCATACATTCAAAAGAAGAAGTTAGTAAATTATTAGATTAATTCAAATTCACGCAGTTCTGCTAGATAATTATTCACTTTACAAAACACTGGACCAAATCATTGACCAGAGTGGGATAATTATGTAAGGGTTATAAGTATTACTTCTTAAAAATAAAAAAAATATGTTGATAGTGTCGGTTGCAATGACAACCAGTTGATTTTTATTAAAGCAGGTCGAGGGAACGAATCCGTGACGGTTCCAATAGCTTAAAGGATACAATCGCTGCATTACACAATTTGCGGTAGGAAGTTCTCTAAGGCAAGTTATATACAAATTACCTTTCTACAATTATTTACGATTGTCACAATTATTCATAATTTTATTTACCGACCAACATTAACTTAATTATAGCTTTCTGGGTCACTAAAAATTGAAGGAGAAAAATACTTAGTTGAATTCTGAATTCTGTTTTAGTTCAACATCACATCTCCGTACAAATAGTTTTAGAACATCAATCACTTCTATGAATATTTGAATAATTATAAAAGTATTGCTAAGAATGATTGGACTTTAATACTGGTTTGGGCTGTCAGAGTCCACGATTTCAGAAACAGTCGATAATTAATTTACTAATGAACACAAAGATAGATTAATAGAAATTAATTTATATCTATTATCTCTTGTCCAATACAGTAAGTTCCAGTGTAGAGCAATACGATTATCTCTCATCATTTTATAAAGCAGTCTCCTGATATTCCTAGAAAGCAGCGAAAAAAGGTATTACGTAATTTCATTATATCAATTGTTTCTTTTTAAGCTCTTATCAATTTGAAGAATTCTGAAACTCTAGAAACCAACATATTGGAGCGTGTAACAAAAAACAAAGCAAAAAAAAAAATATGATTGAAAAGAGTTCTTGACTTGTTTGAACAAACTATTATTTCCTCTTGAGACCTTTATTAGTACTATAATATTTTTCTTTTGAACCGTTATGTTTTAATATTTCTGTATAATTATTGAAAAACAAAACGGGGCGAATTTTCAAAAAAGAAATATCATTTAAAGTGTTTTACAGAAAAAATGTTGAAATGGAGTTAGTCATTCTGTCATCTGAAAGGCTCATATGACGCTATTAAACTCAAAGAGACGGTTAAAAAAAGTGGCTTCTGAATTAAAACCATTTAGAATAATGATTGCAAATTGATTTTTACTGATAAACTTTACTATTACATGATGCTAGAGTGTACTGTACAATTCGAAGCAAACAAAAAGTATACATCACTTACATTAGAATCTAATAAGGGATAGAATGGATATTTTAATGTACTCGTCTTTATGAACAAACGTTTGTAATGAACTACTAGCGCCCTGCCTATATGAACGCCTTCCCCGTCCAGCAGATCGTTCGGTATAGGTCAAGAGAGAACGAGAGGTGAAAGCTAACCAGTTGTGTAAGGTCTTTTGCCCTTTCTCTGCGCATCTTCTGCAGCTTCTTCCTCGATGTTTCAGGTTAGAACAGGTTGGGTTATACTTCTAAAAAATATGCCAAGGGCAGGTAGGTGGCAAATCCTTCATAATATCAGGTGCCGGAGTAGTAATTAACCTCATATCTGTCCGAAACCTGTTCAAGATATAGATGGTGATTTTGTGTGAAAACCACCTAAGTCGTGATGTCATTTTTTATGCCAAAATTAAACAATTTGATTAATTTCTTTTGTATAGGCATTTTTAGCTGGAGAAAGAAGCAATAGAGAAAATAAGAAAAAAAATCTGGTGCGTGCGCGCAACACACAACTTTCACTTACCAACTTAATTATATTAGAAATTAATGCGTTGTGTTGATGCCACTTCTCAAAGTTCCACATTTTTCCACATTCATTTCTTATTTTTGTTTTCATTTGCTCTATAAAACACACCAATTTCTCTTATTATTAAATAAAAGTTTTTACTTGAGATAATTCGGCAATGCAAGCATAATACTCCAAGTCGACTGATTTTATAATTCTCTATGTACTTGTTGAAAATTTCATTTAGTTACCATGAAACAAATAATTTCCATTAATTAAACAGAACGGTTTATTTAATTATGAACAATGGTCTGTCATTAAAGGCGTACTACGCATGCGAGGGCTCAACGTGTTTTTTGAGTTGAATGAATATTTTTCTTTTTTTCTCCTCTATATGTTTACTTGGTTTTTATCATATCTCATATTTAGCCATTTCTTAGTTTTAGGCGTTACGAGAGAGAGTTAATTTCTCCATTTATACAAAAACAGTGGCACTTTATAGGAAACAAAAAAACAAACAAACAAAAAAGGCCCCTACCCCATTTTAAGGCCCCTCAGAAAATTTTAATAATGATAAAGCTTACCTGATATTAAAGAACACCTGATTTTCATTAGACATGACGAATTTGATGAAAATCGTTAAAGCCGTTTTTGAGATAATCGAAAAAAAGGTAAAAATTGGAAAAAAAGTTATGAAATAAAGTGCCCCCTCCGTTTGACCAATTTTGATGAAATGTTGGCTATCACATCTTTGGCATATACATACATCAAATACCCAGTTTGATCAAAATCGTTAAAGCCGTTTTTGAGGAAATAAAAAAAACAGGTGAAAATGATACAAAATTTATTAAGTAAAGTCCCCCCTCGGGTTAATCAATTTTGATGAAATTTTAACAGTCATATCTCGGGCATGTACATACATCAAATACCCAGTTTAATCAAAATCGTTAAAGCCGATTTAGAGTAACTAAAAAAAACACGTGAAAATGATACAAAATTTATTAAGTAAAGTCCCCCCTCAGGTAAATCAATTTTGAAAACATTTTTACAGTCATATCTCGGGCATATTAATACACCAAACACTCAGTGTAATCAAAATCGTTAGAGCAGTTTTTGAGAAAATCGAAAAAAACGTAAAAAGTTATTAAATAAAGTACCCCCTCCCCTTGAGCAATTTTTATGAAATTTTTGCTGTCACATCGCGGGCATATACCTACACTAAATACCCAATTCCAGGTTCGCATGGTTTATAGTTTTTGAGCTAGTCTGTTCACACACACACACACACAGACCATTTCGCTGGACTTGGTTATTTGGACTCAGGGGGCCCCAAAACGTGTATTTCCGTTGATAACCGGAAGTCGAAATTTTTCACGATCGCAATACTTCCACTTACTATGTATTTCATATATAATTAAGTGAAAGTAAAAACTTGCCTGTTGGTGAGATTAGGATTCTTTTAGACCCTTAAAAAAATAAATAAAAGATAATGAATCTAAAATTACCGAGAACTTTTAACTTTTTCAATACAAATTATAACACTCTATAAATTGTGGGAAAAAACTTGGTAAGTGAAAGTAAAAAGTAGAAGAAGGACGTAAAGCAAAATATATAGGTACTTAATAAAAAAGATATGTAGTCCAAGAGAAACAAAATGATAGCTATTCAACCTTCTAGAACTAATCAATCTTCTCAGCTAGTGAAAAATTACTATCGTTGGTTTTTTCTCCTAATTTTAGAGCACTGAAAGAATAACAATCGGTAAATATTTGGTACATACTCCATTACAAAAATTGAGAAAAATTCTGCAGCAAAAACACTTATATTTCACAGTGAGATGATACCTGCTAAAGTCCGACAAAAAACCTAAGCGTTGAGCGAACGACTTACTGAGAAAAAGAAAAGAAAACTGAGTTGCACTAAAAAAAAAAAAATAATGGATAATATAATAAAAGTACTGAGATTTATTAATAAACCACAGAAATATCATAAACTTGCATTTTCCTTGTTTATTAATTTATTTACTCATTTTCCTTTCTTTATAATACTTTTTTTTAGTTGCTAGTGAAACATCCTAACACGATAAGGATTTTGAAATGGGAGGAAAAAAAAGGTTATCATAGGCTAACTAGCGAGGAAGTATGGGATACTGAGCGTGGCAAGTAAATCAGTAGAACATCTAAAGAAAGACAAGATTCGATGCCTTGTAAATCACTTTTACACAGTTTATTAATTATAAAATTTTAAAAGAACAACAACAAAAAAACTTTAAGAAAATACAGAACAAAGTAAGTATTGTAGTTTCTCACTTTGAAGACGCCGTTATTTAAAGCCATTAAAACTATGATTTATTCCATCAAGAATACTATCATATCTTAGGAAAAGTAATTAAATACAATCAACATCTGCAATCTTCACATTTTTATTATTCAAGGCTCATTTCAGCCGCCTGATAATTAGTATTCAAAGTATTGGTAAAACTTTATATGCAATTTACTTTCCCCAGCTGAAAAGTACCTAATATTAATGCATTATAAATAAAGATTTTTTAGAGAATAGTAACACGATTGAAGGAATTTATCAAATGACTCTCATTGAATGATGCTCACTAATTAATCTGCCCTTTTTAAGATTGTTGATAAGAGTTGTATTATATTTTACCTGCGCTCATGCGTCGATTTGGAAACTTTAAGGGGTTTGTTTGTTTCTTAAAATTGTATGTTACCGTAAACCGGTATGACTTTGCCCACTTTTCAAACTAAATTTCACTAACGTTTCGATAAAAAATTCTTAAAGAAACCGATTGCTATATTAGTGCTGGTAGCATCAGTTTAATTTGAATTTTCTTACTGGGGTTACATTACTTTTTAAAAAAAGTAATTATAACTTTTTCCACAGTTACCCAGAGAAAGGAATGACTTTGCCTACCCACAATTTTTTCATTATAGAGAAGAGACATTAATGAGTATTATAATTGTTGCAAAACTTGAAAGTCTTCAGTAATTTTAAATTCATTACCATTTATTTATTTTTAAGAAGAAAATATCCTAATTTCATCAATAGTCGAGTTTTTTTTTTTACCGTTTTTGTGAATATATCATGAATGGAAATCGATAGAAAGGTACTTATAAAATTGCAACTTAGTCTTCGAATTTTAGTCCATAATGCTTTTCCAGAAACCGACGAAGATGATTGTTATAGCAATAACCAACTTATATTTCATCATGGAACAAAATTTGTTGACTCAAATATAATTATTAGGGATAATGAACCATGTGTTTAAAAAAGAAACAGACCTAAATATTTTCAGCGTTACGTGCTTTGTAGTTAATAATTTATGGACTTCTGTACGTTTTCCTTATTAGGGGAATCTTTATTAGATCATAATGAGGAATATTTTATGGTTTACCTTGAACGATGCAAACATTCCTACCTCGTTTTATATTGAAATAATTTCTTTGTTTTTTATTTCAATTATTCCTGACATTACTTACCATCTATTTCGTTATTGTGTTTAATTAGTTATTGTTTCCTGCAAATGGTTTCATTTTTTTACCGTAAGAAATTAATAGTTTTGCGCTTATAACTCGCAATCGAATGATTTGTATATTTTTCCAGTGTCGCGGTTAAGGAAAGCTTTAAAATGATGCCTCATTCAGGAAATTTGATTAAGTATTAAGGAAGTAATGGCGCAACGACAAAAAAAGGCTTTGAGAAATAATATATATATGATGAAATTTGATTTAGTATCAAAGAAGTTATGACGTACGGACAAAAAAAAAATCTGGTGCGTGCGCGCAACACACAACTTTCACTTACCAACTTACTTAGATTAGAAATTGACGTGTTTTGCTAATTATCATTTCCTAAAATCACACATTTTTCTACATTCACATCTTATTTTTGTTAATCGTTAAAGCCGTTTTTGAGTAAATAAAAAAAAAACCGTGAAAATGATACAAAATTTAATAAGTAAAGTCCCCCATCCCGTAGATCAATTTTGATGAAATTTTTACAGTCATATCTCGGGCATATAAATACATCAAATACTAAGTTTGATCAAAATCGTTAAAACCGTTTTTGAGTAAATAAAAAAAACACGTGAAAATGATACAAAATTTATTAAGTAAAGTCCCCCCTCCCGTAGATCAATTTTGATGAAATTTTTACAGTCATATCTCGGGCATATAAATACATCAAATACCAAGTTTGATCAAAATCGTTAAAACCGTTTTTGAGTAAATAAAAAATCTGGTGCGTGCGCGCAACACACAACTTTCACTTACCAACTTACTTAGATTAGAAATTAATGCGTTTTGTTAATTGCCACTTCTCAAATGAACAGAACAGTTTAATTATAACGCATTGGTTTGTCATTAAAGGTGTACGGCGCATGCGTGAGCGTGTTTATGTGTTTTATGAGTTGACGGAATATTTTTCTTTTTTTCTCCTGTATATGTTTACTTGATTTTCTTCATATATCATATTTAGCCGTTTCTTATTTTTAAGCGTGATGAGAGACAGATAATTTTCCAATATAAACTAAAACAAAGGTACTTTATAGAAAAACAAAAAATGCCCCCTCAGAACATTTTAATAATGATAAAGCTTACCTGATATTAAATAACAACTAATTTTCATTAAACATAACGAATTTGATAAAAATCGTTGAAGCCGTTTTTGAGATAATCGATCAAATAGGTAAAAATTGGACAAAATTTATTAAGTAAAGTCCCCCCTCCTGTTGATCAATTTTGATGAAATTTTTAAAGTCATATCTCGGGCATATAAATACATCAAATACCAAGTTTGATCAAAATCGTTAAAACCGTTATTGAGTAAATAAAAAAAACACGTGAAAATGATACAAAATTTATTAAGTAAAGTCCCCCCTCCGGTTGATCAATTTTGATGAAATTTTTACAGTCATATCTCGGGCATATCAATAGATCAAATACTTAGTTTAATCAAAATCGTTAGAGCCGTTTTTGAGAAAATCGAAAAAAACGTAAAAAGTTATTAAATAAAGTACCACCTCCCTTTGAGAAAATTTGATGAAATTTTTGCTGTCACATCGCGGGCATATACATACTCTAAATACCCAGTTTCAGGTTCCCACGTTTTATAGTTTTTGAGCTAGTCTGTTCACACACACACACAGACCATTTCGCGGGACTTGGTTACTTTGACTCAGGGGACCCCAAAACGTGTATTTCCGTTGAAAACCGGAAGTCGAAAATTTTCACGATCGCAATATTTCCACTTACTATATATTTCATATATAGTTAAGTGAAAGTAAAAAGGCTTTGAGAAATAATATTAATAATAATTATAATAATAATATATCTGATAATAATTTCGGGAACTCTAGGAAAAACATATTTTTTTGTTTTCTGACTACATTTTCTTTTTATATTTATATATAAACAAGAACTATGTTGTGGAAGAAAATTGCACAGAAAACCTAATAAAACCGGAAATTTTCATGTCAAATACATTAAGGTAAATTAACAGAGCTTTAAAAAGTAATTATTTGAAGTCTCATTCAACCATAGAAATTTATGTGTTAACAGATTTTTATTTGTTTATTTTGGTGTACAATGCATTCAAAAACACATAGTCTCCATTTATCCATAATTAATGACTCGATGACCTGAATTTTTTTTTTCCTCTTCAAACTTAAATTGACAACTGTCGGCAATTGAGACAATCAGCCATGTGTTGGCTTGAAAGAATTAATACTTAAGACATTTTGGGCATGAGGAAAGGAAACAGTCCAGCAGCACCTCTTTCCGGGCTTGATACATTAGGTGAGCAGGTATCTCATCCAACTTCTTTTTAGGCGTCTTGCAACAGGCATATCAGCCGTGGCAATGTCTATGATTAGTCTGTTATTATGACCGTGTAAATTTTCATAATAGCGTGAATAAGGAGTTCGTATGTGTTGTTCGATAGTTGGTTGTAAGTCTGTGGGTAGAGTTTTATTATTTACGTACCAGGGAGCATTCATAATAATTAAAACTTCTATAAAGTTAAATTCATATACTGACAGTAACGTTCGCTTACCCATATGTAAAATATATAGCAAGGGAAAGTTTTGCGATCGTGTGTGTGTGTGTGTGTGTGTGTTTGTTTGTGTTTGTGTTTGTGTGTGTGTCTGTGTGTGTGTGTGTGTGCGCGCGCGCGCGCGTGTGCGTGTGTGTGTGTATGTCTGCCTGTGTGCCTGTGCCTGTATGTGAATGAACAGACTAGCTCTAAAACTTAAAACCGTATGAAGCTGAAATTGAGTATTTGATGTAGGTATATGCCCGCGATTTGACAGCAAAAGTTGATCAAACAGAGAGGTCACTTGATATCATAACTTTTGTCCCATTATTACATTTTTTTTCTTTTTTCTCAAAAATGGCTCTAACGATTTCAAATAAAATTGTCATGTTTTTTTCAGAATCGAGTATTCTTTAATATCAGGTAGGTTTTATCATCGAAGAAATGTTCTGAGGAGTTTAAATGGCGAAGGTATCTTTTTTTTTCCCTACAATAAATGTACAATAAACACACAGACACACACACAGACCATTTCGCGGGACTTGGTTATTTCGACACAGGGGACCCCAAAACAAGTATTTCCGTTGAAAACCGGAAGTCGAAGTTTTTCACGATCGCAATATATATTTCACATATAGTTAAGTGAAAGTAAAAACTTGCCTGTTGGTGAGATTAGGATTCTTTTAGATCCCTTAAAAAAATAAATAAACGATAATGAATCTAAAATTACCGAGAACTTTTAACTTTTTCAATACAAATTATAACACTCTATAAATTGTGGGAAAAAACTTGGTAAGTGAAAGTTGTGTGTTGCGCGCATCGCACCAGTTTTTCTTATAATTAACTTCTTCTTTCCAGGATCGCTTTCTAATTAATTCTTAGCCTATAATGAGCTGGATGGCGGCTGATCTAGTCAGCGAAATGAGGGCGTGAGAAACTTTATGGAGGAAAAGAAGTTAAATATCAAACACACTTTCTTCATCTTCAGCTGCAAAGCCAACTTAAATATTTAATTATCGCCCAAGATGAATGAAGCCTTCCCCCACCAGAAGAACCGCATTCCCGAAAAACGGTGCCGTGGGTGAGTTAAATGGAGGGGGCTGAACCGTGGAGAAGGCGAGAAGCTTGTGCATATGGCCTGTGACAAACGGAAATTGCCGAGCTGTGGCTCATAACTGTAACTTTATTGTGCCCCAATTGGCCCCTGCGTTCTGGACTCAAATCCAGTTACACACTTTTCTGCAAGGGGCATACTCCAACGAATACCACCACCTTCTTGACTTTTTTCTTTTCAAAAACGGTATAGTAAATACGGGCGTTTTCTAAACTATATGGCTATCGTCGCTAACATAATGGACACAAAAAAAATGTAAATAACTGAAGCGATGCGCGCAACACACAACTTTCACTTACCAACTTACTTAGATAAGAAATTGACGTGTTTTGATAAATATGTAAACGCTATTCCTCAAATTCACACATTTTTCCACATTCAGTTACTTATTCTTGTTTGTATTTGTTCTCTAAAGTACACACAATTTTTTTTATTGTTAAATAAAAGTTTTTAGTTTTGCGATAATTCGGCAATTCAAGCATAATACTCCATTGCGTCTGAATTTTTAATTCTCTATGTGGGTTTTGAAAAATTCATCTAGTTACCATGGAAGCAAATAATTTCCAATTAATATGTATGTTTCAACACACGTTGACAACTCTAATTATAAACAATAGTCTGTCATTAAAGGCGTACTGCTCATTCTTTGGCTCAACGTGTTTGATGAACATTTTTTTTTCTACTGTATATGTTTACTCGATTTTTTTCAAATTTTATATTCAGTCATTTCTTATTTTTAGGCAATAAAAATAAAAATAAAGGTAGTTTATAGGAAAACAAATAAGTCCCCTTCCCCATTTATCCCCCTCAGAACATTGTTATGATTATGCATGTATACATTTTACGATTTTATCAACAAAAATATTATTATTTCTGATATTCTCATCTTTACAATGATATATTATACATATACATGTATTACTGCACTCATTGTCGGAAATTGAAATTTTTATCTTGTAGAAACACTATTTTTTATTTCTCCTGTCTATGTTTATCAAATTCGTTCATATTTAATATTTAGCCATTTATAAAGGTAATTTATAGGAAGAAAATTCAAGCTTTCGCCATTTAAGCCTCATAAGAATACTTTGATAATGATAAAACTTGCCTGATATTAAATAATACTTGATCCTCATTAAACATGACGAGTTTGATCGTTAGAGCCGTTGGTGAGAAAATAAAAAACAACGTAAAAATGAGACAAAATAAAGTGCCCCCTCCGTTTGGTTATTTGGAATCAGGGGAACCCAAAACAAAAAGTCGAAATTTTTCACGATCGCAATACTTTTTACTTTCACTTACCTATATATGAAATATATAGTAAGTGGAAGTATTGCGATCGTGAAAATTTTCGACTTCCGGTTTTCAACGGAAATACACGTTTTGGGGTCCCCTGAGTCCAAATAACAAGGTACCGCAAATGGTCTGTGTGTGTGTGTATGTGAACAGACTAGCTCAAAAACTATAAACTGTGGGAACCTGAAATTGGGTATTTAGTGTAGGTATATGCCCGCGATGTGACAGCAAAAAATTCATCAAAATCGCTCAACGGGAGGGGGTACTTTATTTAATAACTTTTTACGTTTTTTTCGATTTTCTCAAAAACGGCTCTAACGATTTTGATTAAACTGAGTATTTAATCTATTTATATGTCCCAAATATGACTGTAAAAATTTCATCAAAATTGATTAACCGGAGTGGGGACTTTACTTAACAAATTTTGTATCATTTTCACGTGTTTTTTTTTATTTACTCAAAAACGGTTTTAACGATTTTGATCAAACTTGGTATTTGATGTATTTATATGCCCGAGATATGACTGTAAAAATTTCATCAAAATTGATTAACCGGAGGGGGGACTTTACTTAATAAATTTTGTATCATTTTCACGTGTTTTTTTTATTTACTCAAAAACGGTTTTAACGATTTTGATCAAACTTGGTATTTGATGTATTTATATTCCCGAGATATGACTGTAAAAATTTCACCAAAATTGATTTACGGGAGGGGGGACTTTACTTAATAAATTTTGTATCATTTTCACGTGTTTTTTTTATTTACTCAAAAACGGTTTTAACGATTTTGATCAAACTTAGTATTTGATGTATTTATATGCCCGAGATATGACTGTAAAAATTTCATCAAAATTGATCTACGGGAGGGGGGACTTTACTTAATAAAATTTGTATCATTTTCACGGTTTTTTTTTTATTTACTCAAAAATGGCTTTAACGATTAACAAAAATAAGATATGAATGTAGAAAAATGTGTGACTTTAGGAAATGATAATTAGCAAAACACGTCAAGTTCTAATCTAAGTAAGTTGGTAAGTGAAAGTTGTGTGTTGCGCGCACGCACCAGATTTTTTTTTTTGGACAAGAACAAAGATGCTTTTAACTTCGATGTTTAGACATATGTTCTGAACATCGTTTTTTAACAAAAATGTCTTTTTTAATTGATGTTTTGACAAAATAGCAATATTTAAATACATTTTTTAAAACAAAGATGTTTTGATAAAAAAAGAAAATATTTTTATATTTTTTAACATCAATGTTTCGACAAAAACAAAAATTTTCTCAACATTTATGCTTTAAAAAAACAATGATGTGCTTAACATCTATGTTTAAAAAATAAAAAGATGTTTCTTAACCGTTTTTTTTACAAAAACAACAGTGCTCTTAACATCAATGTTCAGACAAAAACAACAATGTTCTTAACATCGTTTTTTTAACAAAAAGATGTTTTTAAATCGATTTTTTTACAAAATAGCCATTAGACGTTAAATATTAGGAATAATATCTAATAAGGAAATGTGATGCACTAGAATTAGAAGTCTTACGGTAATTTATTAGCTGCTCAGATCGAACTTCATGATACCGAAATATATTTTTTCACTTTGCCTAACAAAACAAGTATAAACATATTCTCTGATTTAATATTATCATCCGATATGCCATTTGACTTTTAGATACAGTTTATTGGCAAAGCTTAAAACAATATTAAACACCAATCATAAATGCTTAAAGAATACCAGTAGAATGAAACTTTCTCTGATGGTCTATGACCAAGAATATATATGCATATTATACATATACATCATGTCCCATTTTGTTCAAATTTATCTTTTAGTAAATACATTTCTATTACTATTACTAGTATAATGAAACAGAAAAAAAAGTATTCACTAAGATTCAAATGGAAACGGGTTTTATCGAGTGGCTGGCCGTTCCATGAATTCGGGCTACAGTCGCCCTTTTTCTAGATTGGCCTTCAGTATATTAAATATGTGAATTAGCAAACTAAACTTTGAAAAATAGATACGAGTATATATTTATACTTCACATTTTGTCCGATTAGCCTTAGTAGCATAAAAATGGACGTTAAACAAACAAACAAATTCACATTTTGTAGCAGAATTTTTTTTCTTTATTCTTTAATAATTGTTTTTATTCAATTTTATCCCAGCTGTGTAAACTTTAACTTTCAAACTAATAGAAAACGTGGGAGAAATTATATTCAGGAAACTACAATCAATTTACTTGAAGTAAGAAAAAAAGTGATCAACAATCTGTATCTCAATATAGGAAAAAATGTTTTCTACTATTTTGAATAGATGCACATAGTAGAATGAAGATAAAACATAGAAGTCAGGAAGATAGAAAAACACAAGGTAAGAAGCTCTGTGCGATTTTCATTGTTTCATACTTGAGTTCTGAAGTTAAGTGGAAGACTTGGTGTTAAGAGTTCGGTATGACACGTTATTTCATTGGGAGCATACCACGCCTACAGCCTTGGGGCCAAGGCAACCCTCATTTCACACTTCACTGATTTAAATAGATTGTTGTCAGGTCTAGTAATTCATAACATGTCGTTCATAACGATAGAAAATTTTGTCCTTTATTTATTTATTTTCTTATATACTTTTTTCATTCTCACTTAATATTAATTTAAATAAGATCAAAAACGTTTTGCCGCGTTATATAAGTGACAATTCCTCTTTATAAGTCATACAATGATTCATTTCAATTTTATTTTATTTTTTGATATACATAGTTAGGAGCGTGATTTGATAGAAAAGTTCTTTGGTGTAATGACATAGGTTTTTAGTGTTTTAAAATATTACAAATTTAAATTATAAAACTTAGGTATGTAAAAATATAACACACAGTAAAAATATAACACTGTACGTTTTTTCGCATTTGCCAAGAACAAACGTATCTCTGTTTTTATATAAACAAAACCACATGCATATACGAAACGTTCTGGTACTGAATATTTGGTTAATATTATGTTCTTATAAACAATAATTTTATTTTTAAGACCATTCAATTATCTGATAAATAATCCTCATTGTTTTTTTTAACTTTTTAGATACATGATATAATCAGTTGTATGGAATTTTATTATTTTTTTTTTTTTTTTTTTTGGCGACTTGAAACGATTCGTTAGATCTTTATACTACATATTTTTGCACATTTGACCAATATTTTATTTTAGTGCATATTTAAGGTTATGGAACTTATTATTTAAATTAAATCTAAGTTAATATTGACGTTATGTTCATCATAGTTCAAGCTTTTGCCAATTTAGTTTCAGATGAAATAAGTAATCATTTTAAATCTGAATAAAGTAAATGCAGTCAATTAATTTCATATAATAAATGACATATTCAGTGTTCTTCTTTTCTAAATCTGGATTTTGGTTACAACCAAGGTGATAGAAAATAAATAAATGAATTAGTGTAATAAAATCAAATCTATTTTTCATATTTTTTTATACTTTTACTTATATATGAGTCTTTCCTATGCATGAAATTTCTTCGACGTTTCACAATGTTTAAAAAAACAAAAACCTAGTCGTTTAATTTCAAAAAAATTATCTCCAATCGAATCTTAAACAATTATATAAATTGAAAAACTGAAAATCATAATTGTTCAATTATGTTCCATCATCTGATAGCATCGAACTGTTATTTGGGTTTTCCCAGTCGATTTTCGAAATTTGACGATGTAATAAGAATAATAATAGACTTAGTTTTTCTGAGAAACCTTCGAGATCCTTGTTTATTGTTAGTGAAGGATAATTTTACTTTGAGTTTAAATTTATAAATAATATTTTTATATTATAAATTATTTACAAATACTATAATTACAAATTTATAATTATAAATTATAAAAATTTATAAATAAATGATTTAAGAAAAAATCATTGTTGTAGCTAAATTCATGAATAATGAATACATTTGTTTATTGAGATAGTTAAATATATATTTATGGTAATAATAGTCCTGTCTTTGATAGAATTAAATATCACTATTTCCTCATTATCATTACATAAAATTAATACAACGATATGTGTTATTAAATACTTTAAAAAACAATGATGGATTATAAGCATAAATCAGATCACCGATTCCCTACTACATACCTATAATATAATAGCGAAGTTGTGAATGGGAATAGTTAGGCAGGCGATCAGCTGACGAGCAGGCGTGGGTGGGCCTAGAATACACAAGTGGTCCTCCCCCAGCACGTGCCACTTCCAGGATATCTTCGCCTCTTCCTGGAGATGTCATTTCCAGGGTAGCCGAGGACGAGGAGGTAAAAAAGGATGCTCATTCTCAACAAAAATAGCTTCCTCTGGCAACATACTTTCGGTTTCGAATTAAATCGAAGGTGGTGAATACTGTTATAACTATTGTATGAGGAAAGCATCAGTAAGCGGACAAGCGTTGGTCAGTGAGCGCGGCTTAGAATTTTAATGCGCCAAGGGCATTTCTCCCAAATGAAATCGTTTAAATTAAATAAACATTTTATATCTAATTTCGAAACTAAAAAAATGTTTTACTCTATGATATGAGATTCGAGGGTAAATGAAAATGAACATATACGGTTTTCATATTATTTTATTTCAATAAGGTTAGGGCCATTCCACGCCAAATCATCCAGCCGAAGTTCAATATTATAACCTCCCACTCAGATTTTGATAAGAAATTGTACATATTAAGTGAATAAACAACCGATGACTACTAGATCTCAAAACCAATTTGTAGGTGTTATGACATTCCTTTGTAGAATAAGTATTTATTGAATTGGAGCTTTCAACGTTTATTCATTTATTCTACATTTCATACAGAATAAGATGATACCATAAATATTAGAGATAATTTTCCTTCATGGGAAAAACATATATTTTTTCCAAGAAGTAAATGGGTCATCGAAAAATGCCTTTAGCAAAGAGGAAGATTCTCTTGGAGGATGAAATTCTCGGGTTATTGAGTTATAAGAGTTATATTTAGATTTACATCCAACACAGTGAAATTTAAAATTGCACTGTCAATACAGTTCATTTCAATAAATTTTCTTAAATTAACAAATATGTGTTAATGAAAAGAGCATGTAATTAGCTTTCAAATGATATAATAATATTTTCGGGCTTTTGAGTTGAAAGAGTTTTATTACTGTTTAGATCTAATAAAATTAATTCAAAGTAGTGTTACATATATACATTTATATACAGCTAAAATCTCTCTCTGAATGCGTTAATCTACCATGTATTATTGAAAAGAGGATGAAATTCTCTATCAAATAATGAAATAACATGAGTAGGCATATGAGCAATAAGTGTTTTAGGTATTTCTTTTAAATCCAAAAAAATAAAACAAAAAAAATATATATACAAATAAAGATAGCTGAATTTTCTCTTCAAATAAAATCATACTAAGCTTAATAAAAATTAAAAATCTACTAAAATTAATTGAACTCAGCGTCACAACCTGGTGGTCATAAAAAACCGACGCAACTTGAATTTTACATAGATACTGCAGATTCTTTAAAAACTTTGAAACCTGGAGTAATGAGAGGTATGCCATGGGTACAATGGATTACCATGAAGAAGGTCTTCGAGGATTTCATAATTCTCTTTAGGATCAAACGATAAAATCATCATGATGAAAATTGGATACAATATCAGTTTGTCTTCAGATGCTTAGTCATTCGCATCTATTTTTCCTTTGATTTTTTTCTCTTTCTTGTAAAACAATATCCTGTGTATTAAACATTTTTAAAAATCTGGAATAATTTTGGATGTCGTGGTAGGCTGCAGACTAGGGTACCAGATTCCAGCCATCCCTTCAACACAGGACCCCAGCAGAACCCCCAGCCTCCACTTTTGTACAGTAAACTCTGCCTGGAAAGAAAGACGATTTTGTCTTTGTTCTATTTTCCATCTCTAGTCCAGATGTAACTTTCATGGTGCAGATGACGTATCTAGTAGAGGGGATCCGCTGAGCTGATATCCTAAGCACAATTCAGCAGAAAGAGTGCCGTTCGAAACAGGATAGGGGATTGTTTGAGGTTGGATATGTATAGTGAAATAAATGGCATATGTTTAATGAGATAGATCTTCGAGAATGTCGCACCGCATATCGTCACCCGTTTCCTTTTTATGCAGTTATGGTTTTATTTATAATAGTTAGTTTATATTAATTTTATTATTATATAGTTAGTGTGTGAATGAGCTCTAATATTAATGCCCTTGATTGTGGGAGAATTTTTTATTTCTTTAAACAAAAAAATTAAATAAAGATTTAAATATTTATACATACTTTGAACTCAGAAGCCCACTAATATTGTCTGTTTGTTTAACGTCCATTTTTATGCTGCTTAGGCTAATCGGACGATGCTACAGTGGGAGTCCTAAATTTTGCCTATCCAGGTATAATTAGGATAGGGATCTTTAACGAGTACCTGACATCGTACAGGCTCGGGACCTCCATTTTACGTCCTATCCGAGGGACGGCATAGCTAAGGATTTTTTACTCCCATTAAAAAATCCTAGGGCCCACTAATATTATTATATCATTTGAAAGGTAATGATTTGCTCTTTCCAGCATATAGATTTCTGTGGTGTTATTTGGAGAGAGAATTCATTTATTGTATGAGCTACTTTTAAATTTTATTTTATTTTATTGGATTTAAATGAAATAAAACATTTATTACTCAAAGGCCCACTCATATTATTTCATTATTTGATAGAGAATTTTATCCTCTTTTCAGTAGCATTCAGAGAAAGATTTTAGCTGTATGTAAATGTATTTATATCACTATGTTGAATTAATTTTATTAGATTTAAACAGTAATAAAACTCTGAACTCAAAATACCGAAAATATTATTATATTATTTGAAAGCTAATTAAATGCTCTTTTCATCAACACGTATTTGTTGATATTAATAAGGATATTTTGATACATATATATCTTTTTACTTTCACTTACCTATATATGAAATATATAGTAAGTGGAAGTATTGCGATCGTGAAAAATTTCGACTTCCGGTTTTCAACGGAAATACACGTTTTGGGACCCCCTGAGTCGAAATAACCAAGTCCCGCGAAATGGTCTGTGTGTGTGTGTGTGTGTGTGTCTGTGTGTGTGTGTGTGTGAACAGACTAGCTCAAAAACTATAAACCGTGGGAACCTGAAATTGGATATTTAGTGTATATATATGCCCGCGATGTGACAGCAAAAATTTCATCAAAACTGCTCAAAGGGAGGGGGTAGTTTATTTAATAACTTTTTAGGTTTTTTTCGATTTTCTCAAAAACGGCTCTAACGATTTTGATTAAACTGAATATTTGATCTACTTATATGCCCGAGATATGACTGTAAAAATTTCATCAAAATTGATTAACTGGAGGGGGGACTTTACTTAATAAATTTTGTATCATTTTCACGTGTTTTTTTTATTTACTCAAAAACGGCTTTAACGATTTTGATCAAACTGGGTATATGATGTATGTATATGCCCGAGATACGACTGTAAAAATTTCATCAAAATTGATCAACCGGAGGGGGGACTTTACTTAAAGAATTTTATCTAATGGGTACGTTTTTTTTTTTATTTTCTCAAAAACTGCTATGATGATTTTGATGAAACTGGGTATTTGATGTATGTATATTCCCGCGATGCGACAGCCGAAATTTCATCAATATTGGTGAAACGGAGGGGGTACTTCATTTAATAAACTTTTTCTTATGTTCACATGTTTTTTTACTTTCACTTACCTATATATGAAATATATAGTAAGTGGAAGAATTGCGATCGTGAAAATTTTCGACTTCCGGTTTTCAACGGAAATACACGTTTTGGGGTCCCCTGAGTCCAATTAACCAAGTCCCGCGAAATGGTCTGTGTGTGTGTGTGTATGTGAACAGACTAGCTCAAAAACTATAAACCGTGCGAACCTGAAATTGGGTATTTAGTGTATAGATATGCCCGCGATGTGACAGCAAAAATTTCATCAAATTTGCTCAAAGGGAGGGGGTACATTATTTAATAACTTTTTACGTTTTTTTTCGATTTTCTCAAAAACGGCTCTAACGATTTTGATTAAACTGAGTATTTGATCAACATATATGCTCGAGATATGACTGTAGAAATTTCATCAAAATTGATCAACCGGAGGGGGGACTTTACTTAATCAATTTTGTATCATTTTCACGTGTTTTTTTTTTTACTCAATAACGGTTTTAACGATTTTGATCAAACTTGGTATTTGATGTATTTGTATGCCCGAGATATGACTGTAAAAATTTCATCAAAATTGATCAACAGGAGGGGGGACTTTACTTTATAAATTTTGTCCGATTTTTACCTTTTTGATCGATTATCTCAAAAACGGCTCTAACGATTTTTATCAAATTCGTTATGTTTAATGAAAATTAGTTTGCTATTTAATATCAGGTAAGCTTTATTATTATTAAAATGTTCTGAGGGGGCTTAAATGGGGAAGGGGCTTTTTTTGTTTTTCTATAAAGTACCTTTGTTTTAGTTTATATTGGGAAATTATCTGTCTCTCATCACGCTTAAAAATAAGAAACGGATAAATATGATATATGAAGAAAATCAAGTAAACATATACTGGAGAAAAAAAGAAAAATATTCCGTCAACTCATATAACACCTTGAGCTCACGCATGCGCCGTACGCCTTTAATGACAAACCAATGCTTTATAATTAAACTGTTCTGTTTATTTGAGAAGTGGCAATTAACAAAACGCATTAATTTCTAATCTAAGTAAGTTGGTAAGTGAAAGTTGTGTGTTGCGCGCACGCACCAGATTTTTTTTTTCTTTTTTTTGGCGCAACTTCAAAATTGTATTGCTCTGTATTGGATGTTTCCAATGAAAGAAAATTATCTCTCTAATATTTATGGTATCATATCAGTCTTTATGAAATGATGAATACATTTTGATAGCTCCAGATCAATAAATACCCATTCTACAGAAGAAAGTCTTAACACATACAAGTTGGTTTTGAGCTCGTCGTCATCAATTTCAAATATCCCAAAAAATCGAATGACTATAATTCTGAAACTACTTGTCGGAATTGAGTAAAACTTGGCATTTTTACTTATTTGTTTATTTACATAATATGTACAAATTTTTATCAAAATCTGATGGGAGAGGGTATAATATTGAACTTCGGCAGGATGATTTGAAGTGGAATGGCCTGTTAGGTATTTAAATGAGGTTTACAAACCTAAATATTGGATCTTCCATTTTAAGACTTATAAAAGCATCAGTTTATTAGATATTAATATTTAAAATATTAAATTAATAAAATGGCGTTCGATTTATTCTTGATCGGTTGGATCGTTCTCATCCATTTCTAAAGCACTATGCATGAGAACAGGGATAATTAAATATTTTAATCCACGATAGAATATTATTCCATAAGCACCGCCCAGGGATCATCTGCTCGTTTGATATGGCAATGGGTGTTTAGGGAAAAGAGGGTCTCAGTTTCCAGGTAACATGTTTTACGAGTGACTGTCGAAAGGTAAACGAAACCCGAGCACGATAACATCTCGAGGCGTCCTCAACAACCCTCGGCTGGCCATTAATTCTTATCAGCGTAGCTCTTCCATTCACGGGAGCGGTGCCCAAAATAAGAAAATGAAATTTCCTGTAACACAACTGGACCTCTTTTATTTGTTTCAATTCTTGACCGATGGACATTGTTTCATTCTTTTGGACAATAAGAGGAAACCTTGCAGACCTTCGGTGTTGAATTACTGGGAAACAATAATTTGGAGAAGAATGCCAAACTAAAAATCTATATTTTCTTGCTTTTTTGGTAATCATATCAAAGCTGTGTAACTTTAAGTTGAGATGATATTTAATTTAAAATTTAAAAAATAAAAGCCACCAAGGATTAAATGCTAAAATTGCATTTCCGAAACAAGCCATCAAAGTGGTGCTTCGAACGTCAAATTAATATAAATCAATTGATAGAAAAAAATTCTATTTAAAAGCTGCTCAAGGCTTTAATATTAAGCAATCTTAATTAATACTGATACATATAAAAAGTACTGAGATAATAGCTTCAAAAAATCGTGTAATATAATCATAAAATAATTAAACGTTATATTCACTTTAAGATGTTAGTATAAATAAAATTATACTTAGCAAAATTATATCCACAAATAGGAGGATTTAGCCAAGAGCCAAGGAGAATATTTTAATTAAAACATTCCTTGCACTTGAATACAAACATGCGTAACGTAGTTTGTTCACGGCTTCTAACGGACTTAACACAGTTTTAGAACTAGCAAGTTTTAATTACATCGCAGCATTATTTTTAGCAAAGCTAGCCTATTGTACCATTGCCTTGAAAATTTAGAAAGATATTTAACCAAAACATAATAAAAATCTTCAATGACATGTTTTTCAATTATCCCTAGCTAGTTTAGTAACATTCGCGAAAGTTGAAAATTGCCTTTATTTAAGTTATATCTCCCTTTCTCTGAATCTCCCTAGACACAATCGAATAATCAAGTCAACTTCATATGCGTTTTTAGTGAGTTTTCCCTCGGTTTAACTATATAATGTTCATTAACTATCTAATAACCCTGTTTATTTTGACAAGGCATCAAATAGTAATCAATATATGGTAAATAAAACTGAACCGTTATGTAGACTTTAATATGTTTTGTTGAGCGATGGGTCCTTTCTTCTGATTTCTCATAAATTTCCTACGTGATTCACTTAATTAGTTATAGTTAATTTACTCATGAGGTATATGAGACAAGTATAAGATTATTACTAACCATATAAAGTATATATCGTCGTCACCATGCTACAGTAACGAAAGTGCAACTAAAAAACCGATGCATATTCGTTACTTTAGCATGGTGATGACGATATACTAAGGAGAATATAACTGCAGAGCATAGATAATAATTTGCTAAAATACTTTAAAAACTATTACTGCTTTATTACTATAATTTATTAAGTATGTATTAAATGAAGTTACCTTGCGTGCATGGGTTCTAAAGAGGCACAGGAGCTTATTGTCACTAATCCATCAATATTGATGCAGCTTAATTTTTCAACCCGAAAAGATAACTCAGGCAACGATTTGCAATCGCAAAATTATGTTTTTATATTTGGCTTTCAGTTCCTGACATTAATTCAAATAAAATAACTTAACAGCTTTATTATATAGTCCACACAGTTAATTTGTATGAACTTGCTTCGACCAAATTATAATATACTTAAAATATTTAATTAATTTTATTATAACAAAAACAAATTTACAATCAATAAATTACACGAAATTACATTGAAGCGATAACTATAAATAAAACAGACAAAAAAATTCTAAAATTCAGTAATTTCTCGATCTGAAATTTTTTTTAATCCAACTTGAAGTAAACCAACATATTTAAGATACCTAAAATGGAAGGAAAAAATCTTCAAAAGTCCTGGCCAGTCCAGCTCTTTCAATTACTTTATAATTCATGTGGATTATGCGCGTAAATGGTCTTTCGGCACCATTATTAATTGAATATTATTACTATTCCATCTAGAAAATTATAAAGATAGAAATGATGCCGGGATAACTATTATCTCTCCAATATTTTTATATTTTTAGCTACAACCACCACAACTACATAATAACGAGTGGGATTCAGTCACTTCCATCATGAATGATTAAATGAGATAGATTAAAACAAAAATCGTTTCGTTGAATTAATGCATACATTATCAGGCAAATATTCTTCTAAAGGCAAAAGTGATTTCCTTAACAGTAATTCATCAAAGAAAAAAAATCTGGTCCGTGCGCGCAACACACAACTTTCACTTACCAACTTAGATTAGAAATTAATGCGTTGTGTTAATGCCAATTCTCACTCAGTTACACATTTTTCCACATTCATTTCTTATTTTTGTTTTCATTTGCTCTATAACAAACACTAATTTCTTTTATTATTAAATAAAATATAATAAAATCTACTTCAGATAATTCGGCAATGCAAGCATAATAAGTCGACTGATTTTATAATTCTCTATGTACTTGCTGAAAATTTCATATAGTTACCATGAAACAAATAATTTCCATTAAATGAACAGAACGGCTTTAATTATGAACAATGATCTGTCATTAAAGGCGTACTACGCATGCGTGGGCTTCTTCTTTTCTCCTCTATATGTTTACTTGGTTTTTATCATACCTCATATTTAGCCATTTCTTATTTTTAGGCGTAACGAGGGACAGTTAATTTCTTCAAATAAATAAAAACAAAGATACTTCATAGGAAACAAAAACAAACAACCAAAAAAGGCCCCTACTCCATTTAAGCCCCCTCAGAACATTTTAATAATGATAAAGCTTACCTGTTATTTAAGAACACCTAATTTTCATTAAACATGACGAATTTGATGAAAATCGTTAAAACCGTTTCTGAGAAATTCGAAAAAAAAGTTAAAATTGCAAAAAATAGTTAAGAAATAAAGTGCCCCCTCCGTTTGAGCAATTTTGATGAAATGCGGGCTATCACATCTTTGGCATATACATACATCAAATACCCAGTTTGATCACAATCGTTTTTGAGTTAATAAAAAAATCACGTGAAAATGATACAAAATTTAAAAAAGTAAGGTCCCCCTCCGGTTGATCAATTTTGATGAAATGTTGGCTATCACATCTTTGGCATATACATACATCAAATACCCAGTTTGATCAAAATCGTTAAAGCCGATTTAGAGTAAATAAAAAAAAACACGTTAAAATGTTACAAAATTTATTAAGTAAAGTCCCCCCTCCAGTTAATCAATTTTGATGAAATTTTTACAGTCATATCTCGGACATATTTGTACATCAAATACTCAGTTTAATCAAAATCGTTAGAGCCGTTTTTGAGAAAATCGAAAAAACCTAAAAAGTTATTAAATAAAGTACCCCCTCCCTTTGAGCAATTTTGATGAAATTTTTTCTGTCAAAACGCGGGCATATACCTACACTAAATACCCAATTTTAGGTTCGCACGGTTTATAGTTTTTGAGCTAGTCTGTTCACACACACACACACACACACACACACACACACACACACACACACACACACACACACACACACACACACACACACAGACCATTTCGCGGGACTTGGTCATTTGGACTCAGGGGACCCCCAAAACATGTATTTCCGTTGAAAACCGGAAGTCGAAATTTTTCACGATAGCGATTTTTCCACTAACTATATATTTCATATATAGGTAAGTGGAAGTAAAAAGGTAAAAATTGGGAAAAAATTATGAAATAAAGTGCCCGCTCCGTTGGACCAATTTTGATGAAATGTTGGCTATCACATCTTTGGCATATACATACATCAAATACCCAGTTTGATCAAAAACGTTGAAACCGTTTTTGAGTAAATAAAAAAAAAAGACGTGAAAATGACGTAAAATTTATTAAGTAAATTCCCCCTCCGGTTGATCAATTTTGATGAAATTTTTACAATCATATCTCGGGCATATAAATAGATCAAATACTCAGTTTAATCAAAATCGTTAGAGCTGTTTTTGAGAAAATCGAAAAATACTTAAGAAGTTATTAAATAAAGTAACCCCTCCCTTTGAGCAATTTTGATGACATTTTTGCTGTCACATCGCGGGCATATACATACACTAAATACCCAATTTCAGGTTCGCACGGTTTATAGTTTTTGAGCTAGTCTGTTCACACACACAAACACAGACCATTTCGCGGGACTTGGTTAAATGAACTCAGGGGACCCCAAAACGTGTATTTCCGTTGAAAACCGGAAGTCGAAATTTTTCACGATCGCAATACTTCCACTTACTATGTATTTCATATATAGGTAAGTGAAAGTAAAAATACTTTTCATCATACTGCATCGGAAACATGTGTTTTCAATACTCGGTTTGAGTCCGTCGTGTCTAGGCCTGAAAAATCTTTTTGGTGCTAATCCATTCTATCGTTGTAGGCTTAATGTATAAATATATACGTACTTAATATATAAATATATGTAATGTATAAAAATAAATTATAAATTCGCAAAACAAAATTCATGTTTTAAAGTATTTAGAAGAACACATTTGAAATCTTATTAATTATTAATCGCATTTTTTATAATATTTTTATTGGAAAAGACATAATTTTCAATAAATATTATGACGAAAACGTGTGCCTCAGACAATTAAATTGGTTTGAGACGTGGAATTTTTTTCTTTCATAGCGATCTGAGGAATTTTAATTGACCATTGACGATTATAAAACATTAAATGCAAACTGCCTTCTAGATTTTGAGAATATTTTTCTTAAAATAAAAATCACTTTTTAGATTACCTTCATAACGAAATTTATTCAAACAACGAAATTTCTAGCTCGTAAGCGACCAGATCAGTAAGGATTATGATCCAAATTTAAAGTTGTTCCCGAGGGGAGGTGTTGAGGCATTCCTACATTATCAAAAAACAAAGAATGGATCAATTATGAGGATGTTATTGCTCCTAAGAATGACAAGAGCAGTTAGTTGGACTGCCTCAAATGGGGCTGTTTAATGGCCGATCGTCAGGACTACCAATATCGGAAGGTCCATTAGGAGGGCTCTGGTGAACAGTTGGGAGTACTGCCGAGTCATCGGGACAGATTGAAGAGGTATTGACTTGGCCTGTCGAAGGATGCCACAGATAAGAAATGCTTCTCATGAAGGTAATGATGGTAGGACTGAATGCCTTACTGAAATCTTCAACCCCTTCATGCATGTCAAAGACTATTTCATGTAGCATGGAGCATAATAATAAGGATAAGATGCTATACTTCTTCTTTCCTTTCGAGCCCCTCCGGCTATAGGGGTTTTTCTAGACATTGGAGAACCATAATCCCAAAATATCCCCAGGCACCACAATTGGAACTCATTAACTCCAACTCAATGATGCCACCCGGCCCAAGGTAAAATAATAAATTGCAGTTTAGTGATAATACTTATTAATTCATTCTTTTCTTAAATGAAAATAGGAATCATGGAATTATGATCAAAGTTTCTTTCTCTATCACAGAACCTACCCACTACTCAAAATATTACCACTTAAGTGAAAATAAGGTATGATATACTTATCCTCTAATGAAAATTTAATTTTAAGGGAAAAAAAACCGTTGGACAACATTATTTATAAAGGTAATTTTTTTATTTCAAGGTAAAGTTTTATTTTCTTAAAAAAATATTCGGGATAAAACTAATCTATTGTGATTAAGAAATTTATCACTACTCTAGTATATTATTCCTACAACTCTTCTAATATTTATTTATGGTATTCTCATTAACATTACAAAAAACTTAGCTTCAATTAAATATGTTGAATGCCATCCAAAACCCCGAAAAGTTAAAGTTGACAGGAAAAAAACAACAAACGAAACACAGCAAGATTATAGGTCCATAATTCCTTCATGAAATGCATTGAAAATCGCTTGATAGTACGAAACAAAAGATACTAGAATAAACTAGAAGAAAAAAACGTAGAAATAAATTAAATCTCTAAATTTCAAATATCTTCATAGTTATTTCTTAAAAATTACCATTATTTTCGTTAATAAATTCATAAAACTGAATTTATTCTGTATGGTAGGTAAAACCTAATTGTTTCAAAAATGAAATTTCTAACGACTTCTTGATTTTTAAATAAAAAAAAAAAAAAACAGAAGTGTACACACTCACACACACACACATATATTTTTTTTTGGGGGGGGGGGCTAAAAGTACTTCAAATCATATTACCTACCTTTCAAAAAAATTCCGGATTTTTCAATTCAATATTAAACGTTGGAGAACGGTCAAGTGTTGAGAGATAGCAATAATGATCACATACGTAATCATACGCAAACGTTCAGTTTTTTCATAACTATACATACACGCTAGTGTATATATATATATATATAAATTGCATGTTTATTAGGTCATTAAAAGATAAATCAAACTGAAATCAATAGAAATTCTTCAATGGAAAATCCTAAACTCAGGTAACTTTTTAAAAAAATTACTGCTATTGTTGCACTCTACATTATTAAGTTAGCCTATAATTCTGAAAACCTAAATTGCTTATGGATGGGCTTCGGGCTGTTTATCGTTGAATCCTGTTTTGTATAAATGAGGATATGGCCCTTGAAATCAAATTCAAATTCGGTTAGACTTTATTTAATTTAATAAACTTGCAACCTTATAAAACTTATCTACAGAATTTATATTTACAGCAAAGTGAGATACATCACTATTGGCATGAGAGGCGACAACCAACAACGCCAAGATGGAGTGCGACCGGGGAAGTAGAAAGTTGGAGGACAACTTGTCGGAAACCCACTCACGTTGGAATCCTCTTTCTCTCCTTCGTTCTAACTTCCAGCGGGAATTCTTAATTCGCGAGAACTTCGCCTAAAAAAGAGCACCAAACTCAATCCTCCTGAATAACTTGAGGCTAAAGGATTCCCAACCCGGGGAGTGGAAAATTGGATGGTCTGCAGCATTTTTTCTCTTTTCTTTCTTTTCTCTTTCTATTACTCTACTAATCCATGTTGTTTTCACAAGTGGTATTATTTAATGGGCATTAATAAATCAACCAGACTATTGGATATTACTCAATGTTTTAAAAGTTATGAAAATGTTATAAACCTAATTGAAGGCACAAAACATAAATAAAGTGTGCCAGTTGACATGGTTTAGATATGGTTTAGACATGGATTTGTTTAGAAGCCACAGCTCTTGAGACATTTTTGAGGGCGAAGGTGTGTTAACGATGTACAGGTGAACAATATATTGACAGTAAACTTACGAAACCATGTAAATCCTAATTTTAGCAAAACATAAAATGTTGAATACTCCGTTATAGAGTAAGGTTTTCCATCTTGGGACCAATAACGTCCCTGTTTTAAACAACCCATGCTTCGTAACTCTAACTGTTTCTATTTTAGTGAGAGTTCTGAGATTTTTCTTGTCTCTTGTAATATTTAAAAATACATTAATGCATGGAATTAGGATACTGGGCGCAATATTTGAATGAACCTACCTGCCATCTCTTTATTTCCAATCATAAAATATAATAATTAAGTAACTAAATTTAATATTTAAATCTTCTATTAATTGTTTTTAAGCAAATGACTATAAAATATTGATGGGCCTAGCGATAATTGTTCAATTTGGAGGAGAAACTAACTACCTTGCCCATTCTGAATTGTTTCTCTTAAAAGGTTAAGGTAAATAAAGTTGAAAGGGTTGGCAGCAGACAGCGCTAAACCAGTACAGATTATTTGCTATTTTCTAGGAGGACCTTCCTACATTACATCTTAATATATTAACATATTTAAAATAGGGCTTATTTTTAGATCATCATTTAGTATTATAAATTATATTGTAGCAACTCATCATTCAACCAGAACAATAAAAGTGTTGAAAAGTTAATTAGAAAATAAAAATCCATATTGAACATGGTAATATACTTTACATATATTGCTCACGAGGACCTTCCTACATAGCATCTTAATATTATTACCAAATTCATTTTGTGTAGATTTTTCCTTATTTTTCTTATGCCTACAGTCTAATAATTTTTACTTTGTTTGCATTATAAATAGTCATCGAATAAATATAAATTGTTGATTTTAAGGACGATATATCCGAAATCATGTATACATTTGTATATATGTATGTTGTAAAATTTTATAATAAATAAAAACTTTTCTCTCTCTCTAATACCAAATTTAAAATGGGTCTCATTTTTAGATGATCATTTAGTATTAGCAACACTTCATCCCACCAGACCAGGAGAAGTATTGAAATGGTAATTAGAAAATGAAAATCCATATTGAACATGGTAATATACTCTACATATATTACTCATTTGAAGAAGAGTGCCATAATCAAAAAAGCTAAAATTTTATAGGAGAAGCATCTGTCATAATCATTATTGCCGTTTCCCAACTCAATGGAAGTTCGCCTTGACTGCTCTCCAGCGTTAATTATTTGATTTAAAATTACGGCATTTTATTTCTGTGATTTAAGTCTTTGAGGTAAAAAAACAAAATTTTTTTTGTTGTGGCACTCTTCATTCAAGCGAGCGTACAATTGTTTCAATTAACGTTTAAGAAATCAACTTTGGTATTTATTTAATGCTACTTTTTATATTACTCCAACTGAGCTGGTGTTTCATCTTCATTTGAATGACGCTTTCAATCAAGTTGAAACAAAAAAGGGTTACAAAAGTAACACCATTTGAAGAATCCTAATTGTCTGAACAATAGATATTAGAAACAAAAGACAGGGATGAGATAAATTTATTATGGCCTAATTATGTATCTTTGTGAAACATAATAAATTTTTCAATGGAAGAAACTAGATAATCCCCTCTCCTTTCTTTTCAAATCCTTTTCAGTCTTGGAGACTAAAAATTCAATTTTCTTTTTCATTTATATTTATAGTGCATATACAGATAGAAATATAAACCGTGCAAATCTAGTAAAAATTTCGGAAACTATTAAAAAATCGTAGCATCGATATTATCTTCTGAAAACTTGGTTTAATCTATTTTTTTGTAATGAAGGAGTATTATATACATATATATATACACAATATGAGATTCGAGAACCGACATTTTGTCAAAAATACTTAATCAAAAATAAACAGCAATAAAGGTGGTACTTTTGACAACTAAGGAAGTAGAAAAATATTGATGAGAGTAGACAAGTGTTTCCTTGTAGCAATACGTTGTTTTGTTTTTTTAATGTTAATAGATTGCTATATTTCAGTTTTATTTTACACTTTAAAATGGACTATTGCACTGATTCGGAGGTTATCAGAGGGGGTAAGCGTGTATTTTATCATATAATTTATTATTATATCATATAACTTTTATTATATACATAGGTAATGATACATATTAAATACTTTTTACCTTCTAAATTCACCCAGTTCTAATAAAAAGTTCTGAAATTAAATACGTAGGATTTCAGTAGTTGTATGAAATTTTTCACCAAATTCCATTTATTTTTTTGATTTTGTAAAGTTTTTTTCAAATATGCTCCAGTTTCGCGTTTTTAAGTTTCTACTCATTTATAGGTATCGCAGATAACGAATAGCTGCATTCATTCATTCTGATCCATGCCGCCAAAAAGAAATCTTATTCGCAAATAATGAAATATGCTTATGAAATTTTATTTATGATAAATGCAAAAAATAAATAAACATCCCATGTTTCATAGTAGTGAATCATTAATAAAAAAACATAATTAAAATAATTTACATTGTATTGTAGCGGGTAACAAAATATAAAATGTAATTGAAAAAGATAAAAATTCTAAAATTTAGGTAAATATATGTGTCTATAACATTACATGAGTTGAGGTATGTTTTGCATTTAATTTTTAGGAGTTTAGATTAAAAATATAATACAGGATTGCAAAACATATTACATTTTACAACAATCATGATCATTAAGAGATCTAATGGGAGTACTACTATATTATATCATCAATCAAATTGAAACAATCTTTATCTTTGTTATTTCTATGATCAAGAAACATATTAGTTTTGCATTAATGTATAAAATAATAATTAAAAATAAAAATAAACATGTTAAAGACATAGAATAAAATATGTTAAAAAAACATATAACAAGGCATCGCAGGTTAGATAATAGACTAGAAGACATTTTTTTTTAAACTAATACTAACCAACAAAGATAACGACTCAACATTTTTTTTCTTTGAGAAGGAATCTTTTTGTACCTGTTGGCCCTTTCCAGTATGTTACCGATCGTGATATAGCTCACGTCATAATGTCCATATGTATATTTTTCATAAATAAAATACTAGGAGTTGTACATTTAACAATTAAATAAAATTGTCAATATGATTTCACACTAAATTGTTACAATGATGAATTTGATAATTTTATTTTAAATTTATTAATATTAAAATATATACATCTTTAAAAAAATATGAACATATTCTGATAATTATAATACGTATAGGAAAATCTACCTGGTTACTGCTTGCAACTTCCATCGCATTGTGGGGCTGGATGTGGAGCTGGCCGGAAGTCATGTTGCCTGTGGGGAGGCGGAGCGCCGACTGTCTTCGGTACCAACCCCCACCCACCATCTCACCTTATCACCCCGCTTATCATTACCTTTTCAGTCGCGGCTTATGCGGCTCTGGGGCTGTTCCTCCTAATCTATTGCTGAACATTTTTTTTTTTTTTTTTTTGAAGCTGTTTCGAAATAAAATCTGTCGAAGATCCCGATGACAGGGGTAAGTTTACGCCCAGGATCGATTCCAATGGCTCTCTCATTTTACAATGTAGACATAAAAAAAATATATTTAAACTTTTAAAAAAGGTACATAAACTATCTAAATGATGGATTATCGTTCATCTAAGTTTAAAAATTATCTTAATAATAATAATTTTATATTGCTTTCAAGAATACATCTTTTAGCAAGAGGTTCGGCCTTAACCTTCAAAAATTATGTACAACTCTTAAATAGTAAAAAGACGAACAAAAAAATAAAATAATACACCAAAAACGCATCCAATTAAACAGCAATAAAACCTGTTTGCTTCTTGAATTTACTGTAACGTCCAGGTCGCCACGTTTTGGAAAAAGATGAAATTCCCATAAAATGAAATCATCTAAAGTTGAACTCTTATTAATTATTAATTCGACTATTGAAGTATAAATTTATTACCAACAAACCAATTAAGAAATAAACCATTTAAGAAATACGATTGCACAATATCATTTGAGAAAAAATAAATTCCTGAAAAAATCGACAACCCTTTCACAAACGATTTGTTTTTTTGTCATTCAATCATAATTAAAAGAAATGATGGCGGTTACACCAATATCATAAGTTATTAGTTTTCGAAATTTGTAGATTAAAAAAATTGTTTATATAAAATCAAGCAAAAAAGAGATATTGAATCTGTATGATCTTGGATTCTCTGAGTCCTTGAATCAGGCAGTGCAAGATTCTCCAAATAATGGGTCTAATAAAATTTGTGTGGTTTATGTTAGATGTGTATGTTAGAAAATGCGAAAAAAGGAAGCAGGTCAAGATTATGTCTGAAGATGTAAACAAACTCCAAAAAGAAAAAACGGAAATACCTAAAAAACAATTTCAATCGATACTTCAGATAATGCAAGATATCAAATATTCCCATCGACAGACAGCAATTTCTTCAGATTCGGGAAGTGAAGAAGAAAAAGACATAGGAAATGTATCAGAAGGGACTCTTTTATCCTGGCAGCAGGACGGACGGCGGGTTACTAAAAAGTCTACGAAAAGGAAAGCTAAAGCGTTCACGGGATCCTGCAGGAAGAACGCGTTTTTTCGAAAGAAATAGAGACAACCAGTCTATTGCACTATTGACCTCAGGATACCGAAGACCATCATAAAGGACTAAATCCTGGTAACCTAAATGTTTTAAATAATATTAATTTCATTAATTAGGATTCCGGAATATATCAGGTCATAATACATTGTTTAGATTGAAATGTCAAAATATTTTCACAATTCAATTTATTGATAATTTGTGTTTATGTGAAACATGGAAAATTACTGATAAGATAACACTACATTAGTATTCAGAACATTATGAAGTTTATACTTCAAAAGCAATAAAAGTAAAATCTTGTGGAAGAGCAAGTGTAGGGTTAGCCATTTTACTAAAGAAAAAATTAGGTGCTAAGATTACTAGAGTCTATCCAGATTATCTGTGAGTCATTCCATGTCATATCAACACACTTTTTTCCCTCACCATCTCAGACTTTAATGAAATTTGGTACATGGGATACCTTTCTGAAGACTAAGAAAAATACCTAATATTAGCTCAATATCTCAACAGGTTTTCCAATTATAGCTATGTAAACCCATTGAAAAACGCACAATTTTGACCTATCCCATCATCTGGAAATTGAAATTGCAGCTCTTCTAGGCAAGATAGAGAGTTGAAATTGATGTCATTTTAAAACTGAATCTATGAGCTTTTTTATGATATGCAACTCAATAGGGGTTAAGAGAAATTTGTTTTTCAAATTTGAATCAAAATTTCAAATTTGAATTTCTCAAAAAGCGTATTTTCTTAAAATTTGAACAAATTCAGTAGAGTTGAAAATGTTGTCATTAATAAGTGCTATAAAAATTGTGATGGGACAGCAATAAGGCAGGGGAAAAAACCATTAGCTATTAAGCTTCTTTAACTGTAGCCTATTTTATCAAACTAATTTCTTTCCTACACTTGTCACAAATCTTTAAAACGTCTAGTTCTGGATTTTGTGATTTGATACATCCATTTTGTCACATTTCTATCTTTTAAAGAATGCTTGTCTTTTTTCAAAGGATTGTAACATTGTTTTAATTTATATCTTTCCATGTATACTTAGTATAACCCAAAAAAAATCCAATACTTAGAAAAAGAAATCGAAAAGTAAAAAATACAGAGATCAAATGTTTTTTAGAGATTTAAATTTTCAAGAGAAACAAATTGTTTAAGATGTGGATTGTTTCTTTTGCTAGGAATACATGACATGGCTGCACTTTGTGTGTGTGTGTGAGACTGTCACAATGAATCTCATTATTTATTGAGTAAGGACATCTTAAGTGACTATATCATGATTACATGCATCTGACGTAGGTGCAGGAGAGTACAAGAACAAAAAGAACTTGCATGTTTTTATTCGACTACATACATAAATAAGATTACTCAATCCATTGTCAAACTCGTCTAAATTAATTATTTAAAATTTTGAATGCTTCAGAAAAACTTTAACTGGCACTACAAAACTAACTTTGATTAATAACAAATATTTATAACTACAAATATATTTTTTACTTTTAGCTTTTTTTTTCTAAGTAGACATGGAAAGATACAAAATACAACAATGTTACAATCCTTTGAAAAAAAGTCAAGCATTCTGTAAAAGATAAAAAAATACTAAGAAATGTGACAAAATGGATGTGTCAAATCACAACATCCAGAACTAGACAATGTCTCAAAGATTTGTGACAAGTTTAGGAAAGAAATCAGTTTGATAAAAAAGGCTACAGTTTAAGAAACTTAATAGCTAATGGTTTTTTTTTCCATCCAAAAGCAAAACTCAAATTTTTCAATAATTATTTTAAGCATGAACCCATTGCTGTCCCATCATAATTTTTATAGCACTTAATAATGACAACCTTTTCAACTCTACTGAATTTCTTCAGATTTTTAGAAAATACGCTTTTTGAGAAATTCAAATTTGAAATTATGATTCAAATTTAAAAAACAAATTTCTCTTAACCCCTATTGAGTTGCATATCATAAAAAAGCTCATAGATTCAGTTTTAAAATGACATCAATTTCAACTCTCTATCTTGCCTAGAAGAGCTGCAATTTCAATTTCCAGATGATGGGATAGGTCAAAATTGTGCGTTTTTCAATGGGTTTACATAGCTATAATTGGAAAACCTGTTGAGATATTGAGCTAATATTAGGTATTTTTCTTAGTCTTCAGAAAGGTATCCCATGTACCAAATTTCATTAAAGTCTAAGATGGTGAGGGAAAAAAGTGTGTTGATATGACATGGAATGACTCACAGATAATCTGGATAGACTCTAGTAATCTTAGCACCTAATTTTTTCTTTAGTAAAATGGCTAACCCTACACTTGCTCTTCCACAAGATTTTACTTTTATTGCTTTTGAAGTATAAACTCCATAATGTCCTGAATACTAATGTAGTGTTATCTTATCAGTAATTTTCCATGTTTCACATAAACACAAATTATCAATAAATTGAATTGTGAAAATATTTTGACATTTCAATCTAAACAATTTATTATGACCTAATATATTTCGGAATCCTAATTAATGAAATTAATATTATTAAAAACATTTAGGTTACCAGGATTTAGTCCTTTATGATGGTCGTCGGTATCCTGAGGTCAATAGTGCAATAGACTGATTGTCTCTATTTCTTTCGAAAAAACGCGTTCTTCCTGCAGGATCCCGAGAACTTTAGCTTTCCTTTTCGTAGACTTTTTAGTAACCCGCCGTCCGTCCTGCTGCCAGGATAAAAGAGTCCCTTCTGATACATTTCCTATGTCTTTTTCTTCTTCACTTCCCGAATCTGAAGAAATTGCTGTCTGTCGATGGGAATATTTGATATCTTGCATTATCTGAAGTATCGATTGATAATGTTTTTTAGGTAATTCCGTTTTTTCTTTTTGGAGTTTGTTTACAACTTCAGACATAATCTTGACCTGCTTCCTTTTTTCGCATTCTCTAACATACACATCTAACATAAACCACACAAATTTTATTAGACCCATTATTTGGAGAATCTTGCATTGCCTGAATAGGTTCAGTTTTTATCATTCAAGGACTCAGAGAATCCAAGATCATACAGATTCAATATCTCTTTTTTGCTTGATTTTAAATAAACAATTTTTTTTATCTACAAATTTCGAAAACTATTAACTCATGATATTGGTGTAACCGCCATCATTTCTTTTAATTATGATTGAATGATAAAAAAACAAATCGTTTGTGAAAGGGTTGTCGATATTTTCAGGAATTTATTTTTTCTCAAATGATATTGTGCAAACGTATTTCTTAAATGGTTTATTTCTTCAATCATTCAATCTAGAATTTCTTTTTTAATTAAATTTGCACATTGCATGATTTTTTGGATCCATCTATTAATAAGGACATCGCTAATGGTCTTTTTTAAAAGCCATAAGTTCACTTTGCACCTGTTTCGATTTATCTTTACAAGATGAACACACAGAAGTTACTCCATTCTGGTTTAATTAATTAATATTGAAAAAGAAAAAGTGTAATAAAGAATGGAGAACCAATTTCGATAATATTTATTTATTGCTATGTATTTTTGTACTACATACTACGGGCGCCAAGATAACCTGTTTAGGTAATTTAATTCATCTGAATACGCATTAAATAATAAAATCATATTAATATGGAAATAATTCAATGAAAACTAAGTTTCTTCCAAATAATAACCGAGGAATCATAACAGTGTATGATAAGATGGTACAATAATGTTTTTTAAAATTACATAATATATTCGAAATTCTAGAGTGAACTAAAAAAAAATTCAAGAATGAAAAAGTTGAACCCTGAAAAGAGGTCAAACCTTCCCTGAGGATGGCGATGAAATTAAAAAATTAACTCCTCCTAGAGTCATTATCTGAAAATGTGTAAATCGTACGTCCGGTCCATTTTCAATCACTAAAATGAGAGCTAGTTACTAGAAAAAATAGGAACTATTTCACTCCTTTTGTTGTTCTATGGAGGCTATGTTTTAGCTCCAAACTAAATTTATAATTGCTTAAAAAGAATTAAAAGCAATTGTTTTTTCACTCCCTCATCTTGTCCGACTCCCAGGCAAGCCACTTTAAAAATTCGTATTCTTTCAACCCTTGAGTATTTGATTAAATTGATTAATCGGTTAAGTCAGTTATTACTTCAAGATTCCATGAAAAAAAAAAAAAAAAACGGTGTCATTTATTGTTACCAATAACAATAAATAAAATAAAAAAGATATATCCACACGTTTTTCCTTCACTCCCTCACATGAGGTGCTTGATGGTCTGAGCGTTGAGGGGAACATGGCTAGGATCGTTTTGACTGCCGACCAGGGGCTGCGATGGCTTACCTCCGCTGTGAGATTTAGGTTATTACGGGGAATCTACGCTGTGGCCAATAGCTACCCTCACTTCAAAAAAACTGGTGAGTTTCCAAGCAATTTTTTCATTCAACCATTTTTTTTCAATAGAAAATGGTCATGGTTTTCGATTCTGCAGTCCATTTCAATTTTAAGCTACTTACAGTGATTAAAAAATAATAACGACTTTGAAAATTTCACTCCCTCATTTTTTCCAAAAATTTCTTAAATGAGGGAGAGAATAACTAGATTCTTTCTACTCTCAAAAGAATTTGAGAATGCCTTTGAATGTAATGGCGGCGATTCCTAAACTATGACTAAAAGTATGTAACTGTAACCTAACCTAACTGTAAAATCAAGCTTACTTTTGCCTATACGCGTTTGGAATTTTCTGCTTTTGAACTTGAAATTGTTTTTATTGTATTTCTATTGTTTTTTAAAGATTATATTTCTTTAAAATATACGCGTTTTTACTTTCACTTCTCAAAGTTTACTACTACCTCAACACATTTTTCACTACCTCACTCACCCTTCACTCCCTCACTTTGAAATTGTTTCATAATTTTTAACCGACTTCGAATGAAAGAGGAGGTTACTCAATTCGATACGTATGTGCCTTTTTTTTTTTTTTTTTTTTTTTTTTTTTCTATGTATGTCCACCGATTACTCCGAGATGGAGGGACCGATTGGAACGAAACCTTTTGCATCTTGTAGAGTATTTTCCCAAGTTGGTCCCATTAAAACCTTTTTTCTGTTCTTAATTTATTTAAGAAGTTATCGGGAAAAAACATGAAAATAAATATTTATTTATCACTAAAAATTTTTACTTATTGGAAAAACATATGGCATATATAACATACGGTATGCTCCAACAAGCTAGTAAACTCATTGGTAACTAACAAATGTCCATAATGTTTTAATGCTGGATGAATCATGTGGGAAAACTAACCAATCAAATTTAGAATCAAAAGAGTGGGGAGAGAACATGAGCAGTCTATTAGTTATCGACGTGTTTTAAGTGCTTGTTGGAACCAACTTATTCATAACCTTAACTAATTTTTCAACAGTAGATTTCAATAAAGATATTTAATATCCGCAAAAAATAATATCGCTGTCGTTTTCTGAAGCGATATTAGTATACATATTAGATAGATATATATATATTCACTGATAACAGTGAACCTTCTGAATTCAGATCTAGTCGACGGTTGGACACCATAAACGTAAGACCACGCAATTCGTGGAATTCCAAGAAAGACTGAGTATTGATAAGCGTTTTAAAACAGAATTTAAGACTTCTTCAAGTTCCCCAAGGTTCGTTTAAATTTAAAATCGTAGCCCTTATTGCTTTAAATCAGATTTTGATTACCGACTTTCACTCGCTATGCACGTTAAAAAGGAATACAATAATTCCTTGAAAAGCTTATTTTCAGTTGATTTGGGAGCAGGCACCTCTGTCTTCTTCCGGAATCACTCGGTCATATTAATATACAATGTAATCATGAAATCTTGTGCCGATTCTTCATGGAGTGAAACTTGTTATGTTTTCCGTATTACTACTATAGGTTTTTAATTTTGTTTCTGCAACTAGAATAAACTAGAAAGTCTGTCAGTGCCAAATCATTTATTTTAAGAAGACGAAAATCTGCTATCTAAGCTCAAATGTGGCTCGAAAAAATATTAGGGGCATGTCTTCTTCTTCTGCTCAAAAACCCGCTAGCGAGTCGAGGCCTCTTCAATCAGTTTCCGCCAGTTGTTCCGGTCAAGTGCGGCCGCTTTCCAGTTTCGAGATCCAAGGAGCTCTCTGGCATCGTGTGACACTCCGTCTAACCACCTCAGCTTCGGTCTTCCGCGACGTCTCGTCCCATGCAGTACCTCTCCTAGGACCTTCTTGGGATGGCAGAGTCCTCCATTCTTATAACATGGCCCGCCCAGCGGAGCCTACCCAGCCTGATGAAGGACACGGCATCCACATCCTTGTAAAGGTGAGCCACTTTTCTGTTGTTTCTCCGTCTCCAGACTCCGCCCTCCTGCACTCCCCCTTAGATACACCGGAGGACACGTCTCTCAAATGTGAGGATCGCCTGCATATCGCTCCTTGTCATGGTCCATGCTTCAGACCCATAACACAATACTGGGCGCATGAGGGTTTTATACATAAGCTTTTTGGTTAACCTTGTGATGAGGTTGCTTCTAAGATGTGGCCTTAGTCCAAAGTAACATCTGTTAGCAGCTGTTATTCTCTTCTTAATCTCGGATGAGACGTCATTGCTGGTATTGACAACCGAACCGAGATATGTGAATTCGTTGACCTTCTCGAAGGAATATTCCCCGAATTCCACGCTCTCTCCAGGAACTGCAGGTTGATCCGTAACCGTGTACTTGATCTTACCTTCATTTACCAGCAATCCTAATCTTCTTGCTTCTGCTTCCAGACGTGCAAAGGCCTTCTCAACTGCTTTTTTGGACCTTCCGTCCAAAAAAGCAGTTATGAAATAATTTACGTTCTGCTAAATAATTTCAATATTAGTTTGTTCCATCAACAATTTCATCTATAATGGCTAATTGCCTAATTTTGGAATTTAACATATGATGCTAGCTGGTGGCATACAGGCTTTGCAATTGTCTAGATAGGAGAGTCTAGATATAAAAATCTTTAAGATAGGCACTTATTAGGAATTATTTCCATCAATCATTTTCCATTTGATTTTTCGATTTTTACAGTTTTCCACTTGCCTAAATTGTGAGTTGTAATTGTTTGCTGTGAATTAACTGAAATGTAGTAGAAGAGCCAGACTGTCTTAAGAAAATTTCCATTGATTTTGAGGTTGCGATCGATCTTTATTAAATCGAAAGAAATTTAAATATTCGATTTTCTAAAGGTTGCCGAAATTTTCAAAAGCCAAACCGTCATAAGTTCAGTGTTTGCGGTTCGTGAGAGCCTAAGAGTGTTGTTAAGAGCCTAAGTCCAAAAATGAATGAATGAATTTTATTGAAATAGACAGTGAAAATGAGCTTGCATGTGTTTAGGGGTTTTTCGCGTTCGAGGTAGTCATCTCTCAGGTACCGAAATAACTAACACAAATATTGTGTATTGTATTTCCCAATTAATAAAAATTTTCCTATGACACTTTCCCTATAAAGACATTACACTATTTAACAAAGAAATTGAAATTTCAATGTTTGCTGATGTTCATCCATCAATAAAAACTGCAAAATAAAAGTTGATATCTCCCAGAATCAACGTCTTTATATGAAAGTCCCTTCAGCGAAAATTTGGCAGCCATGAAAATGCTTAATATCATAAATGCTACCCCACTAGAATTGAAGAAATTTATTTTCTAAATAATTTTTTATTACGAAGATATTAATCTTAGTACTTCGCTTTTAAATTTAGTCAAAAATTCATCTAAAGGGATTACGAACATAATTGACTCAACATTGATCTTATTAAAAAAAAATTCCAATTATAATCTTAGAAGGTAGGGTGTAGAAGTTGTATTATACAGGCACCGCTTTTAAACTGTGTGTACTCATAAAATTGAACAGGTGACTGTTTATATAATTATGTCTAATAAAAAAGCCCGGGAAAGACGAACGTGGTAGAGCGTAAAAAAATTCGAAATTTGTTTTACCCAACTTACGGTTTTCTACATTTGTTATCATCTCCAACTAAAAAGCATGAAATAAAAAACATTTTATAAAAAAAAAATTAAACCGACTTCGAAACCAGTAAAAATAAATGCACTGAAAAGTATGAAATAATTACCTTCTGATTTTATGAGTACACAGCAAAATTGAAAATGTTATAAAAAGCGAAGAAATGCAATAAGACGAATAATTTTACTTTTATTTGTACAAATACTAATTTTTATTAAAAATTGTGAAATTAAAATATTAAATACTATGTTCAATACAACACAATCTTTTCGGAGGCGGCGCAAAATTTAAAATTTTTAACACTAGACATTATGAAAATCGTAAAATGGATCTTCTCTTCTCATCTATCCATTTTAATGCCTACTAATGGAATTGTATTGGTAAAATGTCATTTATATTTGCGCCGCCTCCGAAAAGATTGTGTTGTATTGAACATAGTATTTAATATTTTAATTTCACAATTTTTAATAAAAATTAGTATTTGTACAAATAAAAGTAAAATTATTCGTCTTATTGCATTTCTTCGCTTTTTATAACATTTTAAATTTTGCTGTGTACTCATAAAAAAAAGAAGGTAATTATTTCATACTTTTCAGTGCATTTATTTTTACTGGTTCCAAGGTTTCGAAGTCGGTTTAATTTTTTTTTTATAAAATGTTTTTTATTTAAAAGAAAAATTAAAGGTTCTCCTGCGTGGCTACTATTTAAAAAGTGAAGATAATATACCACTGAGTACATATGAATTTTTTCGGCCCGAAATTATGATATTTCAATAATGGAATTTTAGGAAGTGAAATCTACGCATCTTCAGATAATGACCCACAAACTTATGATAACTCTTTAATTCTTAAAGCTGATTTACGACTGGCAGACATTTGAATGTCTAGGTACGGTAAGATTACAATGCAGTTGTTTTTTTTTCTTTAAGATATTAAAGATTTTTGTGCAACAATATATCCGATCCTGAGCAGATATTGCAAAGCTCTTCAGAAGTATTAACTTCGCAGGAGACATTCTCAAAAAGGTTTAATCGGTTTGTAAGTCATGGCTAACCCTTATCTATTGCCTGCTTAATTAGCAACATTCACATTAACCATTATTTGTGACCAATACTTCCCTCGGTTTATTTCTATGAACGGACAACCACTTCAAGCAAAGTAAAGAAACAATTAGAAAGGGCATTTATGGTTTCATAAATTATTAATAAATTCTTTCGATTATTTTATATTGACATGACTGAGAACGCAGTTAAGTGTAACTTAAATTTTACTTCGTGCTTACTTATTCATCTCGGTAAAAACTCAAGAAAAAATCTTGCAATAATAATATTGCAAGGTCAAAATTAATATTCAATTATTTCAATCTCTTGGTTTGAAAAGCTGACTTAATAAGAACCTTGATAAAGAAGATTATGAAATGCGCGAAACGCTATGTAGCTAACAAAGTTCCTTGAAAAAATTCTCATAAAAGGTAATCTATTATATCGGTGAATCATTTAATTACAATAGCAACAAAATGAACTGCACAACGTTCTGTTATTTATCCCTCCAATTAAAATTAAACTACTTTTTATTATTACCCTTATGAGTGTAAACAAATAGTTAAAAGTGACTTTTTCCTTTGTAGCTTTTATTTATATTATTTATTGTATTTATTTATTTTTTTTTTTGGGGGGGGGGATTCCGGGAGATACAGAGCATACATGAGTATATGCATATAACTATATCCGGCATTGACTAACATAAAATAATTTAACTTAATAGTCAATTGAAATTTTTTTAATAACGATTCTTCTTTCGCTGGAAATCCAAAACCTCTTCATTTTAATATTAAAGCTAATCTTTCACTTTCTGTATTTGAATGGATCCGTCGAAAGTCTAAAGTTATTGTTAGTTCTGTAGGTGAATTTTTTTTCTCATGTGATTTGTTATGTATACATGTAAAATGACATAATGGAGTACTAGACCATACTATGACGCAGGCGCGGTTCCAGAAAAAAAATTCGGGGGGAGGGGATTGGTCGGTAGAAAAAAAAAAAACAGCGTAAAAATAGCACACTTTATTTGCTTATGCTTATACCTTAAGTTCATATATAGAATTCTGTATAAGAAATTCTAGTCAACATTAAACTACACTTCCCTTGAAAACTTAATTTTTTTAATTCATCCCACTAATTTTTTTTTTCTTCGAAATTTCGGGGGGGATTGATCCCCAATATCCCCCCCCTGGGACCGCCACTGCTATGACGTACTGTTATACATTTTAATACATTCACCCAAAAGTGCCACTCGGCAATTTCGTCGCTTAGAACGTTTTTCGGCGGACCCATTCATTTAAAGGTGTAATAGGAAAAAACCCCATACTATGCATCCTAAGTTTGTTTACCATCAAGTCTGCAGAATGGGATAGAATCGGTCAAGAGCTGTCAAGCCTGTAATGAAATTGCTCTTGTAACAAAGTGAGAATTAGAACTGTGTATCTTCCTCTGTTTTTTAGTACTCAGCAGAAAATCTCTTGAAGTTGGGTCTTAGGAGCTCAAAATAATAAACATGTGTTAGTAAGACCAGAGTAATACTAAGATGCGATTCATAATGCTGGTATTAATAAAAATGTTTACTTTATGTAAAAGGTTGTAAAAGAGTTTTAAGAGCCAGGGTCAGAACTAGGGTCGAAAGTTTTCACTAGGTCTTTGATTTGTATATTAACTTTACTACCTTTAAAACGTATTTGAACCGGTGTCTTTTTCTGAGTTTAATAATGGACCATTTCTATTATATCGGTGTATAGGCTAACAGTTATTGATTCGCTCTTTAATGCCGGCAGGAATTTTAATTCGACTTCAAATTACAATTTTATATAATTTTAAGATTTATTTAGTCTATTATTTACAATTCATTCTACCAGAAATACTAAATAATTCTATATTAAGCATAGCGATCTGTCGTCCAACCCCTTTTCGGCCTGAGCCTGTCGGTTAACCAAATTTAAGAAAATGTTATATTAAATACATCTCTTCATATGTATCTTTCTCTGTTTTGACTTTCACATTCCAGACCTACCGAGAAACAGTCATCATCAAGAATATATGAATTTCCGGGGTGCCCAATCCCCCTGAGGCCAATGGTGCAACTTCCCTCTACTCTCCCACCTCCTCAAGAAAATTTATAGCTAAAAAAGAGGTGCTTGTGAAATTTAAAATTATATATTTCTAAAATTTATAATAATTAATCATGCTGTGACCCGTATCATGTTTTCCCATGTCCCTTGTATGAATGTTTCGCGCTAAAATGAAAATGAAAATGAAAAAATTCACACATACTCCCTGACTAAGATTAACTCCTCTGATTCACACTGATGAAGAACCAAATGTGCGGGGCCGAAACATAGGCTTTTCATATAAATAGAAAATGTTTAAGGGCTGAATTTCAACGCTATTAACCATCCCGGAAGAAGTTTTAATAAAACAGTCAACCATTTTCCATATCTAAACATAAGGTACCTATTAACTAATCAATGTGCAGACAGAGACATAAAACACTTTTCCGAGATAGTCAACATTTAAAGATGAATTTCCTGGTTTGCATGACCTTGTACGCGACATGTGACAAAAGTTTCAAATTTAAATAATATCCAGAACCTTAAACCTACAAAGGATCCTGCTCGGCACAAGGAATAATTAGTTCAAGATTAATAAATAGCCGGGGGGGATAATGTCGGAACTTGATAAGAACCCTTTGAAAAGGCCCCATAAAAGGCTGTCGTGAGCGATTCCTATAGTACCTTTGGAAGGAATATTTCTTCACGGGAGTTAACCTTTTGTCGGGCGGGTATCTTTTGTTCCTGTGGAGCACACGTCCGCCTCGCATGTAAGCAAACAATTTTTATAAAATACCAAAATGAGCGGGGAAAAATAAACTGAAGCATTTTTCAAGCAGCATTCAAGGATGAGAAGAAAGGTAAATTCATCACACATGTTCAGAGGAGCATAAAATAGTTGCACGGAGTATAAGATGGATAATGTTTTTATCAAGCTATATTTATTAATACTTCCAAAAAGCAAATAAAATCTCCCCTTATCTCCATATCAGAAAAACCCAATCCAAAGAAGACCGATTTGACTACGCCCTTCAGTATTAACTTAAAGATTTTTTTTTTATATTAAGGTCACATATATTAAGTTATCGAAGATTGAGAGTCGAAAGTAGAATTGATTTCAAAATTATTTTCTGCCATTCAATTGGTTTTAGCTTCATCGGATTACTAATCATTTCAATCGATATGATATGATCTACATATATAACTTTAAGCTTCCTTCAGATTCTGGTTATAATAGAAATGGAAGTCACTTTTGAATGAAAGAAGAATCGAAGAAATTGGTTTTAAAATGATGAAGTGATCTAAACATATGGGAAACATAAGGTCAAAAATGTACCATTGGTTTTTCCTTAATGATGATAGGTTTTTCCTAAATTGATCGGAAAAGACCAAAACATATAACTTCATCTAGTTATGATGTTATTTTATCTACACTTATTATTATTTGTTAATTAGTGAAATTTATTATTTTTTCTGAACCTAAAAATAAGTGTTCTGACTGGAGCCTCCCCATTAGCTAAAGTGAAACCATAGTTTTTACTTTCACCGTGAGTGGGTGTGTGTGTGTGTGCGCGCGCCCAAAAACCATAAACCATACGAATGTGCAATTGAGTATTTGATATATGTATATAATTGTGATATGACAACAAAAATTTCATTAAAATTGATCGAACGCTTTATATCAAAAATGTTATCACTCTTTTGTGTTATTTTCGATTTTCTCAAAAACGCCTCTAACGATTTTGATTAAACTCGTCATGATAAATGAGAATGAATTATTTATTATACATATATTATTTCAGTAAGCCTAAAAATCGATTTTTCGTGAATTATAAGGTCCTGCCTTGCTCAAATGTCATGAACGTGGTATCGTTGGATTCAAAATTTCATGGAGCTTTAGCGTATCGCATTCTCAGTGTTCGTTTTTTGGACATACTACATACCATTTTTGGGAGGTTTAGGCCCCTACGCCGCACGTGGTCGACTACTTATTGTGTTACGTTACAGCAAATGTAAGGTCGTGTCGTGCTTAGGTTCTATAAATGTGGTTTCATCTGATTTAGAATTAAATGTAGCGTTAGAAAATTGCACTCTCACATTTAGCAGTTGCAGTTTACTCCCGCTCAACCGGCTCCCGTTTAACCGACTCTCCGAATAAACTGCCGGACGCTGTAAAAGATAAAAAATTATTTTTAAAATCCTTAAATGTATTTATAACTTTGTCATATTCTCATTCACTGATAAAAAAGTTTGTTAAAATTCTTATTGTGTTGCGGTTCGATAGAGCTTAAATAAATTGAAATGTAGGCAAAAAGTTTTTGTTTTTTATTTTTTGACCATAACTCCCGTAAAACAAATCTCTTCGAAGTGAAATTGATCTAGAAACAGAATTCTTATCCTCCATTCATTTTATAAAAAAATTAAAAAGAAATAGCTTCGTGTCTATTAGACAAGACCGACGAAATGACATTAAGGTGCGTATAAACGAAAAAAGAAAAGATTTTGTGAAAACTGAGTACCTAGACTGATAGTGTAAGTTTTCGTAAGTCGTTAAATTAAATTAGCCAAAAAGTTATCTTCTTTAAATTAGGTTGCGTGTTGTATTTGGGTTTTATCGCAATATAGAAGTTACAATTATATTTTTTTTTTTAAACGCTTTTCCGGATTGACCGGCTCTCTCGCTTAAATGGCAATGTATCGGTTCCGACGAGGACGGATAAGCGGGAGTCTGATGTAGTCCAAATAGTCAGGGAGCTGAGGACCAAAAAGGTGCCTGATTGGAAGAAAGTTTTTGATCAAAGAGGCTCAAAATACTCATTTTTCGCAGAGGAAATTGTGTTCTTTCTAAAATAAAAGGGCATTAAATTTCTGTAGGATGACTATACTATTCCAAATAGAATGATATATTTAAAGTTTAAATCGGTTTTGTGGTTTAGCTGGGTTTGGTACATCAAAAATCTGTGATTTTTAGGAGTTTGGTGGAAACCGTGTACCAACGCCTAAAATTCAAAAAACTATTTTAAATGAAGAATGTTTTAGATAAAAGTGGCTGAGCATCAAACTTAGCATGAAACAAGCTCCTTACACACAACATTAGCTAAATTCTGGGGGAAATACAAGCCAAAAGTCTTATCAGGAACTAACTACATATTTACATATTTATTTACAGATTAGTTAAATAGTATTTATAGTTTCTAAAAAAAAGGCAAATGATAATAAAAAAAATAAATAAAATATATAAGGAAAATAGGAACTTCCGTCGGTTTAAAAAGGACGCTGGATGGCTATAATGTGATGATATAGGCGGGATTTAAAGGTGGAGAGGGTATTGGAATTACGGATGAAAGTGGGAATGGAATTCCATAGGGAGGTGGACCGCATAATGAAAGATCTATCCAAAGCTGACGTTCGGTGGGCCGGTGTATATAGATCTGAAGGCCTAGAACGGGTATTGCGGGAATGTACCGAGGATTTGGGATGAAGAAGTTCGGAGATATATGATGGACGGCAGAATCGGATAACTTGGAAAAGGAAGGAAGCCAGGAATTACGGCGGTAGGAAGGATATAACCACTTTAACTTTTCGTAAAAAGGCGATATGGAGATGGCTCTTGGGATCCCAAATATAAATCGGATAGAAAAATTTATTAAAAGTTTTAGTTTTGCGTCGAGATCCCCAGAGATAACCCCATATACCGTACAACAATAGTAAAAGTGGGGGAATATCAAGGAGGTGACCAGAAGCCTTGTTTCGAAATCGAAAAGGTCACGGGAACGGTTTAGTTGATTTATGGTCGAAATGGTGCGACGGGAGATATAGGAAATATGGTTTTTCCAGGAAAGAGTTTGGTCAAAGGTTACACCAAGGTTTTTGACTGTTGGATAGAATATGATGGGTTTATTATTTAGGAAGAAGGGTAGGATGTTAGGGGCGGTTGTAAGGAGGTGTTTGGAGCCTATTAAAATTTCCTTTGTTTTCTCTGCGTTCAGCTTGAACTTTTTAGCCTCTGCCTAGAGGCTGATTCGATTCAAATGTTCTTGAAGCTTTTTCCTCGCTGGCACCAACTCGGAGGGTGGGAAAGACAGGTATATTTGGAAATCATCAGCGTAGATATGGTATTGGGAGTGGTGTATCAGAAGAGGAAGGTCGTTAATATAAATAGCAAACAGAGTGGGGGATAGAGAGGATCCTTGAGGGACACTGCAGGAGAAGGGAAGTGTTTGGGATGGAGGTTGACCAGGAACGACTACATACTGTGACCGATCTGAAAGAAAAGGTGCTGCTAGATAAGTGGAGTTTTTGCAGTTTTGTAAGAAGGATGTTATGATCGACTGTGCCATAAGCTTTGGAAAAATCTAGAAGGATAAGAATATTTAGTTTTCGGAGTTCGATGGAGATTAGGATGTCATGGGTAATTTTTAGGAAAGCAGATTGAATTGGGTAACCATATCGGAGTGGGTTTAGGAGGGAGCGTTCTTCTAGGAATTTTAATAGCTGATTTTGAACAAGGCGTTCTAACGGTTTTGAGAGATTGGAGAGAAGGGAAATAGGACGGAGGTCATTCATTGTGGAGGGATTTAATATTTTGTTCAAAGGTCGGACTAGAGCGGTTTTCAAGGAAGAAGGGAAAACCGAGTTTTGTAACGAGAAGTTGTAAATATGATAGAGAACAAGAATGAGTGAGGTGAAGCAGGGCTTTGTTAGCTTTACTAAAACATCACATCATACGGACCGTAATCGTTAGTGCAGTATTTTAGGATTGCGGTAAAAAGGTCATCGTATGTAATGTGGCAAAAAAAGTTTTCCGGATTGAAATTATGATGATTGATAACAGCAGGTAGGGATGAAAAGGAAGTGAAGGATGAGAAATGGTTATTGAGATCATCTGGAGTGAACGGAAGGGAACTGGAGTTATTGGAACCAAGGAGGGGTAATTGACGAAGAATTTTCCATTTACTTTTAGGATCATGGGCATTGGAGAGGGCATTGTGGAAGTGGAGGGCTTTAGCTCTTTTTGAAAGACGCATAATCAGCTGCCAAACGGCATTATCGGGCATGCCGAAACTTGCGTCTTGCAGCTTCCCTTCTTTTCATCAAATCCTTTATTTCAGAAGTCAGCCAGGGTGCAGCAGAGCGACGTAGAGTTCGGGTTTTCAGGGGAACGTGGATATCTAAAATGGATTTCAAATTTTAGGTGAGGAAGGGGACCGTGGAATCGACAGAATCATAGGAATATATGATAACCCATTGGAAGGCATCGAGATCGGATTGAAAGGATTCGTAGGAAATGTGGTCTAGATTGCTAGATGAAATGACCTTAGGAGAGAAACGTTTGGCGGGAATGTCGCATGAAATCTGGATGAGGTCATGTGCTGAGAGAAAAGGAACAGGACATGATTCAGAGGAAATGATTTTGACGGGAGATTCAGAAATGCACAGGTCTAGCCAAGTATCAGAGTATTGCGTGTGACGTGTTGGATAGTAGGGAACTAGGTAAAGATTGAGGGAATACAGGAAGTCAGTTAGAAAGGACTTCTCCGAGGATTCAGAAAGTAGGTTTACATTGAAATCGCCGGTAATAATGATATTGTAATAATTGGAGACCAGATTGACAAGGGAGGATTCAAAGAGGCGGTCGAATGGGGCGCGGTGAAGTCTATAAATTACGGCGTAAAAAAGAGGAGAGGAGACAGAGGAAATTTCAACGAACATGTATTTAACGTGAGGAAGGTCGTGGGAGGGAGACTGAAGAAGGACTTTGGCCTTAAATCCGTATAGTCCGACACCACCTCCCGTGCGATTAGATCTATCATGGCGCAAGAAAGAGTAATTGGCGAGGGAAATCTGGGAAGAAGAGATAAGCGGTTTTAGCCAGGTTTCGGATATAGCGATTATATGATGAAATTTGTCTAGGAAGTAGTTTTGAAATTCATCAATGTGAGCAATGAGGGATTGTGCGTTTACGTGATATGCGCTTAAAATGTTACTCATAACATAGCTATTAAAGGGGGTAGAAATACTTGAAAAAAGGTACGTGGATGAAGGATAGTTTGAAATACTTTTTGGCAAAAACGGTAATTTGGCAAGGTACACTCGTGGTTATGATTCGAGAATTGAATGGGAAGTGGTAAAGTTTCTGTGATTTGGAATGGATATTGATAATTCAAGTCATTGCTCAATATAAAATTAGCTCGAATTTGAAGGTAAACATCCAGTGAAACACAAGTAATAAAATAAGTTCCGGACTCAAGCTGAACGAAGTAACTAATATGATAGGAAATAAAGGTAATGAAAATTGTAATCCTTATATATATAAAAATCTCGTGTCCCGATGTTTGTCTCTCTATTTCTCAGAAACTACTCAATCGATTTTAATGAAATTTGGCTCAATGTATATAGTTTTGGCCAACTTAACGGACCGGATAGTTTTTAACTTGATTAGTGATCAAAATAATTCTTATATAGCAAATTATTGCAAGTACAGTAGGTCGTGTTTCGATTTATTAACATGGCGTCATATGTCGATTTCATAACGGTTTTGTTTATAAGCATGCTATTGTAATACAGGTTATCATTATTATAATTTTGTATTGCGTTATGTGAGTGCAGTTATTTGTTCCTATATTATTATTTTCCACAGACAAATAGTAATACAAATTTGTATTTATTGTTAATTTTCATTAAAGAATAAATAAATCAAGAAAAGGTTACAATAAATTCTCAAATGTGTAGGTACTTTTTCTTCCTTTTTCTTTTTTATTTGTATTTAAATTAAATTACTAGCTAAGATCTGAAACGCTTTGCTGTGGCCCACCCTGATATCAACTTTTAGTAAAGTAAATACATTTTAATAATTTAAATTAGGCTATTATTTGAAATAATACTCTATAAATGTTGTAACAGCACCTACTGTCATAGGTGTAACCTAATAGAAACCTGACTTGGGGAGTCAGTGTTGCCAAAAATTAGTGAAAATTAGTAAGCTGGCTACACTGCGGGTAAACAGTCGTAAAAACTCCCTCACAAAAAGAGTGTGTTTTGATTAGGTGTTGTGGGGTACTTTGTGATTTGCTAAAGAACTGCATAATTAAGACTTTAATATTATATTTTCAGTTGATTTATTTAATAGAAGTTTCTTTATTTTCATTATTCGTTTTGTTATTATTATTTTTTTTTTTTTTTTTTAATCCTTTATTCCTTCATATATGCATGAAATTACACACACATAATAGGACCTATAGGAGGCAAAAATGCCCGTACATAGGTAGGCTCAATTACAATAGAAAGCTAATCCAAAATACAGAAAGACTACAAATCAATTTACAAAAGAGTGCATTTAAATATTCAGAATGTGTTTTTATGCGATATGACTACTATATGACTAATATACAATATTGAATTTAATTCATTAGCTTTGAATACACGGTAGGGTTAAAGTATATAGACTCACTGTTCACTATTCAATTTCACTATACAGTTCAATTATTTTACCAAACCTTTTTATTATTTGTATCCCGTGCTCTAAAATATGTATAATTTAAAAAATGTCAGTGAAGATTTGTAATTCCTCCTTTATTAACAATAATTTAAAGTTGAGAAAATTTAATCCCAATGGAATAGAGGATGTTACTTCCTGTTCAGCAGAGTTGTAATTATCTTTAAATGTAAAATTTAAGAAATGTTAGCGAAGATTTTAATCCTTTCTTTAATTTAAAGTAGGCTATTATTGGGAATGATATTTCGTTGTTAATTTTACCAGAATACAATTTTTTACTTATCTTTAAATGATTTTTGATTAAGAAAGGATTACAAATTGCGGCATTTTTTAAATTTTACATTTAATGATTATTACACCTCTACTGAACAGGAATAATTGTTATTTGGGTAACTTCAAGTTTCAGATTTATCCGCCATAAATATGAGAGTACTACTGCAAAATAATCCATCGGCAGATATATTTTTTAAACAAATGCTCTATATTGGAAACGGTGAAATAGAGCTGCATCGAAATTCAAAATTTATCAAATTACCAGAAAATTTCTGAACTGTTGTAGAGACGAAAAATGAACTGTGTAAGAAATATAAAGTGTCTTTCCTGATATTTTGAACAATTATTTGGACTATAATTGGCTGGGTAGTCGTGCTATTTCGGCAGCAAAAAATGTTGATTTCGATTAAATAAACTTCCAAAATCAATTGACAATGTTCTAGATGTAAACGAAGCCGTAAATTTCCCATCTGAATTTTTTAATTCTCTGGATATACACCCAAACAATCTCCAGTTGAAGATTGGCTCACCGATCATTCTTCTTCGTAACTTAAATGTGCAACGGTACACGTTTGGTCATTAAAAGGATCACAGGAAATGTTATTGAAGGAAAAATGTTGCCTGGAAGGTTTACAGGAGATATCGTCCTGTTGCCACCTATTCCCCTGGAACCGATAGAATTTTCAATAAAATTTAAAAGGCTTCAATATCCTATTCGTTTGGCTTTTGCCATGACCATAAACAAATCCCAAGGGCAAACAATGTCCACTTGGACTTTGAAAATCCGTGTTTTTCCCTTGGGCAATGGCATAACTCACTTGGGAAATGGGTATCGCCTGCTCACGTGTGTGGAAACCATCAAATCTTTGGTTTGTGTTAAAAAAAACAAAACAGGTTAACCCAAAACATTTGAACAAATTAGTACTTGAATAAATAAAAATTCTTAATTGTATTATGTAAAAACCTCTTTAAGAAGAGATTTATTATCACTCAAATATATTGCTAAATTAAAAGCTTCAACACACCACCCTCCTACCGAACACTTATTAGCCGAAGGGTTGGGAAATCGAGGTCTCAAAGAAATTGAGAAAAACGCCTATCAAAAGGACATATATGACGCGTTAACCAAGATTGGCATGACCCTGAGCAAAATTAAACCCGTTGTTAAACTAACAATACCAAGTTGAAGTAGTGTTAGGCCAATAATCAATAGATCAATGGCTGAGGTTACCAAAACTTACCCGGTAGAAGTTCAGTCATCCTTTTTAAAATTAGTGGAAAAATATAGCCATTTCGAGTTAGTTTATACCGATCCATAAAAAAAGGGCGATAGTGTTGGCAGCTCTGTGAGTCGTAAACACAATCAGCTCCTTTTTAATCAAACTACATTGAAATATGAGATGTAAAAAATAAAAACTTTAACTTTCCTATATTCTTTACCAAATGCTTTTAAATGGTGTAATGCTCTATTCCCAATCACGTTGGATTTTGACTAGCTGAAAAGTTTTCATCTTTATCAATGAATATTGGTATTACTGTATTGGTTTAAAAATATTAGGATATAACTACTGAGCCACAGCAACGCGTGGCCGGGTCTGCTAGTATCTAAAATAAATTTTTTATTTTTATTTCTACGCAGGGTTTAGCTAATGATGTGTGTAAGGAGCTTGTTTTATGATAAGTTTGATCCTCTGCAATTTTGTCTATCATTCATTTAAACTAGAGTTTTTTGAGTTATAGGCGTTGGAACACGGTTTCCACCAAAATCGTAAAAATCACAGATTTTTGATGTACCAAATCCGGCTAAACCACAAAACCGATTTAAAGTTCAAATATAACATTCTATTTGGAATAGTATAGCCTCTTATAGTAAGAAGAAAGCAATACTTTGTGATCTGTATTTGCCGAATTATATGCGAGAAACTGAAAAAAAATCCCAAAAATTTCACAGATTTTTGACCACAAGGCGCTAAATACTTTCAAGTTTTAGTTACTTAGTCTCCACAGGGGTGAGCTAATTTTAAAATTAAAAAGCTCGTCTTACACAGAATTTGATATTCTACAACTATTATAGGTAATAGTTGTAGAATATCAAGGTAATTTTATTTAGAGTAGCCCTCTTCAAATTGCAGGTTTTGGAATATGAGCGTAATTCATTTTTCCGCTTAAGTGGCTAAATTAACTTCGGTTTCGGCGAAAAGACCCGATTTTAACTGTGAGGAGCTAAGTCGACGCGAAATTTAATGTCCTTTTATTTTAGAAAGAACACAATTTCCTCTACGAAAAATCGTTTTCGAGTTATTAGCGAAAAATTTAAGAAATTTCGAAAATGTCGATTTTGTTCGCCAATAAAATTTGATGGCAACCGATTTGAGGGCCAGGCGTTTTAAATCTCTGAAGCATTGTTTTTAAGAAAAGGCATGGATTAGGCCCCTCAGCTTCACGGGGCTACTTATTGTTTTGTTAACTTAGAAACTTATTTCTATTGTATAACTTATTGTTATGTAGAAACTTATTTCATGTAAACACTTAAAGAACTACTAGTAGGGTGTGAACAAGCAACAAAAAAGTTTATTTCATAGTTAGTTTTGTTAAACATAGAAGTAAAATCTGAAACTAATCTTCGGGCAAGCTGCTTCGCACGGGTCCAGCTATCATCATATACCATATTATTTCTCAAACCTTTTTTTTTTGTCGGTACGCCATAACGTTAAAGCTTTCCTTAACCGCTACACCGGAAAAATACACAAATCACTCATTTCGCCTTCGATTGCAAGTTATAAGCACAAAACCGTGGGCGGTTTTGGTAAAACAGGTTTGGTAGTAGAGGTTCCTAAGTGGTGTCAAACTTTTCATGTTTTCAAGGGGAACATTTTCGGTCCTATACATGTTTTCGGTTAACAACTTCTTTTGCGATTTGTAAGCAAAAAACAGCTATTCTCAGCGAAATTATCAAAATGGTCGCAGAGCTTTTTCGAAGACGTCATTTTTTTTCAGTTTGTCAAGACGAACATTTTTGGTTATATACACTTTTACGATTTTCGACGTTGTTTGCACGTTACAAGCAAAAATGTGCAATTTAAATCAATAGAATCAGTGACATCTATGTCTGTGTAAAACAAACCCACCAACAATCACATATGGCCATGTCGTAACTTCAAACTTAGAGTTCAAAGAGGTCCTGTAAATACGTAAATACTATGTAAGTTGTAAATAACTTATGTTTCAAAAAATTAATAATCTACTGTTTACGCCATTTTAAAAGGTCCAAACAAAAAATAATCCTTGTCAATCTGACATTTATGTAAGCTACACCTAACTAGTACTGGCAGTTCCCAAGAGATGGCGTAGGTTTGCCAATTAGTTCTGCCAGCTCATTAGGTACCTTTTGGACTTTGAGACCTTCATGAAAGGGCTGGAAAAGGCGACAGAGTAGGACTTGATGTGGCTCGAACAACACCACCTTGGTTCTGTGTGCGAATCCGCGGGAGTTCAATCTTGGCGCACTTTTATATCGTCAAATGATACAGTCCACATTGTTGGTAAGTTTTTGTTATATACCTTATGTGGTGGTGGTACATTTTGGGACCTTCATTTTTGGGACATAAGTCCAGGGACTCGCTATTATCCTTTAATGATTTTGGCGTAAACATCTACAATTTAAACACATCTATTCTTTACTTCAACCCTCACCTATGCCCATGACGCACTAAATAGGCAATTAACGATATTAAATATACGGTGTGTACCTACTATAATTAAGTCGGACTTAAGTAGATTAGAGTGCGAATGCTTCGAACGGGTCAGCTAGTATTCTTTAAAATAATAAAGGTCTTATCACCATAGAAATGTTTTGAGGGGGCTTAAATAGCGAAGGAAAATTATTTATTTTTCTATAAAGTACCTTTGATTTTGTATATGTGAAGAAATTTATTCATTACGCCTAAAAATAAGAAATGGTATGATATCAAAGATGAAACAAAAAAATCGATAAATATATACAGTCAAAAAAAGAAAAGAAAAATGTTCCGACAACTCTTAAATCAATCTGAACACACGCATGCGCATGTCATTATACATTGTAAGACATGAGAGCTCATGGACGGATCACAGGAAGGGGCTGTGGGCCCTGTTGTAAGCCCCCTTTACAACACGCAGGATCCGCCCTTGATTAAAGTGGCGCAAAAATACATTCATGCACAGAATTTTGCTCTTAGGCTGGTCCTGGAGGGAAGTAATAATCAAAGGTCTTATGAAATGCTGAATTTAGAAAACAACTTAGGAAAGTAAAAAGCAGGGATATATCAGAAAAGGAAATCCAAATTAGAAAAATCGTTTTGATATGATACGAAGCAATTAGACATTATGCAAATTAAAGTTAATAGATAGTTGATCGTTATAAATACAATGTACATAAAGATGATGATAAATGAATAAAGATTCATAACTGGGCATAAACAATATAATCTACAAATTAATAGTTTTTTAATATATTTAAAGTACTACAGTAGATATAAGCTTAAGTACTAATTAAATACATATATGCAAATTTCCTATGATGCTTGCATAAACTTTGATGATCCAGCTAGCAACATTTTTTTAAATGTATATTAAACGTACTTTGCGCTTGTCCTCGCGCGCATCTAGCACATTTGTTGAATATGCAATTTTATCTGTGAGTTATTTGAATTAGTGTTGGAGCATATCCCTCGGCCTTGGCCTTTTTAATCTTCTTGGATGAAGGAAGAGAAGAAACGGGTGGGCTTTAGTAGTTGTGAATTGAGCAATGATATGTGATGTATTTGTTGTGAATGTATAATTTTACTGTCGGAATGTCTATGTTTTTGTGTATTGTGTTGCTAGAATGTCTATATCAATGAGCGTTTACAATTTTTCTATGAATTTTTGATTGTATGGTTTAAATGGTTTTGTTGTGTGTGTTGATGTGCACCTATTGCTAAGCCTAAGCTTACAGTGTACCTAAGCTGCGGAGGGAGAGACGGCTCTATGAAAATGATCTCCCTCACCTGATGGTGAAGAAAAACTACCCGTATTACAAACCCTGCGGGTGGAAGGAAAGAGAAGCTGGAGCTGCTTCGGGTGGCTGGGGTGAGGAATGAAAGAGGGTATTTTTCTCCAACGATTGATTGAAGAAAATATTTGATGTTAAAAATTGCAACAATAAATGGATTTCCAGAATCATCTCACTGCTGCGAAAATCCGCACTTCATACAGGCAGGGTAGGATGATCACATAAATAAAATATAGGTAAGTGAAAATAAAAATTTAATACAGTTTTATAAATGCAATTATATTACAAATAGTTTCCTTCAATAACTTTCTAAGTCATAATAGAAAAATTTTGAACTAAGCCTGACACATTTATGAGTATTTTTACAATTTTAAACAGATTCTATTGTAATAAAGTCTATGTTACTACCTTATATCAATGGCACAACTGATTGCTCGGAAAGTAATTTAAGGTGATTAACATCTTCACAAAATAAGCTACAGTTCAAACTTATAAAATGATTTATATGATGAGAAGCATTTAAAGATAGGATGGTGAGACATAAACAGCTCAAAAAAAACATGGCGGGGTTTTTTTTTTTTGTACCATATATTATTTCTAAAATACTATTATTTGTTTATTAAAATTTAAAAAATTAGAAGTTTATATATAAAAAAAAAATAGATAAAGGTCTCGAAAACAGACTGATACAACATCAAAAGTTGTTAAATACAATTAAAAAATTAGGGGAAAGTAAAAAAGGTGGGTTATATCTTAGAGATTTTTATTTTTCACTTTTTATTCAATCCCTTATTGAATTTAAGATTAAAGGTTAATAGATTAAGATTTTTTCGATAAAAATATAATGGTTAAAACTATTAAATTATCCAACTTGATTGATCCTAAATTAAATTAATTATTTTTTATTGATTAAGAAAATCCTTGTATAATGGCATTCTGATAACCTTAACAATCTTAGAAACTTAATAACAAATATAAATACAACAAACCGGGTGAAAATTGTAGACATTTTTACTTTTAAGTTTTTGTTTTGTGAAGTATGAACCGATCTTAGATACAATACAAAACAATTCCTATCATGCAGATACTATAAATTAAAATTCATTTGAGTTAATGTATTTGTCTTTATTCAATATATATAGGACAGAGTTTTTAAGGATTTTAATCACAAGCCGTTTTAAGAATTAAAATTTACCTCCACTGAATGATTTTTATTTACGACAACCATAATTGAGGCGTTTGGTTTCAAAACCGGCTACATCCATTTTTACCAAACAATATTTTTTTCAAGTTTTTGTCGTTAAAAGCATTTTATTATACGCGTTTGTTTCAAAAACGTCTAGTTCCTTCGAAAATCAATACTATAAGATTCCATTTCTTATCAAAAGCGGTTCCAATAGATCCTTCATTGATCAGTACTGAAATATTGTTGAAAATGGATGTAACCGATTTTGAAACCAAACGCTTCAATTGTCAGTGGTGTAATATGCAAATTTAGAAATCCATCTTCATTTTTAATTAGTTCGAATATTATTGTTTTGAAGAGTAAAGCCGGGAGCGTATTAGCGTAGCGAGCATGAGACCCGGGTTCGTCTCCCGCCCGAAACCAATCTTTTCTCTTAAATAATAAAATATTTAAATTAACACAAAATTAAATAAGGCGGTTACCCACGAGAAATGATTAAATTAATATTTAAGTAGTTTAAATAATATTGTAATGTTAAATCGATAATCAAATAAAAACATTTGGTTTAGAATCCCAGACCTTACATTATATTATTATTATTATTAAGTGTTACAATATATATATATATATATATATATATATATATATATATATATTAAATATCAAATAGAAATATTTTTTAGCAATAGAAAATCAAATTTGCCTTTGAAAATTTTGGTGACTCTGTTCTCAATCTTCAAGTTTAAGATAATGATGGTCATTAAGAAATATATCGTTCATTACATACGACAAAGATTTAAAAAAAAAAATTAAACAGGTATTTAATAACTCACGTATTCCTCCTGCTGCAAGGCAACATAAGAGAATTCAATCATATCTGCCTAGCCCAGTAGTTAGTGGAATAGTAATGTTAGCTTAAAAATGAGATACGAGTATGATAACAAAATTCATGTCCTTGGTTTTATTCTTATTATAGTTTCAAGGACTATAGTGACAGTGACACTTACAGTTGACAAAACTTTCTCAACTGAGCTTGTAAAAGGTATGTCAGGGGTCTACAAAATCTTACAAGTACACCAGAATTGGGGGAAATGCGCAAGCACTGATTTGGTAGTCAACAGATTATGATCAGTAGCCTTTTTCTTGTTTAAATTCAATTGACCATTGTCACTTAAATTCATATACATATGAGCAATATAGTAAAGGAAAGAACTTGAAAAATTTCGACTACCGGTTTTCAACTGAAATCCACGTTTTGGGGACCCCTGAGTCTAAAAAGCCGTTTTTGAGAAAAAGAAGAAAAAAACGTGAAAATGAAACAAAATTTATTAAATAATGGGCCCCTCCGTTTGACCAATTTTGATGAAATTTTTGCTGTCACATCGGCATATACATACACCAAATACCGAATTTCAGGTTCCTACGGTTTACAGTTTTTGAGCTATTTCCCTGAATAATCCCTGGTTAAATTTCATCGTAATCTATGAATCAATTAGGTAGTAATATCTTAATCTATGAATCAATTAGGTAGCAATCACACCCGTTTTTCAATTTTTAAACTTGACATTCGTGGAGTTTGATTGAATTGCTAGGAGAGCACTTATTTATTTTTCACTTCATATCTGTTAGTTCTCGAACAGTGAAGATTTTTTTTAAGTCATGTTCGTCATATCCTGTCGTAAAAGAGAGTAGGTCGGTAACGCGGAAGAGAGAAATTTTAGCTTAGTATGATAAATTACCGAAAAAGAAAAAAAACTTACTGCATCGAACTTAGGAATCACGGTTTCAACACATTCTGAGCTATTGAAATATCGATCGATTTTTCTACATATGGAGATGGCCGGCTCAGAAAATAGAAAACGTATGCGGCGCAGTCAGTCATTTATTTTATGAAAATTTTCTCCTTAGAGTATTTTTTTAACTGCTAAAAAACATTTTTAATGTCTATTACAAACATAGAAGCCATTTTGAGGACTTTTGAATTAATAAAATGGAAGGAAATAGTTTTGGTCAGCTTTTCGGGTCAAATACTCCTGTGTGCGTCGCTTGCGCCCGCCTATAGGGATCCTGGATCGCCTGTACTTAAAACACTCACTAATAAATTTGGGATATAAATGCCTTGCATCAGTGGTTTCATCAACTACAAGTATATGTAATTTTGCTGAACAGTATTCTTTATGTTTTCCATGGTCTTATTGTAGCATTCTAAGTAATAATTTTTATGCAAAGTACTCTCATGGGGAATTTGACGTGAAGTGTATTTTTCCAAAAAGCGTTTAAGAGGTAGGTGATTTCATTTATTAAAAGATATGTCAGATGAGACCATCACGAAGCACAAATCTTAAAAAAAAGTAACTTTTGTGGGTCTAGAAGTAGACGGCAATAAAATTTGTGTGGAAAATTTTGACTTTACAGCATTTACATGGGAACCTGAAACCCCATTCAGGTTGATTAATATTTTTTAGAATAACAAACTAAATTTAAAAAAAGAAATAAATACCTGTATTAGCATGTTGAACTATTTGAAATTTTTTTTCACACATAATTTGCTTTCCACACAAGTTACAAAACACAATTTTTACGTCTGATGTGAACACTTGCTTTTCGGAGTTAAATGGTGCGATCCATTCATTTAATTATTCCTTCAAAGAAGATGAAACTTTTGATATGGTAATAACTAGAGCTCGGATTCCCGTGCAATTGCATCTTTTTATTGGTAAGTCAGAATAAAGCAAATTCAAGTTACTTATCAGAATCAAGCCTAATGGGAGATTTTAATGAAGTTTTATACTGCACGTTTTGGTGTTTACTGCACGAAATTGGACGTTTTGAATTTTTATTGCAAGAAATTGCATCATTTTATAATTTGAAGAAAAAAAATTATTACAAATTTTAATTTTCTTAAATACACATCAAAAAATTAGTGGAAAAATAAATGGCAATTATGAATAGGAATAAAAAAATAACGGAAAGGAAACAGGAAAAAAATAAAGAGAACTTGGGAGATGTAAGTAAACACAAGCCTCCAATTTCCAAGAACTAAGGGCTCAGTAGTTCCGGTATGTTTACATTTTGTTTCACAATTCTCATCGTTCTGTCACTATCAATCTAGCTTCTGTCTAGTATATTGTTACTTAAAATGCCAAAAATTGGAGGTGTCTTCGAAAATTGCGGGATGGATTGAAAAATATCCAGACTCAAAAGGGATGGTAGTGTAGTGTTCTGCAAATCTTGTGATAAAAATATTGGATTTGAGAAGAAAATGACAAATTGATGCCCACTGCAGCACAAGTAAGTACCTAATTATTTTTTAACCATAGAACGGTACCAGGGGTAGTGCGTGTCATCAGAGTGATTTAAAAATAAGCCTACGCACCGGATATTGCATCTAGTAATTCCATAATTTGAGAACATAGTATCTTTCCATTATAAGATCTCCCTATTTCCAATATAATTGCAGCTCACATGCAAGTGTTTTACTCTTTATTCCACATCTTGTTACTATTTTAAGTATAGAATTGGAAGAAAATGTGCAATCAATTATCAAATTAAAAACCATTTTGATGGATCCAACCATTCAATCTGATTTGGCATTTATTAGATTGAATTTAGCAGCTTTGCCGGTTGCTATTCAGAACTAGAGGAGAAACATCTTTCTCTACATGACCTAATAAAAATAGTTGAGAACGTTGGAAAATCATAGGAAACAATCAAGAGCGAAAAAGGAATTATCATTTACGAAAAATTTTGAAATATTTTTTAAAAAAATCCTGGATACAAACTATTAAAAAATTGTAATGATTGTCTGAACGAAAATTCAGTCACTATTGAATTGAAGGAGATCCCTAGTTGGTGAGTCGCTATAAATATTGTCCTCTAACGATTGTAGAAGTTGAGATATCTTTTTCTAAATTGAAAGAAAGTTTAAGTGACAGGAGGCACTATTTTACAGAAAAAAAAAATAGAAATATATTTAGTTATAAACCCCCCTCCTTATGACCAATTTTGATGAAATTTTTGCTGTCACATCGCGGGCATATACATACAATAAATACCTACCCAATTTCAGGGTGTAGTTACATTTCTAATGTACTCCATTAATTTTTCTTTACTATTAAAAAAATCATTATTTTACCAAAATATATATTAAAACCGGTACTGCTTTACCTATTGGCGGGCGCAATCGACTATAGGGTGCGCTAGTAGTTTTGCAAAATGTCGGAAGGAACGGGGATAGACACAGTTGATGTGATAGAGAGAATTGGTAATTTTAAAAGACCATTAATTGAAGGCAGGCTATCCTTGATGAAAACCACATATTACATATAGAATAGTATCTAGAAGTAAAAAAACAGTTATTTTACAAGCCTTGTGCCTTCAAACAAGCTATCTTAAAGGACTGCCCCATCAAATAAAAGTGGAAATCAAATTTATTAACAATAATAAGCAATTTTCTTGTAATTGTATGTGTAAAGCTGGTAGTTCTATTAAATGTAAACACATCATTGCAACTTAACGTTTTTCAGTTAGTAATTACCTTTTCATACAATCATTGTTATGACAGCTGTCATTTTCATGACAGCTTAGTTTCTTTGTCATATTACTTATTTATTTGTCAAAACTTTCGGGCATCGCATTGAAAACTTGGATCAATTAAGTACAACGGATGTAATACAAAAATGTGGAAAATTAAAAAAGCAAAACAAATCTATGACACTATGGTTTCAATGTTATTTGCATAAAACTAGCATTTTGGAATAATAAAATGTCAAATACTAATATTTACCTGGATAAATATAGTCACTTTCTTTAAAATGAATACTACATATCGTCTTATTTTTCGAAACAGCTTTATGTATTCTTAATTTTACAATCGAACATCATAAAATATTTAAGTTTGCTAAGGAACTTATATGTATAATGAATAGTTACACAATTACTTCTATTCGGTATAGTATAGGTTACATATTAATATTTTTCAGCGTCTCTGAAATACTAATATTTCGAAATATGAGAACATTTCCATGAAGAGTAATGTTTGATAGATGGAAGGGCGGGGAGACCCTGATTTTTCAAAATTAATCATTTCTAAAGAAAGTACGATTAATCGACGTTTATTTGCCAGGAATAATATAGCCCAGTCAAATGGTAGTTTTGACAAAAAAAAATTAGGGTAGAAGGTTTCTCGACGGTTTCTTATGTTTTTCGGTGTGTTAAATCCGAATCTGAAGTTTGCCAACAAAAAAAGTGACGGCTTCGCAGTGAAAATCGCAAAAACGCCTAAAAATTTCGAACTTTTTTCACAAAATCGCATATAAGTTAAAAAATATGCATCCTAGTGAATTTCTCATTATTTACAAAATTAAAGTAGACAAAATTTCCTTCAAAATGCACTGGTCACTTTTAATTTTTGAGTGCATGGTCGGCAAAACATGTTTTTACAATCGAAACATCGATGTCGATTAAACATCGACCACAAAACATCGTTCAAGAACCTCGATGTTTTTCGACATCGATGTTTTGTAAATTATACGTTCTTTAAACATTAACATATTAGTGCCCAAACGTATTTAAATCAATGTTTAAGTGTAAAGCATGTTTATTAATATATAAAAACATCGATGTTTTCTACATAGTTGGTTTTACATAATCATTTATTAAATATTCAACTGTTAGGACCTAAAGATCTTAATTAGAGCTAAAACATCGATGTTAAAAACAACTTTTTATTGTTAAAACATATTTGTTTTTGCAGAAAACATCAAGGATTAAAACAACATCGATGTTTTAAAAAATGTTGTTTTTAATAAAACAAAAATGTCTTAACATGGTAGTTCGGGACAAAATACATTAGTATATATGCTCTTAATCTCATTGATGTTGAAACATGTTTTAACAATAAAAAGTTTTTTTTTTACATCGATGTTTTTGACAAATATAAATATGTTTTAACATCGATGTTTTGGGCAAAAAACATCAATATATATGCTCTTAACATCGATGTTTTGGACAACATTAAATATATTTTAACATATTTGTTTTTGCAGAAAACATCGATGTTTTAAAAAAGTTGTTTTTAACATAGAAGTTATGGCAAAAACAAATATGTTTTAATATCGATGTTTTGGACAAAAAACATCAATTTATATGCTCTTAACATCGATGTTAGAAACATCATGCAACCACAATTATAAAACATCGATGTTTTAACAATAAAAAGTGGTTTTTAATAAAATGATAAAAACAACTATGTTTTAACATCGAAGTTTGGCACAAAAAACATCAATATATATGCTCTTATCATCGATGTTTTAGGCAGCATGAATGTTTTTAAAAAATTGTTTTTAACATCGATGTTTGTACAATATAGAAGTTGTTTTTAACATCGATGTTTTTAACAAAAACAAATATGCTCTTAACATCGAATTTTTAACTATAACAAAGTTGTTTTTAACATCGATGTTTTTGTCCAAAACAGCAATGCTAATACATATTTGTTTTTACAGAAAACATCGATGTTTTTGACCAAAGCGATAATGTTTTAACATCGATGTTTTTGACAAATAAATATGTTGTAACATCGAAGTTTGGCACAAAAAAAAATCAATATATATGCTCTTACCATCGATGTTTCAGGCAACGTGGATGTTTTTAAAAAATTGTTTTTAACATTGATGTTTTTGACAAAAACGATAATGTTTTAACATCGATGTTTTTGACAAAACAAATATGTTTTAACATCGAAGTTTGTCACAAAAAACATCAATATATATGCTCTTACAATCGATGTTTTAGGCAACATGGATGTTTTTAAAAAATTGTTTTCGGCAAAAACAAATATGTTTTAACTTCGATGTTTGAACAATATAGAAGTTGTTTTTAACATCGATGTTGTTAAAAAAACAAATATGCTCTTAACATCGAATTTTTAACTATAACAAACTTGTTTTTAACATCAATGTTTTTTAATACATATTTGTTTTTACAGAAACATCGATGTTTTAAAAAAATGTGTTTTTAACATCGATGTTTTTGACGAAAACAAATATGTTATAATATCGATGTTTGATTTTGACAAAAACAAAAATGTTATAACATCGATGTTTTGAACAAAAAACATCAATTTAAATGCTCTTAACATAGATCTTAAAAACATCAATGACAAAAACAAATATGTTTTAACATCAAAGTTATATACAAAAACAAATATGCTATTAACATCAATGTTCTAACAATAAAAAGTTGTTTTTAACATCGATGTTTTTGTCAAAAACATCGATGAGGAAACATATTTGTTTTTGCAGAAAAAAAAAAACATCGATGTTAAAAACAACTTGGATATTGTTAAAACATATTTGTTTTTTTCCAAAACATCGAAGTTAAAATATATTTGTTTTTGTCGAAAACATCGATGTTAAAAACAACTTTTTATTGTTAAAACATCAATGATTTTAACATAGATGTCAACATCATATATATTATTTTTTTCGTCTAAAACATTTTCGTTTTTTAAAAAACATCGATGTTAAAAACAATTCTTTTAAAACATCGATGTTTAAAACATCAATGATTTTAACTTCGATGTCAACATCATATATATTAATTTTTTTGTCTAAAGCATCGATGTTAAAACATTTTCGTTTTTTCAAAAACATCGATGTTAAAAACAATTTTTTTAAAACATCGATGTTGTTTTAACCATCGATGTTAAAAACATCTTAGTTATAACTATAACATCGATGTTAAAAACAACTTTTTTTAAAACATCGATTTTAAAAACAACTTTTCATTGTTAGAACATCGATGTTAAGAGCATATTTGTTTTTGTATATAACTTCGATGTAAAAATATATTTGTTTTTGTCATTGATGTTAAAAACCACTTTTTATTGTTAAAACATCGATGTTTTTAAGATCTATGTTAACAGCATTTAAATTGACGTTTTTTGTTCAAAACATCGATGTTAAAAACAACTTTGTTATAGTTAAAAATTCGATGTTAAGAGCATATTTGTTTTTGTATAAACATCGATGTTAACATCGGCCCACAAACATCGATGGTCGGAAAACATCGGCTACCTAACATCGATGTTTTGCCCAAAACATCGATGTTTCAGAAACATCGACATCGATGTCGCATCCCTAGCCCCAACTAGCCCCAGACGCTCTCTTATCGTATTTCCTCCATGAATACGTATTTTATTCATGTTCTATGGTGGTTACAAGTTTACGGAGCCTTTGAAAAATATTGTCCACAGAGTGGTAGGAATTTATAAAGGACCGATCAAGAGTTTTATTATTTATTTAAAAAACTTAATGAAAAGGATGTAATAACAATTAACTACACAGGCCAACAAAAAAAACCTTTTTGAAAACTTTTTTAATTTTAATAGCTGATCTTGATAGATTTTTATGTGCTGAATCCAAATCTGCTCGTAATTTTTATGTATCACCCTTAGTTTCCAAGCAAAATGTATTTTATTATATAGTCTAGTACCCATTTACAGTATATAGGGAAATCAATGAAACACTGTAGAATCGTAAAAATGGTTTGTATTTACAGTAAAATACTTGGAATAGTAATTTTATGTGATGATACAAGGTTCACTTGTCAACTGGAATTGCTTTATATTTTCTTTCCCTTTTTTCCTTGAAGCTTCTTGTGTAGCTTTTCCTGCGATGAATAGCTTGCTGAACTTCCCGGTGAAGTGACCAACAGTAATCCCCCATCATGTTGGTATTCCAGCGGCCCTGGTAACGTTTTTCCATCACTTTAACGTCCTGGTGAAAACGCTCACCTTGCTCCTCACTAACATCTCCTAAATTTTCTGGGAAGTAATCGAGGTGGCTGCTCAAGAAGTGAACTTTCAGGCTCATCAAACATCCTAACTGTTCAAATTTTTTTAACATGTTAGCAACAATAGCCTTATATTCTGGGTCTTTTTTATTTCCCAAAAACTTGGTGACAACTTGCTTGAATGAAACCCATGCTTCTTTTTCATTTGAGGTCATTGTGGATTCAAAGTTAACGTCAAACATCATTTTTCTAATATCAGGCCCGGTAAAGACGCCTTCTTTCAGTTTAGCTTCTGAAAGGTGTGGAAACTTCTGACAGAGATATTTGAAACAAAGCCCATCTTTAGGCAAAGCCTTTACAAACTGTTTCATGAGACCTAACTTAATATGTAGTGGTGGTAGAAGCACGTTTTTTGGATCTACAAGGTTTTTGCGTAAAATGTTCTTCTCGCCAGGCTTTAAAGACTCCCTAGCAGGCCAGTTCTTTCTGCACCAATGTTGATTCCGAGCTCTACTGTCCCATTCACACAAGAAACATGGAAATTTGGTAAAACCCCCTTGCTGACCAAGGAGCATGCACGTAACTTTCAAATCACCACATATCATCCAACCGTGTGCAGAATAACCTATTTTATTTAACACTATTTCTAGATTTTCGTAACTCTCTTTCATATGTACAGAATGACCGACAGGTACAGAGGCATACATGTTACCGTTGTGTAGTAAAACTGCCTTCAAACTATTTTTGGATGAATCAATAAACAACCTCCAATCTTCTGTTTTGTATTCAATTCCAAACTCATTCATTAAACCATGAATGTCTGAGCAGTACACCAAATCACCCTCTTGTTCAAAATACTTCGAAAATTGTTGTTCTCTCTTCCTATACACATGAAAGCTGGTTCCAGCCGCCAGCAAGTTCTTTTCTTTTAGCCTAGAGCCAAGCAGTTCAGCTTTTTCTTTTGTTAAGCCCAGATCCCTAACTAAGTCATTAAGCTCGACCTGAGTGAACAATTTAGGCTCTACATTTTCTGTAACACATTGGAATTCTTCATCGTGTTCATCTAACTCCGACTGTACATCAGAAAATACTTCTGTTTCAATAGAATTTAAGTCCTCTGGTGGTTCCGGGATTGGCAAATCTACACCGTGCCCTACTGGTCGGATGGCGGACGGAAGGTTAGGGTAGCTTATTACCTTCTTGTTCTTAGAGTTATGACCAGTAATATCTACACTGCAAAAGTAACAGTCATCGGAATGATTTTTTGGTTCCCTCCATATCATGGGAACAGCAAATTTAAAGTGTTTTTTCTCTTTTTTTGACCATTTCCTGAGGTCTTCAACACATACATAACATACCTTATGCGGTGCCCAAGGTTTATCCTGGTCTCCAAGTTTGGTTCCAAAGTATGCTAGATAAACCTTTTTCACAAAGTCTGTAATGTTTCTTTGGTGCTTTTTAATAACAAACTCACCACAAATATAACAAAAACTGTCAGCAGAGTTTTTACAGCCGCGATGAGACATTGCACTGAGCACATGTACAGGAAACGTAAAAGTGAGGTTATGTTGAAAATAAACAAAACATCAGCTGTTTAGCATGTGTTTCAGCAGTGCTGCCAACATCATCTTTGTTCATTAGACCTATTTTTTCATGTTATCTTAACTATGAAAAAGCTGTTAAATTCTAAAAATGTTTCTTTATTTCATGAATTTAACTATAAAATGTGAATAAATGGTGGGTGATACAACTTTTTAAGCATCATATTTGGATTCAGCAACCTAAACAACATAAGAATAAGGTATTTTCATTAAAAAAGTTTTTTCATCGTTGGCCTGTGCTATTAATACATTACAATTAATTTCAATTCCTTAATTGAGCTTCCTCCTTTTTGGCTTCGATAGAGCAGCCAATTAAGCCAGATTGCTCCACTGGAAAAGGAATTGTACAATTATTGTACACAATACTATCAGGTGTAATTGGAAACCTGTTCAAACTGTGTCGTCTAGAAACCTGCCACAGTACAGCTAAGGCCCCAGCTCCTGACAAGTTTCTCCGCTAGGCCTCTTGCAAATGCAAAGCGACTGGTCGAGGAAGCTGCGGTTGTCGACGCGTGGGTCTATATTGCTCTAGGCTTTGTACCATCTGCGAAGGAAACTGCCTGAACTATGAAAACTCATGCGACATCGACAATGAAGGTGACCCTGATGACTCTCCTCCGGTTGAGATAGGACCTACAATCCTGGAGACATCAGCAAGGTAAATATCATGTTTGTACACCAACTTATTCCAATCGGGTTTCCTTACTCTCCACCCTCTAATGTATTCGTACGATTTATATTTTAGAGGTGTCCGAAAATCCTGACGATTCCATCTCGTTCGAATCACCAATGACGATAGCGGAGACTTCAGCAGATGGTAAACCGCATGTTTGATATACACCCTATTTCACTGGGTTTTGAACAGTTTTCCAATTACACCTGATAGTATTGTGTACAATAATATGTACAATTCCTTTTCCAGGGGAGCAACCTGGCTTAATTGGCTGCTCTATCGAGGCCAAAAAGGAGGAAGCTCAATTAAAGAATTGATATTAATTGTAATGTATTAATACTTAATTGTTATTACATTGCTTTTCAATATATTAATTTTATTTAATTTTTTAAATAAATAATAAAATGGCTTGATCGGTCCTTTATAAATTACTACCACTCCATGGGCAATGTTTTTCAAAGGCTCCGTAATCTTGTAACCACCCAAGAAAGGGCTGGGGCTGAATTTCTCTCGTTTTTGCTTAAGTGCCAAAAAGTTGGTCTTTTTCAGCGCGCCCAAGCGGCGGTGCCCTGCACTCAAAAATTAAAGTGGCCATTGTATTTTGGAGGAAATCTTGTCTACTTTAATTTCGTAAATAATGAGAAAATCACTAGGATGCATATTTTTCAACTTATAAGCAATTTTGTGAAAAAAAGTCCGAAATTGTTAGGTATTTTTGCGATTTTCTCGGTGAAGCCGTCGTTTTTTTTTTGTTGGCAAACTTCAGATTCGGATCTAGCACACCGAAAAACATAAGAAACCGTCGAGAAACCTTCTCCCCAATTTTTTTTTTTTAACAGGCACTTATGAGCACCGTCGTGGGCGCAAGCGATGGTGCTGGTTTTTAACTGCAACTATAAAAACGGGGATAGTAGCCGGGCCAGTACATGGGATTCATAGGGTTTTTTAGCGTTTTTAATTTATTTTTCCATAATTAAAACCCGATTGAGCAAAAAATTATTTGAAAAATGTCTAATAGGTATTGCTCGGTCCCACAGTGGTCAATTAGAAAATCAAAAGACGTGTCATTTCATTTATAAATGAAATGATTTTTAACTCATTTTAATATTTATTTCCAAAAAATAAAAAGCTTCTTAAAGAGTGGATTGTAAAATTAAGAATAGATAAGCCTGTTTCGAAACATATGACGATACGATATGTAGTCTTCATTTTAAAGAAAGTGACTATATTTATCCAGGTAAATATTAGTATTTGACATTTTATTATTCCAAAATGCTAGTTTTATGCAAATAACATTGAGACCATAGTGTTATAGATTTGCCTTTCTATTTTTATTGTCCCCATTTTTTCATTACATCCATTGTTCCAAGTTTTCAATGCGATGCCTGAAAGTTTTGACAAATAAATAAATAATATGACAAAGAAACTAAGCTGTCATGAAAATGACAGCTGCCATAACAACGGTTGTATGAATAGGTAATTAATGTTATTACTGACCGAAAAACGTAGTAAAGTTACAATGATGTGTTTGCATTTACCAGAACTACCAACTGTACACGAAAATTGCTTATTATTATTAATAAATTTGATTTCCACTTTTATTTGATGGGACAGTCCTTTAAGATCGCTTGTTTGAAGTCACAATGCTTGTAAAATAACTGTTTATTTACTTCTTGATATTATTCCACATGTAATTATGTGGTTTGCATCAACACAATTTACTAACGCAAGCCTCAACTTAGATGTGATTCTCTGGCCTTACTAGGGTGAATTGCGACAAATCCCGATACACATGTCTAATATATTTTCAGGTAGAAGAATCCCTGAAAGTTTCATTAAAATTGGTTCAGGTGGAATGGAGCAATGACTGTTTTGTGAAAACCACTTTTAACGATTTTTGAACCTAAAATATTTAATTTCTCGGTCCAGATGGCCCATTTAATGGAACGGCCGGACACATGTCAAGTGATGCAGAATCACCACAAAAAATTTCATCAAAATCGAAGAGGGAAATGTGATGTGTCCCCTTGTTAGCCATAAATTCGGCCTTTAACGGCTGAGCAGAGAGGTGGTGGGGATGGTAGTTCGCATGTGACCAACAGATAGCAGTGTGCTTATCAGCTGTCAAAGCCAGAAGGGGATAGGTAAAGTAGTACCTTAAAACCAATATTTTAAAAATAAAAGTGTTTATTTCAATTTACTCTCCCCTACTTATTTGTTTCAAAAGTAGCTATATATTGTTCACATAAATAATTTAATGCATGATTTTCAAGCAATACATTTTTTTTGCATGTTTTAAAGTTTTATTGCACAATTTTAAGTTTTTATTGCAAGTTTTCAAATTTTTACTGCACAGAATTCCGAGCTTTAGTAATAACGTTTCCCCTAGGCTAAAGGGAACTGTACTGACTTATTTTTCAATGTAGAAGAAGGATAATCAAATGTATACTGTGGGAAGAGGTTTCCCAGAACTTCTGTCTTGGATCAAAAGACTAACAACTCACCAGTTACTATGAAAACAAAAGCCTTGCTTTCTTGTTGTTACAAATATCACTGCAATATTAAAGAGTTTTTGAAAACTTAATTTGCCATATTACGATTTTTATTCAAATATATGCATTTATCTCTCAAATATGCAAAATAAAATTTGGAATATGTCACATTTGACATGGTTCCTGTACATCTGCGATCAAACATTGAAAAACTTCAAGTAGAAAAAACATGCAATTTCATACAAATCCAGGGTCTAGTTATGATACATCATTTATTCCTTTGGAGGAGAATAAGTAATTAAGTGGAAATGAAGCATCAGCCTATTACATAGACTCTAAGCCTGCAGCCCATTTGTACAATCAGACTAGGATTCCATCTATGAAGGCAGGTTATGCCTTCTTGCCAATACAGTCTAAGAAAATCTTTTACTAACAGGTATTTAAGAAAATGCCTTTTCCTTTTTTCCCACTGGATTTCTTAGCAATACCAGCATTATCATTAGGCAGAATCCTCGGCCATAATCAACGATATCCGATTAAATTTATCTTAGCAGAGGTAAGCTATGAATTCACAGTAGTAATTCAGAGCAGGTGAAAGTAAAAAGGTCTTGGAAGAAAAAATACTGAGGAATTGACCCCTCGTTTCGAAAAAATACAGATGAACTTGAAAACTTCATCTTCATCAGAGGAATCAGTTTTTAAAAAAAAATTTTGGGTTATTTGTACGATTTTTACATTTCTATAATAATTTGTACTTGACTTTTTCTTTGTACTATAATGTATTCGTATCTATATAATAATTGTATATTCAGTATGTATTTATAATATTATTCTTTGTATATAGATAGATAGAAAAAATAACTTTGTTCTGGGACTAAATCCATGAACACAAATGCACATATAAAAATAGATATCTAAACATCACACACTGGACTTGTAAAATATCATATATTTAAGATGAATAGAAATAATAATAAAAAAAAAAAAAAAAAAGGATCCTCTAAGGATAAAAGAAAAATACATGTACAGAGGGATTACCTCTGTACATGATTAGATTATCCTAGTTTTATCTCTTAGATATTACTTCATATCATGCAAATGTGTTTTATTATGTAAATTATAAAGTTCTTTTTGTAGTTTGTGAATAAAAGTAATTTTTAAAAATGATTATTAATTTATAATGGACATGTACCCAATTTTGGGGCGGGGGGCAAAAACCCCCCCAGGCGATGTTTTTGGGTTGATACTTAGAACGTACACTAATTATGGGCTAATTTCATTGCGTACTGAGTTTAAACCTGAAATATTCATTTATGAAAAGTTGGGATGAAATGGGTTAATCTCCTGGCAATTATTTTTAATTCCATTATTAATTAATAAAAATGTTTTATTTTATAATTAAATTACTTAATTGGTCGAAAGAGATGACAAATAATTTTATAATTAAATATAATGTATCTACTTTATTAATTATACATAATATTAAATATAATATATTCAACTTTACAATTAAATATAATAATTTTATAATTAAATCACTTAATTGGTCGAAAGAGATGAAAAAATGACTTATACTTTTGTCCACCTAGCTTCTACTAAGCGAAACACTGTGAGATGTCACGAATGCTCCAATAAATCGCAGCATCTTGCTTCAGGAAGCGGCGCACATTGGGGTAAACGAAAAAAAAAAACCAAAATCCAATTTTATACCTTATACCTGGAGTTAATTTTTATTGTTTTTCATTCTTGAATATTCAACAATTAAAACACGATTTGTTCCGTTCTTATCAAAAATTTCTTCTAAGTAGAAATTATAAGTTTTGTTTTGGTTGTAATATAATCATTTTTTTTAAATAAAAATATTTTGAGCTAGTTACAGCACATTTGAGTGATATTTGTTTTACAGCCTTTATGTGCATGTAGAGACGTACCACTAAATTAGTGAAAATCTTTAAATAACTAATTTGAAGCTTAATTATAGTAAGGGGCTTATTCTGGCAATGATCTAGGACCGGGATGTATCAGAGAACATATTCCTCTGATGCCATTTGTATGAAAATTTTCGCGCCGTGCCCCACAGTGGGGCAAGTGAGGAAAAAACCTAAAATCCAATGTTCATTTCTGGAGTTAATTTTTATTTGTTTATTTATTTTTTTTTTTTTTTTTGTTGTTCAATAGTCAACAAATAAGATGAGTTTCTTCCATACCAACAATTTGGCTTAGGCTGAAATTATAATTTTTATTGTTGTAAGATAACTTTTTTTAAAAAAAAAAAATATTTTGCCATGTTACGGTACATTTTATTGATCCATGTTTTACAGCCATTAGGTGCATATATAGACGAACCACTTTATAATTAACCATCAAATAGAAATCATTATATAAGCGAAAATCTTTCACAAAAAATCATCCATTGTATTAATCCCGAAACTAAAAATCATGTTTTAAACAGTGATGTAATGCCATTGTATAAAACAATGTTTCAATAACTACTGTATTCTGACTTTGTAAGGCTCAATTAATTTTTCAAATACTATTTATTGATTTTGGAAAATTAAAATATTTTTTATAGTAAATAGTATTAATATTAATATAGTACTACTAATATATATTAATATATCAATCATGTTTGGGCAAAAGGGCTTAAGTCATAAAAAAAATTTTTTGTCTTGTCTTCTTAAAATTCACAATTGACTTTAATTTAATCATTGTTCATAATTTATTACAGTCTCTGTTGAAAGAATATAGTTTTATTTATTGTTCTGGAATAAAGAAATACAATCAGAAATAATTTATAGTGATTTTCAATAGCTTGGTAAATTACTTGTTTAAGCTTCACATTTGATGACAACCCCTTTTGACCAAACACCAGTGATACATATTAATTAATAATTAATACATTAATACTATATTAGTATTAATAACAATTGTTATCAAATAAATTTATTAATAAATAAATGTTACTCGTTCAATTCTGATGTTTGAAGTGATAATAATAACTTATTAGTTAATCACTTGAATTAAATATGATTGTATTTAGTGCATTTAAAGATTGTCAAGTTATTATATAATTGTCACATTGTTATGTAATATGTCACAATATTATGAAATAAATAATGATAAACAACTATTAAACCTCACTCAATACTTTGTATTTTCTTTAACAACTTTCTTACATTAAATTTCAAAGTTATCATTCTGACTACCCAAATAGTTTATTTTTTCTAATTTTACAAAAAAATGTTTTAAAGTAAAACACACTTGTTTGCATAATAAACTTCTGCCAGTCTAAAATAATCATACATTATATACATACATATTCATTGGTTCAGTTAATATAAAAATAATAAGCTTCTACTTCTATTAATTAGTTTTTTGAACTTTCTTCGAACCATCTTTAGAAGGACTGGCCTTACGTTTTCGATGATTATTAAATGGTCGGCCTGAAATTTGCAAATTAAATTAAATACTTAAAGAGAACATTAAATATAATTCATAAATAAATATTACTCATGTAAAATTAGGAACTCAGTTGCTACAATTCCAATTTGAAATAGTATTTATTACCTCGCCTCGCTTTATTTCGTGACCTCCCAACTAACTTCTTCTTGTCAGCTAAGCACTTGGTTAAAAATGTTTCTTCTTCATCGCCTTCAATAACCCTTAAGTCGGCTTTCACTTCACTATTTATTTCTAATACACCACCTTTCACCAGACCTGCCAACTAAATAAATAATTATTGAGCACTGATTGTAATTTATATATTTACTAAAAATATTCAAAGAAATGGATGTCAATGTAAAACCTCTAATGCAGCACCCTCAGCATCTAATCTAAGCCATGCCTCATCTTGGCCTGTGGTGAATTCAACAAAACCAACCCCAACACCAAGTTTTTCAACAGCTGCTTTTAGATCGTCACGTTTTAATTCATTCTTCTCTCCCAAACCTTTTAATTGAACAACTGAACCTCTAGGAAATTCCCTTTTCTCTTCTTTATTACCATCTTCTTCATTCTTATTATCTTCATTCCCATCCTCATTTTTTGATTCTCCATCTTCATCCTACAATTAAGTGGTAAAAAAAGCTTTAAAAGAGGAAATATAAGCTTCACACTTTAACGATTCATAATGATATGGCAAATTATGTTAAAAGTAGGTAGAGGTTACAATGTATTTTGTTGTGAGATGAGGTGTTCTAATTACTTGAGAGCTTCTACTCAATACAAATAAGAAAATGTTATGCCTTAATTTTGCCAGAGACTAGATTAAGAACTATGTGTTCATGGTGAAACAGACAATTTGTAAGCCCATATAATTTAGATAATAAAAACAAAGATAACTTATTGACAAAAACTGATTTCACCCACTGAAACTTACATAAGTAAGAAATATATATCATTCAGAATAGGATAAAAAAAAAGGGAAGATGCCAAGAATTTTGAGTTCAACCACCAAAATTCCTGTTGGACCATTGGTCTCCAACATATCCCCACCAATTTCCCCTGGCTAAGGGAAACATTGCCTTTTTTTACAATATACATATGACATTACATATGACTAGTGAGAAACAATGTATCATGTTCAAGAAACTGATCATGTACATATATGTAAATAAAGGTTATTAATATCCTTTTTAATTTCACTTACCTATATATGAAATAATTAGTAACAGAAAGTATTTGGATCGTGAAAAATTTTGACTTCCGGTTTTCAACGGAAATACACGTCTTTGGGTCCTCTGGGTCCAAATACCCAAGTCCCGCAAAATGGTCTGGGTGTGTGTGAACAGACTAGCTCAAAAACTATAAACCATATGAACCTGAAATTGGGTATTTGGTGTTTGTTTATACCCGCGATGTGACAGCAAAAATTTCATTAAAATTGCTCATATGGAGGGGGTGGGGTACTTTATTTCATAACTTTTTAGGTTTTTTTGATTTTCTCAAAAACGGCTCTATCGGACTTTGATAAAACTTGGTAAGCTTTATCATTATTAAAATGTTCTGGGGGGGCTTAAATGGGGAAAGGGCCTTTTTTGTTTTCCTATAAAGTATCTTTGTTTTTGTTTCTATGGAGAAATTAACTGTCTCTCTTTGCGCTTAAAAATAAGAACTGACTTAATATAAAATATGAAAAAAAATCAAGTAAACATATACAGAAAAAAAAAGAAAAATATTCCGTCTCATAAAACAGGCTGAGCCCACCCACCCATGCGCAGTAGCCTTTAATGACAGACCATTGTTTATAATTATTTGTTTCTTGGTAACTAAATGATGTTTTCAATAACTTCATAGAGAGTTATAAAATCAGACGACTTGGATTATTATGCTTGCATGGCCTAATATCGCAAGTAAAAACTTTTATTTAATAATAAAAAAAATTAGTGTACTTTAGAGAGCAAATACAAACAAAAATATGTAAATGAATGTGGAAAAATATGTGACTTGGAGAAATGGTATTTAAAATTAAAAAACACTATTTCATTTTTCAAACTCAAAAAAAAGTCCAGGGACCACAACCAACATTTTAATGGTGAGGCTGGAGACCAAATTGGCTCCATACTGAATATGTCAAAAATTAATTGAAATTTGAAATAATTGAATTTTCTTATAATTTTAATTTGGTTATTATTTATTGTTTATTTATTTTTATTTGTTTACTATCTTGAGTTTGATAGAGGTAATGATCAAATGATGACACAGTTTTTGTCATCTTCTTTCTCATCCTCCTTAAGTGCCTTTCAGCGTGGAGGAGCCTCTAGCCACTTGGACCATACATCTCGGTCCCTAGCAAGCCTCTTCATCTCGGCTAGTGTTTTCCCTCTTTCTAGGCCAGTCGTTGGATATGCTCCATATAGCCCCTTCTAGGCCTGCCTCGTGGTCTTTTACCTGTCGGCCTCGCCTCCGGCACATACGTTTTCATTTTCACATACATTTACAATTTTATTTGTCATACATTTTCTTGGCACTCTGTCTTCTCCCATTCTACAGACATCCCAAACCATCGGAGCTGGCGCTTTTCCAACACCAATTTCACAGAATCGACCTGTAGCTCTCCTCTTATCCTTTCATTTCTTATCCTGTCCCTCCTAGTTTTACCGGATATTCTGCGCATAAATCTTATCTCCGCAGCCGTAATCCTGCTCTGGTGCTCATCTTGGGTTACCCAGCTTTCACTGCCATATAGCAGTGTGGGAAGGTATATTGCCTTAAAGATGTGGAGTTTGATATCTTTACCTACTTCCCGCTTTCCAACAATGGTGTTGCATATCTGGTAATACATATTATTTGCTTTATTTATCCTATTTGACACTTCTTGATCTATTTTACCAGAATTGTTAATTATCGTTCCAAGGTAGGTATAGGCAGGCGTCCACATTCTCCAGTACTTCTTCATTGCATGTTATTCTTACATTTCCCACATCCACTTCATCTCTGGCAACGGTCATAATTTTGCTTTTGCGGCTGTTAATGCTCATTCCCTTGCGAGCGAGTTCTTCATTCCATTCTATAATGGCCTGTTGCAGTTTTTCCTTTGAGTCTGCCACGAGCACAATATCGTCTGCATATAGAAATGCCTGTACTTGTACTGTAATCATGTTCCACATACCAACTGGAGTCCAAGCGGATCTTCTCCTACATACTTTGTGGATTTCATCCATAAGGGCAATAAATAATAATGGACTGAGGCTATCCCCTTGTTTCACACCCCTTTCCATAGAAAAAGGCTTGGACTCATGGCCATTGATACGCACTATTCCTTTAGTACTTTGATAAATAGATTTGATCATCCAAGAGGTCTGCAGGAATTCTATTTGCTCTAAGTGCTCTCCAAATTTCATATCGGGATACTGAATCGAAGGCAGCTTTTAGGTCCAAGAAAGCAATATAGCTACTTCGATTTCTATCCCATGCTTTTATAGTTCTGAGAGCAAAAATGTGGTCCTCGGTTTGTCTCCCCGGTCGGAATCCAGCCTGGTCTTCCAATTTTGGATTTGGACTTTGATGACAAAGTTTTTGTCATCAAAAGAAGAAATTTTTACAAGAATGAACGACAAAGGAATTCCTTGAACATGGGACTTCATCAACAGGATTAGTGGGAACCTTACCTTAAAGACTATTTAAGGACGCATTAAGATGCGAGGTGACTACAAAATAAACCTACTAGGTAGTAAGATTATTGCAACTCAACACAAAATAAAATAACAGACTTGAGCAAGAGGCGCTGATTTGATGTTTATGTTTATTTTCTGAGATGTATTTAAAAACAGAATTTTTTTTTTAAACTTTGAAATTCAGCGATAAGATTTCAGTTTCTTATATAATTATCATATAAATTATTATCATATTACTTTTGATATATTTGGGAGAAGCTAATAAATAGTTTTTGGTAATTATTACAATAGGTGGGTGCCCCCTGTCCGCCCAATGGCGGAGCAATACTCCTTTATCAAATTATACAAATGCTCATTTGATTGAACCACTCAAATATATAAAGTAAAATAAAATTTAGAGGTTATGACGCTTTTCTGTCAGAACTTGCAAAATAACAAGGTCATTAAAAACTTATTTATATAATAGAGATCTCATTAAAAAAAAAAAATCTTGTGTAATCTGCTAATGATTACACAAGATTTTTAACAATAAGTATCTCAAGTACAATTAACTTACTTTTTTTAAAAAACTTAAATACAGAAGTTAGCATCACAGCCTTTAGTTACTGAACAGCATAATTCCAAACAAGATGGGTGAATATAAAGATATTTAAAAAGAATAAAATAAACAGAAATCTGAAATACCTTTCCTTCCTTGTTTTTCTTCTTTTTATTTTTTCCCTTGGCTTCAAGCTTTTCTTTTCTCTTTTCATCCTGATAAACACTCCTAAAATTAGATGTTTAAATTATTGCCAATCCTGCAACTTGCGACTTTTTAATTTACAAAATAGTAAAATTATATCAAACAAAACCTATTTAGCTAGGTAGATTAGAATCTAACAGAATTAAACACTTTAATAAATTGGATATTAGGAAGTAAAAAGAATGATCGCTTAACATAGCCAGGGCCTATTCAAGATGACCCCTTCCCCATCTCAGTAATCCAATATCAGTAATCCAAAACATTGACATCACTTTAAATGTGAAGTGGATGATGTGAATAGTTTTTTCACTACACAAAATGTTTAATTAATCAAAACTTATAGGCAAATACAATAAAAAAGTGGTTATAATAGAACAAATGAGCCTTCAATATGAAAATTGTGCCGTAATCTTTAGACATGGAAGATGCACTTAGAGAGGAAAAGGAGGAAATTACGGACAGTGAAACCGTTTTTGTATTAATATGATATGCAACCATTTTTGATTTTATCCTTTCTGAACTGACACCTCAGTTTAACGGTCAAAATCATCTACCCCATACATGTCCTTTGTAGAGAAATTTCACTGTATTATATATTACTGTTTTAAAATTAAATCTTAAAAAAAATAGATTTATAAAATTTATTAGTAATATTTTACAATAAATGTTTCAGTAATTATAATATAATCCTGAAAAAGGTATAGTATATATTATTAATAAAGTATAATATACTTACTGCCATTTTTTAATCAGTTCAGTATCATTATATTTTACAGACTCTAATGAGAGAAAATTCTGAGCAGCTTCAACAGTGGAAAATATTACAAACACGGATCCCTTAAACTTCCAGGTTTTGGTGGCTTTATCATTGTAGCTTCTCATCTGAGGAAATATATGAGCTAATGAATAATGAATTTTATGAGAATTTCAACTTATTTTTAAAAAATAAACATTATTTTAGCACTGGGACATAGTAAACCAAAACAATTTACCCAACTTCACAATGAACACAGTATTAGCATCAAAAAATTCTTTTCTAGAAGATTTCTAAGAACTAAACCATTACTTGTATTACTGAATGACATATTCATAAAATAACAAATAAAATTCTTAATAACATGGCTTAAAATACACGAAGGCGACTAAAATTTCTGGAAGCTTTTTCTATTGAACTCATTAAATTTAAAATCTTCAAGATCACAATTTTATTTAATGAAGGAGCTAGACATTCATATGGTATAATTATTCAAAACACAAATACAGATATCTATGATAAGAATCTTTTGTAAGAATCCTTAATTTGCAAAATCCCATTATGCTGGTCCCTTTTTGTTTCTTTAACTTCGGATCGTTTTAGTATCCAATTGAATAGTTAGTTGACCAGATATATTTAATAAGGGAAGGGGAAGTGTAGATGATGGCGAAGAAGGAAGTATAACAAACCGTAAAGTTTTATAAAAGATTCTTATTTTAATTATATTTATTAGGTGGTCACCTCCTGTCTACCTAACGGTGGACTAACTCCTATTAACATTATCAATAAATTTGTTTTTTCTAATTTGTTTTAAAACAGAAAATACAATGAATGGTTATTTTTGTATACAATCCGCTATTGTCTATGACACAATACACTGTAAGTACATCAGAAATTTTTTCTGCAAGAGCTCCCTGTTTCTGTTCAGGACATAATTTTCCTACTGTTCTCCTCTTTAACAACTGCTGTCTAAATTTAATGGAATTATAAGCACGGATATGCCTATATCCGCAATTATTAATTTTTACATTTTACGGCAACAAATGGCAAAGAATTTGAAATCAGCGATTGAAGCGGAAGAAAATTGACGAACAATAAAAGTTATGAATATTGAAAAAAGTTGATATGTTAAATGCCTAACTATAACTGAATCAGTCATTTGAGAAACACAACATGCCTAAAAAAGGCTATTCTCTTTTTTATATCTCTTATTTATTATTTTTGGGCTTCAGCAAGGCCGATACATACAATCAAGAGAATTATATGTCTAATCCTAGGCTTTGTTTGTTTGTTTAACGTCCATTTTTGTGCTACTAAGGCTAATCGGACGATGCTACAGTGGGAGTACTAAATTTTGCCTATCCAGGTATAATTAGGATAGGGATCTTTAACGAGTACCTGACATCGTACAGGCTCGGGACCTCCATTTTACGTCCTATCCGAGGGAGGGCATAGCTAAGGATTTTTTACTCCCATTAAAAAATCCTAGGGCCACCGCTGGAATCGAATCCGTGATCTTTAGTATTGTAGGTTGCCATGCTAACCACAACACCACAGGTGACCCCTCTAATCCTAGGCTTTAATTAGAGTACATGTTGGAGAAAATAATTTCAACTCAGGGAATCTAATTACAAATGAAAACTTTTTTTTCTCTTTTACATAAATCCATTAAAATCTTTGTGTGTTGGTAGATATGTAACCCTGTTGTGGGAAAAAAGAGAATTAGGCAAGGAAGTGAAGATCCACATATTTAAGACAGTTTACCTCCCTATTCTTTTATATCAAGCTGAGAGTAGGTATTGATGGATCGACAGGAGTGCAGAGCAAAATCACTGCTATTGAGATGAAGTTCCTGCAAAGAATGTCCGGAAAAACAAGGTGAGACCATTTTCGCAATGAGAGCATTTCTCAAGAACAAGAGGATGCCCCAATGAAAGCCATAACTAGAAACTCCTAGAAACCCACAAGTCATAAGTGGTACGGCCATGTTGTCAGAATGGATGAACACAGAGATCTTCTAAAAACCATGGTATATGTCTCAGAAGGCATCCAAGAATGTCCTACCTCGATCAACTTTGCAGAGCAAGGGGGAAGAATCTCCGACAATCTAGAAACCTAGCTAGAAACAGGGATGAAAGGAATTCCTGGCTAAGTGCTACCCTCCACTGAAAGGCACCAAAAGGGGAAGCAAAAGAAGAAGGATATGTTGGCTTTCTAAAACAGACAGATGCACATTCAAGTATTATTAAGTTCTATTCTATTTTTTATTTTAGAAATTTAGTTCTTAAACGGAAGCCTATACTGCACTGCAACTTAAAGCAAATGCATTACCTTTACATAATTCTTTTATTAGGGGATAAGATACATATTATCAATGACTAAAATAATTAAACTTAATTTGTATCGCTTTGCTTGAAAGGTTTTAGATTAAATGATGTTTCTTCATTTAAAGGAATATCGATACAGTGGACTAGAAAAGTGACTCTAAGAAAGGGAATCTTAGAAAATGTTTTGAGGATGATAGAGATAGTGGGCTCTAGTGCGCAGTCCTATGAGCCCGCACGCACACCCATACACACAAAGTTGAAAACCAGTCGAAATTTTTCATGATCACAATACTTTCCCTTACTATATATTTCATCTATAGGTAAATGAAAGTGGCTAATTAGACATTTATCTTAGAACTTCTAAGATAATGTAAAAACACTGATCTTATAAAAGATTTAACCAATACAAATATAAACAAATTATGTAGGATTAATTGTGTTTATTCAAAAGAAAAAGTCATGAAGTTAAATGAGGAAAAGCAATAATATTTTATGCGAAGTTTCTAATGAAAAGTATACAACCAGTCATTAGACTGGTCATGATACGTTTAGTGTTAAGATAATTCCTTGTTTTCTCCTAGTGAGCTAGGGCAATTCTGCATTTGACACTGAACACCTTCAAAAATGTGATGAATTATCTAGAAATTATTCTCAATTTAGGGCAAATGTTTATTTTAGAAGTTACAATGTTTAATAAAGCTACTTCTGGGATTTTTTAGCAGTTTGAGTAGGTGTGATGCCCCAGGCATATAAACAATGGGTGTCCCAGTGATCTGATGTAAAAAATATGATTGGTCAATTTTCAACTCTCGTTCCTTTCATAAACCCATCCATCTTTCCTTCTCCACAGTCACTGACTAATGAAAAAACCATAAAATCTATCCTGTGCATTCCAACAATCACATAATTTATTATTTCCTTGCTCATTTTTGTATTAAAATTGAGATATGTAAGCTGTTCCCAATTCCCAGTAAATGATATAGCCATAGCCACCTACCTGTATCCAAGGTAACCAAAGTCACCTGTACAACCTACAATGTATATAATGAAAGGATTACCCAAAACAAGAATGAGGCTGTTATAAGTATTATACCAAATAGCCATAATATAAAATATAGATTAATTATTAGTTTTTGTTATAGAATCAATGTGCATTTAAACATTAATTATAGAATTCTAATGATGGATTTATAAATTTTCAGACCCTGAAAAATCAACTAACTAGGAGTTTTAAAAATAAAGGAAATCAAGAAAACTGGAGGATAATTCACATCCTTTAAAATGCTGTTTTTATTTATTTCAATACTAAGCTCAGATGAAGACCTGAAACATAGTCATAAAATAAAAAATGTAATCGGATATTCTATCACTGATCACCAAATATTGAGTAGAAATTTAACCCCACCTCTATATAAAGAAAAGATTTACTTAAGAATTAACATAACAGGTAACGCAAAACATTAAATGTTGCAAAAATTCATTCTTAAAAAGTTATATTAATTATTTTGCTGACATATAAGGATATAAGTGGATTCAGGCTCCTGTAAGCCATTTTGGAAATTGTTCTGAACTCGTACTCGTAAATATGGATAAAGTTATTGATGTTGATGGATTAAGTTGTGAATATTGATGGATAAAGTTGTGAATCAGTTTGCTTTTATTTATTTGAAGTTATTTTAATGTTGAAGTTGGTTTATAAGTAAATGTTATACAGACCTAAACTTTGGAATCATTTTCAGAAGTCCCAATTACTTATAAGGTGGTCACAATCATACTTCTTGTTCTTATCTTTGAAGAAAGTTACAAATTAGGATAGGATTGCAATATTTTAAATAATTTAATATGAAAATATGTTGAGAAGTAGTTAAAAAAACTCCAGCATTTTCAGTTCAAAATTAAAAATTCCTGTATAATTGTCGGCATATTTCGCACTGACAAAAGTTCCTGTAGAATTACCACACACTGAAAACGCTTATAAGTACTCTAAAAGAAACAGAAACTGATTTTGATATAAAATGAAGCTAGAATAAGATGCCAAAAATACTAAATTAGTAATATAGTTTTACATAATTATTGGAATCAATTTCTTCATTATGTATAAAAACATATTCAAGTCTAACTTTCGCTTTACACTATTCATGAATACTCTTTTTCTTATCATACAGACAAATATGAACAAGGGAAAGATTATATCATAATGAATAAATAAAAAAAACCCAGATCAAGGGTATTGTACTATTCATAGGAACCAACCTCAACCAACTAAATAACCAAAGAAATGCAGTCCCTTCAGCTAGGAAAAAGGTTTAAGGACAGTGAAGTGCTGGTCCTCTGAGCAACTTAAAATTTCAGCCATTGGGAGAATATCTGAATAAAGAAAAAGAAAGTAGAGTAATATAGTTTGGATAACACATGTGTATTAGTTTTAATGTCCCAAAACATTTACCATGCAAGCCCGCATAATGGAAGAACCGAATAGTGTGCATATCGCTGTCATTTTGCTGTAAATCATAATTAAAGTTGGAAGAGACCTTAAATGGATTACCCACATTCTTTATTGGAACGTCAGGATAAAAAAAAAAAAGGTAGTGAAAACATGAAACTTGGCCATTGAAAAGTTCAAAAGATCACATTCTCTTTGTAAAATACCAAAGAAATACAGACCCCTCACACCAATTATTAAAACTTATTATAATAAACTAGTAATATACTAGAAATCATTAAATACTCACAACAACATTGTCGATATCACCAAACTGAGGGAAGAAATCAAGCAGTTTGTGGATTGTGGTATCTTCAGTGGGAAATCCTTTACAATAAACTGTGCGTGACATCAATTCTTTTCTCCTGCTTTCATTCATTTCTGGTAAGGGCATACCAGGTGATCGGCGAATCTTACTTTTATCTTCTGACACCTGTAATAAAATATTTTATATTCTACACCATTATAACACTGTAAGAATACTTTGTACAAGAAGAATATTATAATAAACAATAGATTAGATTTAACAACTAATAGAAAACAATTTCCTTTTGTGTATAATTTTTTGTTACTTAAAATTGTACAACCTGAAGAGGCAAATAAACCGATTAGTGTTCATTAAAAATACTAATTTTCGCCTCTTTACTTCTAGCCCTAATACCAACGATCCGCAGGAATATGCCAGGCTCTTATTTCGGGTCCTTAAGATCAAGAGCAGCACCTGTAAAAGTATCCTGAAGTCCAACCACAACTCAGACGATCAGGAAATTCAGGCTACCGAAAAAAGTCCAAGATTATTCAATCTTGGATTTTTGGATTGGAATCGCGTTGCTGTGGCTCAGAAGTTATATCCTAATATTTTTAAACAAATACAGTGATACCAATATTCATTGATAAAGATGAAAACCTTTCAGCTAATCAAAATGCAACGTGATTGAGAATAGAGTATTACACCATTTAAAAGTATTTGGTAAAGAATATAGGAAAGTTAAAGTTTTTATTTTTTACATCTCATATTTCAATGTAGTTTGATTAAAAAGGAGCTGATTGTGTTTACGGCTCACAGAGCTGCCAACACTCTCGCCCTTTTTTGATGAATCGGTATAAACTAACTCGAAATGGCTGTATTTTTCCACTAATTTTAAAAAGGATGACTGAAGTAAGTTTTGGTAACCTCAGCCATTGATCTATTGATTATTGGCCTAACACTACTTCAACTTACTACTTACTAACGCGTCATATATGTCCTTTTGATAGGCGTTTTTCTCAATTTCTTTGAGACCTCAATTTCCCGACCCTTCGGCAAATAAGTGTTCGGTAGGAAGGTGGTGTGTTGAAGCTTTTAATTTAGCAATATATTTGAGTGATAAGAAATCTCTTCCTCTTCTTAAAGAGGTTTTTACATAATACAATTAAGAATTTTTATTTATTCAAGTACTAATTTGTTCAAAATGTTTTGGGTTAACCTGTTTTGTTTTTTTAACACAAACCAAAGATTTGATGGTTTCCACACACGTGAGCAGGCGATGCCCATTTCCCACGTGAGTTATGCCATTGCCCATGGGAAAAACACGGATTTTCAAAGTCCAAGTGGACATTGTTTGCCCTTGGGATTTGTTTATGGTCATGGCAAAAGCCAAACGAATAGGATATTGAAGCCTTTTAAATTTTATTGAAAATTCTGACGGTTCCAGGGGAATAGGTGGCAACAAGGCGATATATCTCCTGTAAACCTTCCAGGCAACATTTTTCCTTCAATAACATTTCCTGCGATCCTTTTAATGACCAAACGTGTACCTTTGCACAATTGAGGTGGATTTAAGTTACGAAGAAGAATGATCGGTGAGCCAATCTTCAACTGGACATTGTTTGGGTGTATATCCAGGGAATTAAAAAATTCAGATGGGAAATTTACGGCTTCGTTTACTTCTAGAACATTGTCAATTGATTTTGGAAGTTTATTTCATCGAAATCAATATTTTTTGCTGCCAAAATAGCACAACTACCCAGCCAATTATAGTCCAAATATTTGTTCAAAATATCAGGAAAGACACTTTATATTTTGTAGACAGTTCATTTTTCGTCTCTACAACAGTTCAGAAATTTTCTGGTAATTTGATAAATTTTGAATTTCGATGCAGCTCTATTTCACCGTTTTCAATATACAGCAATTGTTTAGAAAATATATCTGCCGATGGATCATTTTGCAGTAGTACTTACATATTTATGGTGGATAAATCTGAAACTTGCGGTTACCCAAATAACAATTATTCCTGTTCAAGTAGAGGTGTAATAATCATTATATGTAAAATTTAAAAAATGCCGCGATTTGTAATCCTTTCTTAATCAACAATCATTTAAAGATAAGTAAAAAATTGTATTCTGGTGAAATTAACAACGAAATATCATTCCCAATAATAGCCTACTTTAAATTAAAGAAAGGATTAAAATCTTCGCTGACATTTCTTAAATTTTACATATAAAGATAATTACAACTCTGCTGAACAGGAAGTAACAGCCTCTATTTAATTGGGATTAAATTTTCTCAACTTTAAATTATTGTTGATAAAGGAGGAATTACAAATCTTCACTGACATTTTTTAAGTTTTACATTTTAGAGCACGAGATAAAAATAATAAAAAGGTTTGGTAAAATAAAAAAACACCGTATTTAAATAATACTAACAAAACAAATAATAAAATAAAGAAACTTCTGTTAAATAAATAAATAAATCAGCCGAAAATATAATATTAAAGTCTTAATTATGCAGTTCTTTAGCAAATCACAAAGTATCCCACAACACCTAATCAAAACACACTCAGGGAGTTTTTAAGACTGGTTACCCGCAGTGTAGCCAACTCACTAATTTTCACTAATTTTTGGCAACACTGACTCCCCAAGTCAGGTTTCTATTAGGTTACACCTGTGACAGGTGCTGTTACAACATTTATAGAGTATTATTTCAAATAATAGCCTAATTTAAATTATTAAAATGTATTTACTTTACTAAAAGTTGATATCAGGGTGGGCCACAGCAAAGCGTTTCAGCACTTAGCTAGTAATTTAATTTAAATACAAATAAAAAAGGAAAAGGAAGAAAAGTACCTATACTTTTGAGAATTTATTGTAACCTTTTCTTGATTTATTTATTCTTTAATGAAAATTAACAATGAATACAAAGATTTGTGTTAATATTTGTCTGTGGAAAATAATAATATAGGAACAAATAACTGCACTCACATAGCACAATACAAAATTATAATAATGATAACCTGTATTACAATAGCATGCTTATAAACAAAAACGTTATAAAATCGACATATGACGCCATGTTAATAAATCGAAATACGACCTACTGTATTTGCAATAATTCTCTATATAAGAATTATTTTTATCACTAATCAAGTTAAAAACTATCCTATGTGGGTCAATCCATTTGAAGTGGTCCAATCGAGTTGCTTCAACATTTTTATTTTTTTTTATATTTTTACCATTGAAAGAACAATGCATCAGGAGTACAAAAGTGCAATTGGTTTATTTTTTGAATTTTTATTTTTCCAATGGAGGCCATATTATTTTCGAAAAACCGCGTATTTTTAGCTATTTCAGTACTCTGCTTCAAATCAAATATCTCCTCCTTTACTCATCCTAGAATATTCAAATAAAGACCAATCTCTTAAGAAAGGTCTGACCTTTAATAAATGTCATTACAACTATGTACTTAAAACTAAGAATTACGGTCCATGTACCCCTTCAAAGTTTCAAGCGGTAATTTAAAAAAACCGGATTTTCAAAAATTATTTTTTACAAGAAGGCAAATGATTAAGTGTTTGTTATTTTTTTATTTGACAGATAAAGGTAGGCACTATAAATTCACAAAGTTTCAAGCTGTGGACTTGCACAGTTTTTTTAATACAAATTTTTGAAATCTTGAAATTTCCAAAATTTTAAAAGTTTAAAGCTTTATATCTCTGTTGGGCAAGAAAATAAAATTTTGAAATTTAGGCCAGATTTAGTTCCTGAATAGAGGATTAAACTGTCAAAATTTCATTTTGTGGACTCAACTAATTGCAACGATATAAGACATTGAAAAGTACTAAAATAAGTATTAAATTCAAAGCACTAAACAGCCTGTATTATTTTCTGTCCGTGTCCAAGAAATGAAATTTTGACAGTTTAATCCACTATCCCAGACCTGGGCCAGAATCTGGGCCAAATTTCAAAGTTTTATTTTTACGCCTAACAGAGAAATTAATTCTTTAAACTTTTGACATTTTGGAAATTTCAAGAATTTAAAAATAAAAAACCGTGCAAGTCCACATTTCGAAACCTTGTGAATTCGGAGAACCCACCTTTATCTATAAAATAAAAAAATTGCAAACCTTTAGTCATCTGCCTTCTGGTAAATAGATTTTTTGAAAACTCGTTTTTTTTTTTAAATTACCGCTTAGAAATTTGTAGGGTTATATGGACGGTTATACTTATTTTTAAGCTCATACTTGTCATGACATTTATTAAACAACAGATCTTACTAAAGAGATTGTTCTTTATAAAAATGTTCTAGGATGAGTTAAAGAGGGGATATTCAATTTGAAGCAGAGCACTTAAAAAGCTAAAAATACGAGTTTGGTCGACAAGAAAACTGACCGAAAAATTCATTGAAAGGTACTAAAATAAGTATAATATCCAAAGTGCTAAAACAGCACATATTATTTCCTTTCCGTTTTCTTCACCTTTATTATATTAAAATTAATCTAGTACAGATTATTAAAGCCACTTTACATAAATTTACCTTAATTTTTGTCTTGTTAGCATAAAGAATCTGTGAAATCTTATCACAAAATGCTTGCCTATTGTTTTATTTCGCCCCTGTTCAACCACTATTTCCGATGGTGAGGTACTGGTCTTCAGTGCATTACTCAATGGAACCAAGGCTTCATCATTTCCGCTCTATTGATATGAATTTTTTCGTCAGTTTTCTTGTCGACCAAACGCGTATTTTTAGCTATTTCAGTGCTCTGCTTCAAATCGAATATCCCCTCTTTAACTCATCCTAGAACATTTTTATAAAGAACAATCTCTTTAGTAAGATCTGTAGTTTAATAAATGTCATAACAAGTATGAACTTAAAAATAAGTATAACCATTCATGTACCCCTACAAATTTCCAAGCGGTAATTAAAAAAAAAAACGAGTTTTCAAAAAATCTATTTACCAGAAGGCAGATGACTAAGGGTTTGCAATTTTTTTATTTGATAAATAAAGGTGGGTTCTCCGAATTCACAAGGTTTCGAGATGTGGACTTGCACGGTTTTTATTGAATTATTGAAATTTCCAAAATGTCAAAAGTTTAAAGAATTAATTTCTCTGTTAGGCGTAAAAATAAAACTTTGAAATTTGGCCCAGATTTAGGTCTGGGATAGTGGATTAAACTGTCAAAATTTCATTTCATGGACACGGACAGAAAATAATACAGGCTGTTTAGTGCTTTGAATTTAATACTTATTTTAGTACTTTTCAATGTCTTATATCGTTGCAATTAGTTGAGTCCACAAAATGAAATTTTGACAGTTTAATCCTCTATTCAGGAACTAAATCTGGCCTAAATTTCAAAATTTTATTTTCTTGCCCAACAGAGATATAAAGCTTTAAACTTTTAAAATTTTGGAAATTTCAAGATTTCAAAAATTTGTATTAAAAAAACTGTGCAAGTCCACAGCTTGAAACTTTGTGAATTTATAGTGCCTACCTTTATCTGTCAAATAAAAAAATAACAAACACTTAATCATTTGCCTTCTTGTAAAAAATAATTTTTGAAAATCCGGTTTTTTTAAATTACCGCTTGAAACTTTGAAGGGGTACATGGACCGTAATTCTTAGTTTTAAGTACATAGTTGTAATGACATTTATTAAAGGTCAGACCTTTCTTAAGAGATTGGTCTTTATTTGAATATTCTAGGATGAGTAAAGGAGGAGATATTTGATTTGAAGCAGAGCACTGAAATAGCTAAAAATACGCGGTTTTTCGAAAATAATATGGCCTCCATTGGAAAAATAAAAATTCAAAAAATAAACCAATTGCACTTTTGTACTCCTGATGCATTGTTCTTTCAATGGTAAAAATATAAAAAAAAATAAAAATGTTGAAGCAACTCGATTGGACCACTTCAAATGGATTGACCCATCTATTAAGTTGGCAAAAACTATATACAATGAGCCAAATTTCATTAAAATCGGTTGAGTAGTTTCTGAGAAATAGAAAGACAAACATCGGGACACGAGATTTTTATATATATAAGGATTACAGTAATATCCTTAAATAAGGATGTAGAAACGGTATCCTATTTAATTTGTTATTTAAAAATGAAGAAATCATTATGGATATAACAATGTTATATATAACAATACTCCATATAAAATGATCTAAGGAAAAAATGATCCAAGAAAAGAATGTTTTTTATTCTGATTACAACAATTATGTTCCTTACTAAATACTTATAACAAGACTGTTAATATATTGGAAAATACTATGAATTTAAAGGGTTCAAAATGCCTGCCTTTCCAACAGATGTAGAGGGATAGGAGCTCAATTAGTACGTGGTAACACATAGTTTTCAAACTAAGTCGAATTTTCTTTTAATCCTCTTCCCTTCTATTCTTATTCTCTTTTTTACTTTGATTTTCATGAGTATGCACAGGCATTCACTAATATCGTTGATGAAATCCATAAATCAGAGTAACTGACTGAAGAAGCAATTGTGGCGTCTGTTTCAAATAAGAGTAAGGAGCAAAAGACCAATGGAATTAGAAGACTGAAGAAAACCGTTTCAAAACTCTAAATTTGTCAAAAATCTACAACGCTCTTCAATTGTTAGGACATAATTTGCCATAAATCATGATTTGAAAAAAGCCATAGCCACAGCTTTCCTAAAATAACTTCAAAAGCATATAAGCAATAATTTGTATTTGAAAACACGCAAACGAAAATAACAGATTTTTTGTGCAAAATTAATGTAGTAAAATAGAATTATTGATTATCAGGATTTTCAGTCAAAAGTTTATTATTTGGAGGGCCTACGTTTCGATCCAAACATGTGGATGTCCATTAGGGCTAAAACCAACACAAATATATGAGCAACATGTAAAGTATCTATGCTAGAAGATGAGATTAATTACAGATAGTAACAATATGAAGTTACATAATCCAGCTGATAATATGTTTACATGATGGGTACTTATGAAATCTAATAACTAAAATATAATTAATATTTAACTATAAAAGATGGTAAAAATATCTGAATAAGCAGGTTAACATGATAAAATAAAATCTGATATTTACCTTGCTGAGTCCAGAGTAATACCAAGGGAAAAATTATAAGGTAAGAGGTGGAAGGGGTTTGTTTGCCGACTAAAAGGTTTAGAAGTAAGGAAACCCAAAGCTTTTGAAGTGAGAGGCTAAGTGTAAAATAATTATTATTATTTATGTCACATGTTTTTAAATTTGCTATCTGCAAATTTTTGCAATGAGCTAATCTGTGCTCTACACGTATATGTGACCCATTGGCGCTAGTTATTGCAATAAGTCTTTAGGCCACCACCTCAACAACTATCGGGGTGGAATGTGTGGATTTGTGGTGGATTTAGGTGTTTCTGCAACTGGGTTCATGTTGAAAGGTAGTCTTTGAAGAAAGTTTTTGTAGTATAGTGTGGCTGTATCGATTACTGTTTGGATGTTGAGGTCCTTATGTAGTAAGCAAAGTCACGTAGTAAGCTGCATCAACTATCCTCCTCACTACTTTCTATTGAAAGGATTGGATCCTTGGAATATTAGAGGGCTTTGCAGTGCCCCATAAGTCTATCCCGTATGTCCAAATAGGTCTAATAAGCATGTTATATATTTTAAGTCTGTTGGTTAGGGATAATTTAGAGCGTCTGTCAAGTAATTTTGATAACAGTCCATATCGTTTGTTTAGTTGGTTTCTTATTAGTGTGATGTGGGTTTTACATGTCACTTTGTCCAGGTGAAGTCACTAATATCGACTTCCTTGGAAGTAGGGTAACTGCACCAATAGTTGACAGTTTAAAAAAAAATATATATTATTGGCACTGTTTACCAACATATTGAAGCTAGGATAATCTTCGTTATGAATTTAGTTAGGCCAATCCCTCTAGAAAACTAGAAATCCAATATCCTATGGTCTACATTTAGGGTTTTTATAAAAAATGATTTCTTAGAAACTTCTAAAATGAACCAATAGTTGACACATCAAAATTTAATGGTTTGGAAAGTTGACACTTATGGTTTTAAAGTTGACAAATGCATTAATTTCTGATTTCCTATGATTTTTAACAGGTAACAAGGCCTTCAATAAAAGTTAATATCTTTTTATTTATAAACTGGTAAACTAGCAATGGAAACAAAATAAAATTTCCACAATTTAATTATTTTATACAAAAAAGCTTAAATGAGCCCAAAGTAACTAACAAACATAGTTAAACGAAAAATGAGATCATCCAGTTAAGTAAGTATGATAAATAGATTTTAGTAATGGCAGGATGTTTCGTTTGCACAATTTTAGACTCTCCAATGATGAACTTCACTCTTATAGTGCTCTTTTAGACAATTAAAAAAGGGTCACATTCATTGGTTGGATGAAATGTGTAGCATTTTGATAGAGTGCGACTAATAGCAAGTGTCACATGCTCTTTGCAGAATTGGGAAGTGGTAAGAGTCATGCGTGTCCCTGCAGGAATAAGATTATTGGAAATGCAATTTTGCTCTCAATGATCCATGGATAGAGCACACTAGCTATAAATTCATGAAATAAGACATCTCATCCAGCCAGACTCAGACTTCCATAATCCAATCTCAGGTGGAACACTGCTGATTTTGGCAGTGAGCTGAAATTGATGTCAACTATTGGAATTAAGGATTAATTTCTGTTTTAATAGTTGACACCTACATTTAAGCCGTAAAACATTGTATAAATATATTAAAAAGGATATCAAATGATTCTCATGAACTTAACGAATGCCAAAAAAGTAATTAAACTCCATTAAATTAAACATAATTGAACTCAAATAAACCAACTAAAAAGCTTATTTAACTTGACTTCCACCTTAAACCTAGACCAGGCACGCCAAATATTTTTACACTACCGGGCGCGTGGTTGACTTTGGACAACATTACTTTTATTTGCATAAAATTAAGCATAGGTGTATGAATAATTTAAAATTATTTATTAATGTTGTATTATTATGATTTTTCTACAAATTAAACAAGAAAATAATAATAAAAATCAATTTTAATTTTAAAAAAAAATTAAATATTTGAAAAATTTAAAAACAACTATTTGAAACTATTAAAAACTATTTTATCAATCATATTTACATCAATTATTTGAGTAAAACATTAAATATATGAAAAAGCATTTTTTGCTTCTTTCTTAGGATTTTAAAAAATTTTCGTTCTGGAATTAGGTTTCGAAAAATCATTAGTTGACCACATTTTTTCACCATCCTGTCCAAAAACGAATTATTTCAGAATAATTTATGGCTTCATCTTCCACATCAGAAAAATCCGACTCCGATTCTTCAAAGATCCCTTCTTTCTCCTCATCTGACAACTCTCGTAAAATCCTTGGAATGTCTTCATATTTTATAATGTTGGCCATTAAAGAGAATAAGTTTCGGATATTTAACATAAACCAAAAAAAATATCCGAAAATAAAAGAATGAAAAGAAGAAATTTATAACTTACAAGTCCTTATAATAATTAACATGCAATAACTGGTCACTTGTCACTCGAACAAAAGCCAGTGTGAGACTTATCTAGGGAGGAGCCCAGGGAAGGGTACTAAGGGCGGGGAGGGGTAATTCAAATTGCTACCTGCACGACCGACCTTTCATGAGAATTGGTGTCCAAAGTCAACCAGCGCGCACGGTCTAGGGTTAATGAAACAGAGTAGCAGAAACCAAGTTTTCAAGCCACTAGAAAATTCGCCATTATAACGTCTCATAAATAAGCTTCAGTTTTCATCCAACTAATGTCGATGGCAGCAAACCTAACTAGTATAACTTGGCAAATTACCACCAAATTTTGTTCCACAATAATCAACCCTAAATCTTATTGTTCACACTTTTTGTACAAAATGTCAACTATTGGAGCACTGTCAACTTATGGTACAGTTACCCTAGGTATGGGAATTCATTAAAATAGACTGAGGACACAAACCAAGGTTGAGAGTAAAGACTATAAGTACGCTCTTTAATTAGTTCATTTTTACCTTCCATCT